>JBAIZL010000006.1:137343230-137505730 GCA_036971475.1 Prosapia bicincta
GGGTTTTAAATTTTTTTATTCTTTAAGAAGTTTAATTTTCCATGTTGATTTTTGATATTAGATTTTTATCCATATTTATTACTATTAAATATAGTCCAAATACGACAGTTTACCTGATAACCTAATGTAGTCAAATGAGGAAAAAAGCCCTTCCCTCCTTATGTATTAACTTAATATTTAGAAAATAAACACGCTAAAACATATGTTAATTCTGTTTAACCTTCGAAAAGGTTAGGTGAACTAATTATTTACTTATAAACAAAAGAATAAATAGGCTACGACTCACAATTATAAAATCTTTAATATCAGATGCGTTTCAATGACATTGTGTCATCATCTTCAGTGATGCTACACAATCGAAACTTGATTTAAAAAATTGAGTGTAACCAATGATGACATATTGTCATTGAAACGCGTCTGATATTAAAGTTTGTATAATTGTGAGTCGTAGCCTATTTATTCTTTTGCTTATAACCTTCACTCACAAGCCAGCTCGAATATTATTTTTAATTATTTACATAATAGAATTTAATAAAGTTTAAACTATTTTGCCCCTTCAGTTATTCAATCATTTTCAGGCATTTTGCTTTGGTATTCTGGACAGCAAAAGTATTACCAGACGTTTTAATGTTTAGCATTTGCAATAACTTTTCTTCGGCTATACTTTACGGCCGTTAAGTGATAAGTTGACATTAAACATAGACATAACCAACTAACTACTGCATAATACCTGATATCGCCCACTTTCTTCCAGTTTGTACAAGTAATATGTGTTCAAAGTTTTACAATGTAAACCAGTAAAGAGAGGTTATGATTTGAGACGTCAGGGCAAGCTTGAGTTACTTAGATTTATTGAAATGTTTTTTTCTAAATTGGTGGTTTTAATGTTAATAAAACTTTTGTAATAAAAAAAACATTGTAATAATAAACACATTGTAATAAATATAAACTCCTGTTAATAAATAATACGTATAGTATTGGTTTGTATCTGACTTTATAAACAAATATATATATATCTGTTAGATAAATTTAACAATTAGAATAAAATTTGCAACAAATTTTAGTTAAAATTTTGTGTTTTTGTTACCCATTTAAGAAAGTTTGTGTACGACAGATATAAAAAAATTGTTTCAAACTACAGACAGGGAAAACAAATACATCACATTACCATTCATAAACAAAATAACAAACAAAATAGCCAGCAAATTTCAAAAAAATAGGTTACAAAATAGCATACAAAACCAATAACAATTACAACACAAAATACAACACAACACCAACAACAAAGATAAACTACAAGCACCAGGCGTATACAAACTGAACTGCGACGAATGTAACAAATTCTACATTGGACAAACAGGTCGCAGCTTTAAACAAAGAGTCGAAGAACACAAACATAACACCAATTCAACATTTTACAATCACTTAAAAGAAACAGGACACAAATACACAGACATTTATCATAATTTAGAAATCCTACACATCAACAAAAAAGGACCACATCTCAATACACTAGAACAATATGAAATTTACAGACACACAAAAATACAAAATACAAACATATTAAAGGAACAAACACAATACAAATCACACATAGTCTTTGATACTACCGAAAACCTACCTTTAAAACTGTCACCACTTGACCTAACATCTCCAAGCAGAAGACCCTGATGAAGATCGGCACATAGCGATCGAAAACGTCCTGTCTCAGTAAGTTTTAACAAATTTACTAAATATAAAGTTCGGATAGTCATAAACTATTGTTTAAGTGATTAATAAGATTCACCGTAATGGACTACAAAATTCAAGAAAACAAACGTTCCACCTTGTACATTGGCTAATGCAAGGGAATGTAAAGGACACTTGCCCCTTTCTAAGACAGTCAAAATTTACGCTAGATTTAAGAGTACATACTACTTTAAAATGTTTCAAAGTAGATGCTATTTTAAGAGTTTATATTTACTTATAAAATGTTGTACTTTGAACCTTGCAATATTTCGTTACATTATTATTGTGATAACCATTCATCCTGTCATATGCCAAGGCCTCTGACATTATTGTGTTGATTTAAGGCTATCGGCCAGTCTTATCGTCCACGAAGGATAGACAGGAGTCGAGAATATGTGGTCTTACACAAACAGGTGTTTACCTGGTTGCACCAAGGAAACGTCATAGCGATGAGTATCTAGTGGGCGTAACCAAAACACACGTTGGCAGGGCTTAGTTTTGGCGTAAAAGTATTCTTAATTATTTTTCGTGATTAATTACAATATCTAGGGGGCTTTTTCGTCCCCTGATGAGCATTTACAGATCCGACCAAAACTGTACACTTAACGTTTCAGTAGTTTGGCGAATTCAATGACACGTAAATTGGCCAAGTTCAATTACTTGAAACCTTAAACATTCCCGTAGCTGGATAACTGCGTTTCACTTGCATGTTGAGATGCAGGATCAGTGCCAACTCAATTGCCTCTTCCTATTAGAACAATAATTGGAGAAAGACTCTCTGAGACCGTTGTCAGAAATTAGTAAACGCGTCTGTCATGGCGATGTACATCACGGTAGGTATATTGTGTACTAATACTGGTAAAAACAGAATATTTAACTTCGTTTTCAATTTGAAGTTTTTGTTGTACATTGAAGTTTTTTTGTTTAAATTACTACTTTTGGTATCTCAAGGCAAAAAACCACTCCTTACTGATATTTTTCAGCAGACGCATTTCGCACTAGGCCACTGCATTGTCCAATGCTGTGACTCACGGACAAGACTGTTGCACAGGTGTGTTGTGTTGGTGTGAGTGTATGGTTTTATGTATTGTTCATAGAGTAGCTGTTAATTATGTGTTCAAATACAGTATTTGATTATAAATGTGTTTTGTCGTTTTGATTGTATTGTGGATGGTTTATGTGGTGTTTGTATATCTCGTAGTTTCCTGTTGTGTTACTTGCTATTTTTGATGTAGTGAAGGATTTTTAGATTGGTGTCTATATTGGTGAATGTGTAAAGTGTGATCTGTGTGTGTAGGGTGAAATTTCATTTGGGTTGTCTGTTTTTTGTGTCTTTTATCGTGTGGTAAAGTTTCTCTCTGTTTGACCTACGTAAAAGCTGGTGCAGTCGTTACAAATGATCTTGTATACTCCTACCGTTTCCTGTTTTTCTGGCGTGTTTTTGCAGCGTGTAGGTGTTGTGTTGGATGTTTTAAATGCTACTTTGTATTTAGGTTTGCAGCATGACGACGCTATTTTTTGTAATCTGCTGTGATATGTTGATGTTATGTATTTGTGTAGTATTGTTGACTTTTTGTTCTGGGCGTGTGTGTGTGCGCGAGTAAGTGCATGTGACAATGACTTAAGTACTTAGTATAGTTTTCAGTAATTACTTATTCCAATACAAAATCGAAAAAGAAGGATAGATGGAAATAGATTGGACGTGTTATACCTCTGGTGCTGGCGGAAATATGTGTCATTGCAAGGGTGGAGATACTTACCTAAAGTAGAACTAAACTCTATCAAGACATGCATACCAGTTACCCCTCCTTGTAATAGGAAAGATATTGACGGTGAATGGAATTATGTGTCACGTGATATACCTCTGGTGCTGGCGGAAATTTGTGACATTGCAAAGGAAAGAATACTTATCTGAAGTAGAACTAAACACTATCAGGTTCATCAAGAGATGTTCAACAGTTACCCCCCATTGTAAAGGAAAGAATATTAAGAGTGGTTGGAATTAGGTGTCACGTGATATACCTATGGTTCAATCCTAAATTTGTGGCATTGCAAGGGATTGGACAATTACCTGAAGTAGAACTACACTCTATTAGGTTCATCAAGAGATGTTTACCAGTTACCCCCCATTGTAAAGGAAATGATATTAAGGATGGTTGGAATTAGGTGTCACGTGATATACCTATGGTTCAATCCTAAATTTGTGGCATTGCAAGGGATTGGACAATTACCTGAAGTAGAACTACAATCTATTAGGTTCATCACGAGATGTTTAACCAGTTACCCCTCCCCCCATTGTAAAGGAAAGAATATTAAGAGTGGTTGGAATTAGGTGTCACGTGATATACCTATGGTTCAATCCTAAATTTGTGGCATTGCAAGGGATTGGACAATTACCTGAAGTAGAACTACACTCTATTAGGTTCATCACGAGATGTTTAACAGTTACCCCTCCCCCCATTGTAAAGGAAAGAATATTAAGAGTGGTTGGAATTAGGTGTCACGTGATATACCTATGGTTCAATCCTAAATTTGTGGCATTGCAAGGGATTGGACAATTACCTGAAGTAGAACTACACTCTATTAGGTTCATCAAGAGATGTTTACCAGTTACCCCCCATTGTAAAGGAAATGATATTAAGGATGGTTGGAATTAGGTGTCAAGTGATATACTTCTGTTGCTGGCGGAAATTTGAGGCATTGCAAAGGTCGGGATACTTAGTTGAAGTAGAATTAAACTCCATCAGGTTCATCAAGAGATGTTTAACAGTTATCCTCTGTTGCAACGGAAAGGATATTAAGAATGATTGAAATTAGGTGTCACGTGATATACCTCTGGTTATGGCGGAAATTTTTGGCATTCAAGGGACGGAATACTTACCTGAAGTAGAACTAAACTTTATCAGGTTCATCACGAGATGTTTAACAGTTACCCCCCCATTGTAAAGGAAAGGATATTTACTGTGGTTGGAATTAGGTGTCACGTGATATACCTCTGGTGCTGGCGGAAATTTGTGGCATTGCAAGGGACGGGATACTTACCTGAAGTAGAACTAAACTTTATCAGGTTCATCACGAGATGTTTAACAGTTACCCCTCCCCCCATTGTAAAGGAAAGGATATTTACTGAGGTTGGAATTAGGTGTCACGTGATATACCTCTGGTGCTGGCGGAAATTTGTGGCATTGCAAGGGACGGGATACTTACCTGAAGTAGAACTAAACTCTATCAAGTTCATCAAGAGACGTTTAACAGTTACCCCTCCCCCCATTGTAAAGGAAAGGATATTTACTGAGGTTGGAATTAGGTGTCACGTGATATACCTCTGGTGCTGGCGGAAATTTGTGGCATTGCAAGGGACGGGATACTTACCTGAAGTAGAACTAAACTTTATCAGGTTCATCACGAGATGTTTAACAGTTACCCCTCCCCCCATTGTAAAGGAAAGGATATTTACTGAGGTTGGAATTAGGTGTCACGTGATATACCTCTGGTGCTGGCGGAAATTTGTGGCATTGCAAGGGACGGGATACTTACCTGAAGTAGAACTAAACTCTATCAAGTTCATCAAGAGACGTTTAACAGTTACCCCTCCCCCCATTGTAAAGGAAAGGATATTTACTGAGGTTGGAATTAGGTGTCACGTGATATACCTCTGGTTATGGCGGAAATTTGTGGCATTGCAAGGGACGGGATACTTACCTGAAGTAGAACTAAACTCTATCAGGTTCATCAAGAGACGTTTAACAGTTACCCCTCCCCCCATTGTAAAGGAAAGGATATTTACTGAGGTTGGAATTAGGTGTCACGTGATATACCTCTGGTGCTGGCGGAAATTTGTGGCATTGCAAGGGACGGGATACTTACCTGAAGTAGAACTAAACTCTATCAAGTTCATCAAGAGACGTTTAACAGTTACCCCTCCCCCCATTGTAAAGGAAAGGATATTTACTGAGGTTGGAATTAGGTGTCACGTGATATACCTCTGGTGCTGGCGGAAATTTGTGGCATTGCAAGGGACGGGATACTTACCTGAAGTAGAACTAAACTCTATCAAGTTCATCAAGAGACGTTTAACAGTTACCCCTCCCCCCATTGTAAAGGAAAGGATATTTACTGAGGTTGGAATTAGGTGTCACGTGATATACCTCTGGTGCTGGCGGAAATTTGTGGCATTGCAAGGGACGGGATACTTACCTGAAGTAGAACTAAACTCTATCAAGTTCATCAAGAGACGTTTAACAGTTACCCCTCCCCCCATTGTAAAGGAAAGGATATTTA
Organism: Prosapia bicincta; assembly: GCA_036971475.1. Lineage (NCBI taxonomy): Eukaryota > Metazoa > Arthropoda > Insecta > Hemiptera > Cercopidae > Prosapia > Prosapia bicincta. The sequence continues at coordinate 137,349,240 of JBAIZL010000006.1, forward strand.
CTGAGGTTGGAATTAGGTGTCACGTGATATACCTCTGGTGCTGGCGGAAATTTGTGGCATTGCAAGGGACGGGATACTTACCTGAAGTAGAACTAAACTTTATCAGGTTCATCACGAGATGTTTAACAGTTACCCCTCCCCCCATTGTAAAGGAAAGGATATTTACTGAGGTTGGAATTAGGTGTCACGTGATATACCTCTGGTGCTGGCGGAAATTTGTGGCATTGCAAGGGACGGGATACTTACCTGAAGTAGAACTAAACTTTATCAGGTTCATCAAGAGACGTTTAACAGTTACCTCCCCCCATTGTAAAGGAAAGGATATTTACTGAGGTTGGAATTAGGTGTCACGTGATATACCTCTGGTGCTGGCGGAAATTTGTGGCATTGCAAGGGACGGGATACTTACCCGAAGTAGAACTAAACTCTATCAAGTTCATCAAGAGACGTTTTAACAGTTACCCCTCCCCCCACTGTAAAGGAAAGGATATTTACTGAGGTTGGAATTAGGTGTCACGTGATATACCTCTGGTGCTGGGGGAAATTTGTGGCATTGCAAGGGACGGGATACTTACCTGAAGTAGAACTAAACTCTATCAAGTTCATCAAGAGACGTTTAACAGTTACCCCTCCCCCCATTGTAAAGGAAAGGATATTTACTGAGGTTGGAATTAGGTGTCACGTGATATACCTCTGGTGCTGGGGGAAATTTGTGGCATTGCAAGGGACGGGATACTTACCTGAAGTAGAACTAAACTCTATCAAGTTCATCAAGAGACGTTTAACAGTTACCTCCCCACATTGTAAAAGAAATGATATTAAGGGTGGTTGGAATTAGGTGTCACGTGATATACCTATGGTTCAATCCTAAATTTGTGGCATTGCAAGGGATTGGACAATTACCTGAAGTAGAACTACACTCTATTAGGTTCATCAAGAGATGTTTACCAGTTACCCCCCATTGTAAAGGAAATGATATTAAGGATGGTTGGAATTAGGTGTCAAGTGATATACTTCTGTTGCTGGCGGAAATTTGAGGCATTGCAAAGGTCGGGATACTTAGTTGAAGTAGAATTAAACTCCATCAGGTTCATCAAGAGATGTTTAACAGTTATCCTCTGTTGCAACGGAAAGGATATTAAGAATGATTGAAATTAGGTGTCACGTGATATACCTCTTTTTATGGCGGAAATTTTTGGCATTCAAGGGACGGAATACTTACCTGAAGTAGAACTAAACTTTATCAGGTTCATCACGAGATGTTTAACAGTTACCCCCCCATTGTAAAGGAAAGGATATTTACTGTGGTTGGAATTAGGTGTCACGTGATATACCTCTGGTGCTGGCGGAAATTTGTGGCATTGCAAGGGACGGGATACTTACCTGAAGTAGAACTAAACTTTATCAGGTTCATCACGAGATGTTTAACAGTTACCCCTCCCCCCATTGTAAAGGAAAGGATATTTACTGAGGTTGGAATTAGGTGTCACGTGATATACCTCTGGTGCTGGCGGAAATTTGTGGCATTGCAAGGGACGGGATACTTACCTGAAGTAGAACTAAACTCTATCAAGTTCATCAAGAGACGTTTAACAGTTACCCCTCCCCCCATTGTAAAGGAAAGGATATTTACTGAGGTTGGAATTAGGTGTCACGTGATATACCTCTGGTGCTGGCGGAAATTTGTGGCATTGCAAGGGACGGGATACTTACCTGAAGTAGAACTAAACTTTATCAGGTTCATCACGAGATGTTTAACAGTTACCCCTCCCCCCATTGTAAAGGAAAGGATATTTACTGAGGTTGGAATTAGGTGTCACGTGATATACCTCTGGTGCTGGCGGAAATTTGTGGCATTGCAAGGGACGGGATACTTACCTGAAGTAGAACTAAACTCTATCAAGTTCATCAAGAGACGTTTAACAGTTACCCCTCCCCCCATTGTAAAGGAAAGGATATTTACTGAGGTTGGAATTAGGTGTCACGTGATATACCTCTGGTTATGGCGGAAATTTGTGGCATTGCAAGGGACGGGATACTTACCTGAAGTAGAACTAAACTCTATCAGGTTCATCAAGAGACGTTTAACAGTTACCCCTCCCCCCATTGTAAAGGAAAGGATATTTACTGAGGTTGGAATTAGGTGTCACGTGATATACCTCTGGTGCTGGCGGAAATTTGTGGCATTGCAAGGGACGGGATACTTACCTGAAGTAGAACTAAACTCTATCAAGTTCATCAAGAGACGTTTAACAGTTACCCCTCCCCCCATTGTAAAGGAAAGGATATTTACTGAGGTTGGAATTAGGTGTCACGTGATATACCTCTGGTGCTGGCGGAAATTTGTGGCATTGCAAGGGACGGGATACTTACCTGAAGTAGAACTAAACTCTATCAAGTTCATCAAGAGACGTTTAACAGTTACCCCTCCCCCCATTGTAAAGGAAAGGATATTTACTGAGGTTGGAATTAGGTGTCACGTGATATACCTCTGGTGCTGGCGGAAATTTGTGGCATTGCAAGGGACGGGATACTTACCTGAAGTAGAACTAAACTTTATCAGGTTCATCACGAGATGTTTAACAGTTACCCCTCCCCCCATTGTAAAGGAAAGGATATTTACTGAGGTTGGAATTAGGTGTCACGTGATATACCTCTGGTGCTGGCGGAAATTTGTGGCATTGCAAGGGACGGGATACTTACCTGAAGTAGAATTAAACTTTATCAGGTTCATCAAGAGACGTTTAACAGTTACCCCTCCCCCCATTGTAAAGGAAAGGATATTTACTGAGGTTGGAATTAGGTGTCACGTGATATACCTCTGGTGCTGGCGGAAATTTGTGGCATTGCAAGGGACGGGATACTTACCTGAAGTAGAACTAAACTCTATCAAGTTCATCAAGAGACGTTTAACAGTTACCCCTCCCCCCATTGTAAAGGAAAGGATATTTACTGAGGTTGGAATTAGGTGTCACGTGATATACCTCTGGTGCTGGCGGAAATTTGTGGCATTGCAAGGGACGGGATACTTACCTGAAGTAGAACTAAACTCTATCAAGTTCATCAAGAGACGTTTAACAGTTACCCCTCCCCCCATTGTAAAGGAAAGGATATTTACTGAGGTTGGAATTAGGTGTCACGTGATATACCTCTGGTGCTGGCGGAAATTTGTGGCATTGCAAGGGACGGGATACTTACCTGAAGTAGAACTAAACTTTATCAGGTTCATCACGAGATGTTTAACAGTTACCCCTCCCCCCATTGTAAAGGAAAGGATATTTACTGAGGTTGGAATTAGGTGTCACGTGATATACCTCTGGTGCTGGCGGAAATTTGTGGCATTGCAAGGGACGGGATACTTACCTGAAGTAGAACTAAACTTTATCAGGTTCATCAAGAGACGTTTAACAGTTACCTCCCCCCATTGTAAAGGAAAGGATATTTACTGAGGTTGGAATTAGGTGTCACGTGATATACCTCTGGTGCTGGCGGAAATTTGTGGCATTGCAAGGGACGGGATACTTACCCGAAGTAGAACTAAACTCTATCAAGTTCATCAAGAGACGTTTTAACAGTTACCCCTCCCCCCACTGTAAAGGAAAGGATATTTACTGAGGTTGGAATTAGGTGTCACGTGATATACCTCTGGTGCTGGGGGAAATTTGTGGCATTGCAAGGGACGGGATACTTACCTGAAGTAGAACTAAACTCTATCAAGTTCATCAAGAGACGTTTAACAGTTACCCCTCCCCCCATTGTAAAGGAAAGGATATTTACTGAGGTTGGAATTAGGTGTCACGTGATATACCTCTGGTGCTGGGGGAAATTTGTGGCATTGCAAGGGACGGGATACTTACCTGAAGTAGAACTAAACTCTATCAAGTTCATCAAGAGACGTTTAACAGTTACCTCCCCACATTGTAAAGGAAATGATATTAAGGGTGGTTGGAATTAGGTGTCACGTGATATACCTATGGTTCAATCCTAAATTTGTGGCATTGCAAGGGATTGGACAATTACCTGAAGTAGAACTACACTCTATTAGGTTCATCAAGAGATGTTTACCAGTTACCCCCCATTGTAAAGGAAATGATATTAAGGATGGTTGGAATTAGGTGTCAAGTGATATACTTCTGTTGCTGGCGGAAATTTGAGGCATTGCAAAGGTCGGGATACTTAGTTGAAGTAGAATTAAACTCCATCAGGTTCATCAAGAGATGTTTAACAGTTATCCTCTGTTGCAACGGAAAGGATATTAAGAATGATTGAAATTAGGTGTCACGTGATATACCTCTTTTTATGGCGGAAATTTTTGGCATTCAAGGGACGGAATACTTACCTGAAGTAGAACTAAACTTTATCAGGTTCATCACGAGATGTTTAACAGTTACCCCCCCATTGTAAAGGAAAGGATATTTACTGTGGTTGGAATTAGGTGTCACGTGATATACCTCTGGTGCTGGCGGAAATTTGTGGCATTGCAAGGGACGGGATACTTACCTGAAGTAGAACTAAACTTTATCAGGTTCATCACGAGATGTTTAACAGTTACCCCTCCCCCCATTGTAAAGGAAAGGATATTTACTGAGGTTGGAATTAGGTGTCACGTGATATACCTCTGGTGCTGGCGGAAATTTGTGGCATTGCAAGGGACGGGATACTTACCTGAAGTAGAACTAAACTCTATCAAGTTCATCAAGAGACGTTTAACAGTTACCCCTCCCCCCATTGTAAAGGAAAGGATATTTACTGAGGTTGGAATTAGGTGTCACGTGATATACCTCTGGTGCTGGCGGAAATTTGTGGCATTGCAAGGGACGGGATACTTACCTGAAGTAGAACTAAACTCTATCAAGTTCATCAAGAGACGTTTAACAGTTACCCCTCCCCCCATTGTAAAGGAAAGGATATTTACTGAGGTTGGAATTAGGTGTCACGTGATATACCTCTGGTGCTGGCGGAAATTTGTGGCATTGCAAGGGACGGGATACTTACCTGAAGTAGAACTAAACTTTATCAGGTTCATCACGAGATGTTTAACAGTTACCCCTCCCCCCATTGTAAAGGAAAGGATATTTACTGAGGTTGGAATTAGGTGTCACGTGATATACCTCTGGTGCTGGCGGAAATTTGTGGCATTGCAAGGGACGGGATACTTACCTGAAGTAGAACTAAACTTTATCAGGTTCATCAAGAGACGTTTAACAGTTACCTCCCCCCATTGTAAAGGAAAGGATATTTACTGAGGTTGGAATTAGGTGTCACGTGATATACCTCTGGTGCTGGCGGAAATTTGTGGCATTGCAAGGGACGGGATACTTACCCGAAGTAGAACTAAACTCTATCAAGTTCATCAAGAGACGTTTTAACAGTTACCCCTCCCCCCACTGTAAAGGAAAGGATATTTACTGAGGTTGGAATTAGGTGTCACGTGATATACCTCTGGTGCTGGGGGAAATTTGTGGCATTGCAAGGGACGGGATACTTACCTGAAGTAGAACTAAACTCTATCAAGTTCATCAAGAGACGTTTAACAGTTACCCCTCCCCCCATTGTAAAGGAAAGGATATTTACTGAGGTTGGAATTAGGTGTCACGTGATATACCTCTGGTGCTGGGGGAAATTTGTGGCATTGCAAGGGACGGGATACTTACCTGAAGTAGAACTAAACTCTATCAAGTTCATCAAGAGACGTTTAACAGTTACCTCCCCACATTGTAAAGGAAATGATATTAAGGGTGGTTGGAATTAGGTGTCACGTGATATACCTATGGTTCAATCCTAAATTTGTGGCATTGCAAGGGATTGGACAATTACCTGAAGTAGAACTACACTCTATTAGGTTCATCAAGAGATGTTTACCAGTTACCCCCCATTGTAAAGGAAATGATATTAAGGATGGTTGGAATTAGGTGTCAAGTGATATACTTCTGTTGCTGGCGGAAATTTGAGGCATTGCAAAGGTCGGGATACTTAGTTGAAGTAGAATTAAACTCCATCAGGTTCATCAAGAGATGTTTAACAGTTATCCTCTGTTGCAACGGAAAGGATATTAAGAATGATTGAAATTAGGTGTCACGTGATATACCTCTTTTTATGGCGGAAATTTTTGGCATTCAAGGGACGGAATACTTACCTGAAGTAGAACTAAACTTTATCAGGTTCATCACGAGATGTTTAACAGTTACCCCCCCATTGTAAAGGAAAGGATATTTACTGTGGTTGGAATTAGGTGTCACGTGATATACCTCTGGTGCTGGCGGAAATTTGTGGCATTGCAAGGGACGGGATACTTACCTGAAGTAGAACTAAACTTTATCAGGTTCATCACGAGATGTTTAACAGTTACCCCTCCCCCCATTGTAAAGGAAAGGATATTTACTGAGGTTGGAATTAGGTGTCACGTGATATACCTCTGGTGCTGGCGGAAATTTGTGGCATTGCAAGGGACGGGATACTTACCTGAAGTAGAACTAAACTCTATCAAGTTCATCAAGAGACGTTTAACAGTTACCCCTCCCCCCATTGTAAAGGAAAGGATATTTACTGAGGTTGGAATTAGGTGTCACGTGATATACCTCTGGTGCTGGCGGAAATTTGTGGCATTGCAAGGGACGGGATACTTACCTGAAGTAGAACTAAACTTTATCAGGTTCATCACGAGATGTTTAACAGTTACCCCTCCCCCCATTGTAAAGGAAAGGATATTTACTGAGGTTGGAATTAGGTGTCACGTGATATACCTCTGGTGCTGGCGGAAATTTGTGGCATTGCAAGGGACGGGATACTTACCTGAAGTAGAACTAAACTCTATCAAGTTCATCAAGAGACGTTTAACAGTTACCCCTCCCCCCATTGTAAAGGAAAGGATATTTACTGAGGTTGGAATTAGGTGTCACGTGATATACCTCTGGTGCTGGCGGAAATTTGTGGCATTGCAAGGGACGGGATACTTACCTGAAGTAGAACTAAACTCTATCAAGTTCATCAAGAGACGTTTAACAGTTACCCCTCCCCCCATTGTAAAGGAAAGGATATTTACTGAGGTTGGAATTAGGTGTCACGTGATATACCTCTGGTGCTGGCGGAAATTTGTGGCATTGCAAGGGACGGGATACTTACCTGAAGTAGAACTAAACTTTATCAGGTTCATCACGAGATGTTTAACAGTTACCCCTCCCCCCATTGTAAAGGAAAGGATATTTACTGAGGTTGGAATTAGGTGTCACGTGATATACCTCTGGTGCTGGCGGAAATTTGTGGCATTGCAAGGGACGGGATACTTACCTGAAGTAGAACTAAACTCTATCAAGTTCATCAAGAGACGTTTAACAGTTACCCCTCCCCCCATTGTAAAGGAAAGGATATTTACTGAGGTTGGAATTAGGTGTCACGTGATATACCTCTGGTTATGGCGGAAATTTGTGGCATTGCAAGGGACGGGATACTTACCTGAAGTAGAACTAAACTCTATCAGGTTCATCAAGAGACGTTTAACAGTTACCCCTCCCCCCATTGTAAAGGAAAGGATATTTACTGAGGTTGGAATTAGGTGTCACGTGATATACCTCTGGTGCTGGCGGAAATTTGTGGCATTGCAAGGGACGGGATACTTACCTGAAGTAGAACTAAACTCTATCAAGTTCATCAAGAGACGTTTAACAGTTACCCCTCCCCCCATTGTAAAGGAAAGGATATTTACTGAGGTTGGAATTAGGTGTCACGTGATATACCTCTGGTGCTGGCGGAAATTTGTGGCATTGCAAGGGACGGGATACTTACCTGAAGTAGAACTAAACTCTATCAAGTTCATCAAGAGACGTTTAACAGTTACCCCTCCCCCCATTGTAAAGGAAAGGATATTTACTGAGGTTGGAATTAGGTGTCACGTGATATACCTCTGGTGCTGGCGGAAATTTGTGGCATTGCAAGGGACGGGATACTTACCCGAAGTAGAACTAAACTCTATCAAGTTCATCAAGAGACGTTTTAACAGTTACCCCTCCCCCCACTGTAAAGGAAAGGATATTTACTGAGGTTGGAATTAGGTGTCACGTGATATACCTCTGGTGCTGGGGGAAATTTGTGGCATTGCAAGGGACGGGATACTTACCTGAAGTAGAACTAAACTCTATCAAGTTCATCAAGAGACGTTTAACAGTTACCCCTCCCCCCATTGTAAAGGAAAGGATATTTACTGAGGTTGGAATTAGGTGTCACGTGATATACCTCTGGTGCTGGGGGAAATTTGTGGCATTGCAAGGGACGGGATACTTACCTGAAGTAGAACTAAACTCTATCAAGTTCATCAAGAGACGTTTAACAGTTACCTCCCCACATTGTAAAGGAAATGATATTAAGGGTGGTTGGAATTAGGTGTCACGTGATATACCTATGGTTCAATCCTAAATTTGTGGCATTGCAAGGGATTGGACAATTACCTGAAGTAGAACTACACTCTATTAGGTTCATCAAGAGATGTTTACCAGTTACCCCCCATTGTAAAGGAAATGATATTAAGGATGGTTGGAATTAGGTGTCAAGTGATATACTTCTGTTGCTGGCGGAAATTTGAGGCATTGCAAAGGTCGGGATACTTAGTTGAAGTAGAATTAAACTCCATCAGGTTCATCAAGAGATGTTTAACAGTTATCCTCTGTTGCAACGGAAAGGATATTAAGAATGATTGAAATTAGGTGTCACGTGATATACCTCTTTTTATGGCGGAAATTTTTGGCATTCAAGGGACGGAATACTTACGTGAAGTAGAACTAAACTTTATCAGGTTCATCACGAGATGTTTAACAGTTACCCCCCCATTGTAAAGGAAAGGATATTTACTGTGGTTGGAATTAGGTGTCACGTGATATACCTCTGGTGCTGGCGGAAATTTGTGGCATTGCAAGGGACGGGATACTTACCTGAAGTAGAACTAAACTTTATCAGGTTCATCACGAGATGTTTAACAGTTACCCCTCCCCCCATTGTAAAGGAAAGGATATTTACTGAGGTTGGAATTAGGTGTCACGTGATATACCTCTGGTGCTGGCGGAAATTTGTGGCATTGCAAGGGACGGGATACTTACCTGAAGTAGAACTAAACTCTATCAAGTTCATCAAGAGACGTTTAACAGTTACCCCTCCCCCCATTGTAAAGGAAAGGATATTTACTGAGGTTGGAATTAGGTGTCACGTGATATACCTCTGGTGCTGGCGGAAATTTGTGGCATTGCAAGGGACGGGATACTTACCTGAAGTAGAACTAAACTCTATCAAGTTCATCAAGAGACGTTTAACAGTTACCCCTCCCCCCATTGTAAAGGAAAGGATATTTACTGAGGTTGGAATTAGGTGTCACGTGATATACCTCTGGTGCTGGCGGAAATTTGTGGCATTGCAAGGGACGGGATACTTACCTGAAGTAGAACTAAACTTTATCAGGTTCATCACGAGATGTTTAACAGTTACCCCTCCCCCCATTGTAAAGGAAAGGATATTTACTGAGGTTGGAATTAGGTGTCACGTGATATACCTCTGGTGCTGGCGGAAATTTGTGGCATTGCAAGGGACGGGATACTTACCTGAAGTAGAACTAAACTTTATCAGGTTCATCAAGAGACGTTTAACAGTTACCTCCCCCCATTGTAAAGGAAAGGATATTTACTGAGGTTGGAATTAGGTGTCACGTGATATACCTCTGGTGCTGGCGGAAATTTGTGGCATTGCAAGGGACGGGATACTTACCCGAAGTAGAACTAAACTCTATCAAGTTCATCAAGAGACGTTTTAACAGTTACCCCTCCCCCCACTGTAAAGGAAAGGATATTTACTGAGGTTGGAATTAGGTGTCACGTGATATACCTCTGGTGCTGGGGGAAATTTGTGGCATTGCAAGGGACGGGATACTTACCTGAAGTAGAACTAAACTCTATCAAGTTCATCAAGAGACGTTTAACAGTTACCCCTCCCCCCATTGTAAAGGAAAGGATATTTACTGAGGTTGGAATTAGGTGTCACGTGATATACCTCTGGTGCTGGGGGAAATTTGTGGCATTGCAAGGGACGGGATACTTACCTGAAGTAGAACTAAACTCTATCAAGTTCATCAAGAGACGTTTAACAGTTACCTCCCCACATTGTAAAGGAAATGATATTAAGGGTGGTTGGAATTAGGTGTCACGTGATATACCTATGGTTCAATCCTAAATTTGTGGCATTGCAAGGGATTGGACAATTACCTGAAGTAGAACTACACTCTATTAGGTTCATCAAGAGATGTTTACCAGTTACCCCCCATTGTAAAGGAAATGATATTAAGGATGGTTGGAATTAGGTGTCAAGTGATATACTTCTGTTGCTGGCGGAAATTTGAGGCATTGCAAAGGTCGGGATACTTAGTTGAAGTAGAATTAAACTCCATCAGGTTCATCAAGAGATGTTTAACAGTTATCCTCTGTTGCAACGGAAAGGATATTAAGAATGATTGAAATTAGGTGTCACGTGATATACCTCTTTTTATGGCGGAAATTTTTGGCATTCAAGGGACGGAATACTTACCTGAAGTAGAACTAAACTTTATCAGGTTCATCACGAGATGTTTAACAGTTACCCCCCCATTGTAAAGGAAAGGATATTTACTGTGGTTGGAATTAGGTGTCACGTGATATACCTCTGGTGCTGGCGGAAATTTGTGGCATTGCAAGGGACGGGATACTTACCTGAAGTAGAACTAAACTTTATCAGGTTCATCACGAGATGTTTAACAGTTACCCCTCCCCCCATTGTAAAGGAAAGGATATTTACTGAGGTTGGAATTAGGTGTCACGTGATATACCTCTGGTGCTGGCGGAAATTTGTGGCATTGCAAGGGACGGGATACTTACCTGAAGTAGAACTAAACTCTATCAAGTTCATCAAGAGACGTTTAACAGTTACCCCTCCCCCCATTGTAAAGGAAAGGATATTTACTGAGGTTGGAATTAGGTGTCACGTGATATACCTCTGGTGCTGGCGGAAATTTGTGGCATTGCAAGGGACGGGATACTTACCTGAAGTAGAACTAAACTTTATCAGGTTCATCACGAGATGTTTAACAGTTACCCCTCCCCCCATTGTAAAGGAAAGGATATTTACTGAGGTTGGAATTAGGTGTCACGTGATATACCTCTGGTGCTGGCGGAAATTTGTGGCATTGCAAGGGACGGGATACTTACCTGAAGTAGAACTAAACTCTATCAAGTTCATCAAGAGACGTTTAACAGTTACCCCTCCCCCCATTGTAAAGGAAAGGATATTTACTGAGGTTGGAATTAGGTGTCACGTGATATACCTCTGGTGCTGGCGGAAATTTGTGGCATTGCAAGGGACGGGATACTTACCTGAAGTAGAACTAAACTCTATCAAGTTCATCAAGAGACGTTTAACAGTTACCCCTCCCCCCATTGTAAAGGAAAGGATATTTACTGAGGTTGGAATTAGGTGTCACGTGATATACCTCTGGTGCTGGCGGAAATTTGTGGCATTGCAAGGGACGGGATACTTACCTGAAGTAGAACTAAACTTTATCAGGTTCATCACGAGATGTTTAACAGTTACCCCTCCCCCCATTGTAAAGGAAAGGATATTTACTGAGGTTGGAATTAGGTGTCACGTGATATACCTCTGGTGCTGGCGGAAATTTGTGGCATTGCAAGGGACGGGATACTTACCTGAAGTAGAACTAAACTCTATCAAGTTCATCAAGAGACGTTTAACAGTTACCCCTCCCCCCATTGTAAAGGAAAGGATATTTACTGAGGTTGGAATTAGGTGTCACGTGATATACCTCTGGTTATGGCGGAAATTTGTGGCATTGCAAGGGACGGGATACTTACCTGAAGTAGAACTAAACTCTATCAGGTTCATCAAGAGACGTTTAACAGTTACCCCTCCCCCCATTGTAAAGGAAAGGATATTTACTGAGGTTGGAATTAGGTGTCACGTGATATACCTCTGGTGCTGGCGGAAATTTGTGGCATTGCAAGGGACGGGATACTTACCTGAAGTAGAACTAAACTCTATCAAGTTCATCAAGAGACGTTTAACAGTTACCCCTCCCCCCATTGTAAAGGAAAGGATATTTACTGAGGTTGGAATTAGGTGTCACGTGATATACCTCTGGTGCTGGCGGAAATTTGTGGCATTGCAAGGGACGGGATACTTACCTGAAGTAGAACTAAACTCTATCAAGTTCATCAAGAGACGTTTAACAGTTACCCCTCCCCCCATTGTAAAGGAAAGGATATTTACTGAGGTTGGAATTAGGTGTCACGTGATATACCTCTGGTGCTGGCGGAAATTTGTGGCATTGCAAGGGACGGGATACTTACCTGAAGTAGAACTAAACTTTATCAGGTTCATCACGAGATGTTTAACAGTTACCCCTCCCCCCATTGTAAAGGAAAGGATATTTACTGAGGTTGGAATTAGGTGTCACGTGATATACCTCTGGTGCTGGCGGAAATTTGTGGCATTGCAAGGGACGGGATACTTACCTGAAGTAGAATTATACTTTATCAGGTTCATCAAGAGACGTTTAACAGTTACCTCCCCCCATTGTAAAGGAAAGGATATTTACTGAGGTTGGAATTAGGTGTCACGTGATATACCTCTGGTGCTGGCGGAAATTTGTGGCATTGCAAGGGACGGGATACTTACCCGAAGTAGAACTAAACTCTATCAAGTTCATCAAGAGACGTTTTAACAGTTACCCCTCCCCCCATTGTAAAGGAAAGGATATTTACTGAGGTTGGAATTAGGTGTCACGTGATATACCTCTGGTGCTGGGGGAAATTTGTGGCATTGCAAGGGACGGGATACTTACCTGAAGTAGAACTAAACTCTATCAAGTTCATCAAGAGACGTTTAACAGTTACCCCTCCCCCCATTGTAAAGGAAAGGATATTTACTGAGGTTGGAATTAGGTGTCACGTGATATACCTCTGGTGCTGGGGGAAATTTGTGGCATTGCAAGGGACGGGATACTTACCTGAAGTAGAACTAAACTCTATCAAGTTCATCAAGAGACGTTTAACAGTTACCTCCCCACATTGTAAAGGAAATGATATTAAGGGTGGTTGGAATTAGGTGTCACGTGATATACCTCTGGTGCTGACGGACATTTGTGGCATTGCAAGGGACGGGATACTCACCTGAAGTAGAACTAAACTCTATCAGGTTCATCAAGAGATGTTTAACAGTTACCCCTCCTTGTAATGGGAAGGGTATTAGGGGTGGATTGATTTCGGTGGCACGAGATATTCCTGAGGTATTGGCGGAACTTTATGCCAGAAGAAACGACCCTTTGGAACTTTTGTAATCTAGGCAGCGGCCATGTTGGACTTGCTACCTAACATTCCATTAGTAATACATGCATTTTGCACCAGCCCGATGATTCTGGCGAAGCATCTGTAGACGGTGCCATTACCGACAGACAGTCAGAATTTGAATCTAACACTATAAATGTGTTTGTCTTGCCTGAAAAATAATGTGTATTCTTTAGTATTTATGTAAAATACATTGAGATTTTTTAAATGCTTTATTCTTAGAATTCTTTTTTCATTCACACACTGTTGAAGAAAAAGGCTGTAATTCAAAAGTTTTAAAGAAAACTCCTTAAAAAAGTATTAAACAATTAAGAATCACTAATGAAATGAACTGGTCTTTATAATGAAACTTTAACTGCTATAATATGGGCAGATAATTATTTATTTTCATTACACTTGTTTGTATTATCTTGGCAAAAAAAACCACTACTTACTCATTTATTCAGCATAAATAAATCAGTAATTGTGGTTTTTTTTGCCAAGATATTACAAAACGCGTGTAATATCTATAAAAACTTCAAGATGTACAACACAAAATCTGCAAGTTTTATTTATTTTCATTCTTGTCATTTGCAGTTAAAGTTCTAACAAATCTCTAATTGTCTCAAAACTGATTAGCACTGACTACACCTTTTCCCTCTCAACGACTCAAATGGTTTTACTCTCAGATTGGAATCTCCAAACAGTTTAACACATGGCCAAGCTGCAATGGAACTGGTACTGGGCCAAACACTCTATGCAACATATCTAACTTGTTACTCCCTCCGATTCTATTTTAAGCTTACTGCTGCTAGACAGATGTTTGGGATTGGTTTTTCGTTTCTTATACGTCAGACAGTTTTCTTCAATTTCCGGCTTTTACATTCGAAGCTGTTATTAATTATAGGAAAAGGAGTTAAAATTAATCTTACATAATTAAGTATAAAAAATATAATTAAAAAGATGTTGCATATTTCCCTCATAGAATGCGTATAGTGTCATTCAGATATATGCGCCAGTCACACGGTGAGAGATTATATGTATCAAACCTTTAGAGTTCGAAAGTTTTATCGAGTTGCAGGTTGCGCAAAATTTCAGTCGGACTTGGCCTATCCACTAAAATAAAAAAGTAGTTTACTGAAGTGGACTTGAAAAATCAAGGAAATATTGCAAGTTTTTATGATATTTTGGTCTGAAAAAAGTTTTAAAAAAATGATCCCTTATATTAATTATCTTATAAAATTATTATTTATAGCCTAATTTAGTAATTCAATTTTCAATTTTCTCAAAACTGTGATTCAATTTTTTCAGAACTAAATTATATAGATGGTTGCATAAAAAATAATTAATATTATGAAGTATTTAGAAAAGTACTTATTTTCTGCGCTTACCAACTCCCTGTGCCATTCTAGAGAGCAAGGAACCTTCACCATTGGAGGGGCTTTGCGAGGCAGGTGGCCTGAATGTACTAGCTGCTACGTCTTTTGGCTTGATAGGTTGTGGAGAGATCTTTCGGGGTACAAATGTTTTGTTATCCGCTGTTTCCAGAGACTCTACGTTCAGTGATGCCAGGCAGAACTAGGTTACATTGGTGAAAATAGGGCTATGGTATATTTGGTGCTGCTCATGCAGTTTCATTGACTCTACTTTCAGTGATACTAGGTAGAACTAGGTTCACTAGGTAACAATAGGGCTGTATTTTATTTGGTGCTTCTCCTGCAGATCCAGGGGCTCTACGTTCAGTGATGCCAGGTAGAACTAGGTTCCCTAGGTGACAATAGGGTAGTGGTTTATTTGGTGCTTCTCCTGCAGTTCCAGAGACTCTACGTCCAGTGATTACAGGTAGAACTAGGTTGCCTAGGTGACAATAGGGCTGTGATATATTTTGTGCTTCTCCTGCAGTTCCAGTGGCTCTACGTTCAGTGATGCCAGGTAGAACTAGATTCCCTAGGTAACAATAGAGCTGTGGTATATTTGGTGCTTCTCATGCAGTTTCAGAGACTCTACTTTCAGTGATGCCAGGTAGAACTAGGTTTCCTAGGTGACAATAGGGCTGTGGTATATTTGGTGCTTCACCTGCAGTTTTAGGGGCTCTACGTTCAGTGATGTCAGGTAGAACTAGGATCCCTAGGTGACAATAGGGCTGTGGTGTATATATTGCTTCTCATGCAATTTCAGAGACTCTTAGTTCAGTGATACCAGGTAGAACTAGATTCCCTAGGTCACAATAGGGCTGTGGTTTATTTGGTGCTTCTCCTGCAGATCCAGGGGTTCTACGTTCAGTGATGCCAGGTAGAACTAGGTTCACTAGGTGGCAATAGGGCTGTGGTATATTTGGAGCTTCTCCTGCAGATCCAGGGGTTCTACGTTTAGTGATGCCAGGTAGAACTAGATTCTCTAGGTGACAATAGGGCTGTATTTTATTTAGTGCTTCTCCTGCAATTCCATTGGCTCTTCGTTCAGTGATGCCATTTAGAACTAGGTTCCCTAGGTGACAATAGGGCTGTAGTATGTTTGGTCCTTCTCCGGAAGTTCCAGAGACTCTACGTCCAGTGATTCCAGGTAGAAAAGGGTTCCCTAGATGACAATACGTCTGTGGTATATTTGGTCCTTCTCCGGCAGTTCCAGTGGCTCTACGTTCAGTGATGCCAGGTAGAAATTGGTTCTCTAGGTGACAATAGGGCTGTGGTATATTTGGTGCTTCTCCAGCAGTTCCAGAGACTCTACTTTCTGTGATTCCAGGTAGAACTAGGTTCCAAAGGTGACAATAAGGCTGTTGATTATTTGGTGTTTCTCCTGCAGCTCCAGGGGCTCTACTTTCAGTGATGCCAGGTAGAACTAGGACCCCTAGGTGACAATAGGGTTGTGGTTTATTTGGTGCTTCTCCTGCAGTTCCAGAGACTCTACATCCAGTGATTCCACGTAGAACTAGGTTTCCTAGGTGACAATAGGGCTGTGGTATATTTTTTGCTTCCCCTCAGTTCCAGTGACTCTACGTTCAGTGATGCCAGGTAGAACTAGATTCCCTAGGTAACAAAAGGGCTGTTTTTTTTTGGTGCTTCTACTGAAGTTCCAAGGGCTCTACGTTCAGTGATCCCAGGTAGAACTATATTCCCTTGGTGACAATAGGCGTGTGGTTTATTTGGTGCTTCTCCTGCAGTTCAGGGGCTCTTCGTTCAGTGATACCAGGTAGAACTAGGTTCCCTAGATGACAATTGGGCTGTGGTATATTTAGAGCTTCTCGTGCAGTTCCAGGGGCTCTACGTTCAGTGATGCCAGGTAGAACTAAGTTCCCTAGGTGACAATAGGGCTGCAGTTTATTTGGTGCTTCTCGTGCAGTTCCAGTGGCTCTACGTTCAGTGATGCCAGGTAGAACTAAGTTCCCTAGGTGACCATAGGGCTGTAGTTTATTTGGTGCTTCTCGTGCAGTTCCAGGGGCTCTACGTTCAGTGATGCCAGGTAGAACTATGTTCCCTAGGTGACAATAGGGCTGTGGTTTATTTGGTGCTTCTCGTGCAGTTCCAGGGGCTCTACGTTCAGTGATGCCAGGTAGAACTAAGTTCCCTAGGTGACAATAGGGCTGCAGTTTATTTGGTGCTTCTCGTGCAATTCCAGGGGCTCTACGTTCAGTGATGCCAGGTAGAACTATGTTCCCTAGGTGACAATATGGCTCTGGTTTATTTGGTGCTTCTCATGCAGTTTCAGAGACTCTACTTTCAGTGATGCCAGGTAGAACTAGGTTTCCTAGGTGACAATAGGGCTGTGGTATATTTGGTGCTTCACCTGCAGTTTTAGGGGCTCTACGTTCAGTGATGTCAGGTAGAACTAGGATCCCTAGGTGACAATAGGGCTGTGGTGTATATATTGCTTCTCATGCAATTTCAGAGACTCTTAGTTCAGTGATACCAGGTAGAACTAGATTCCCTAGGTCACAATAGGGCTATGGTATATTTGGTGCTGCTCATGCAGTTTCATTGACTCTACTTTCAGTGATACTAGGTAGAACTAGGTTCACTAGGTAACAATAGGGCTGTATTTTATTTGGTGCTTCTCCTGCAGATCCAGGGGCTCTACGTTCAGTGATGCCAGGTAGAACTAGGTTCCCTAGGTGACAATAGGGTAGTGGTTTATTTGGTGCTTCTCCTGCAGTTCCAGAGACTCTACGTCCAGTGATTACAGGTAGAACTAGGTTGCCTAGGTGACAATAGGGCTGTGATATATTTTGTGCTTCTCCTGCAGTTCCAGTGGCTCTACGTTCAGTGATGCCAGGTAGAACTAGATTCCCTAGGTAACAATAGAGCTGTGGTATATTTGGTGCTTCTCATGCAGTTTCAGAGACTCTACTTTCAGTGATGCCAGGTAGAACTAGGTTTCCTAGGTGACAATAGGGCTGTGGTATATTTGGTGCTTCACCTGCAGTTTTAGGGGCTCTACGTTCAGTGATGTCAGGTAGAACTAGGATCCCTAGGTGACAATAGGGCTGTGGTGTATATATTGCTTCTCATGCAATTTCAGAGACTCTTAGTTCAGTGATACCAGGTAGAACTAGATTCCCTAGGTCACAATAGGGCTGTGGTTTATTTGGTGCTTCTCCTGCAGATCCAGGGGTTCTACGTTCAGTGATGCCAGGTAGAACTAGGTTCACTAGGTGGCAATAGGGCTGTGGTATATTTGGAGCTTCTCCTGCAGATCCAGGGGTTCTACGTTTAGTGATGCCAGGTAGAACTAGATTCTCTAGGTGACAATAGGGCTGTATTTTATTTAGTGCTTCTCCTGCAATTCCATTGGCTCTTCGTTCAGTGATGCCATTTAGAACTAGGTTCCCTAGGTGACAATAGGGCTGTAGTATGTTTGGTCCTTCTCCGGAAGTTCCAGAGACTCTACGTCCAGTGATTCCAGGTAGAAAAGGGTTCCCTAGATGACAATACGTCTGTGGTATATTTGGTCCTTCTCCGGCAGTTCCAGTGGCTCTACGTTCAGTGATGCCAGGTAGAAATTGGTTCTCTAGGTGACAATAGGGCTGTGGTATATTTGGTGCTTCTCCAGCAGTTCCAGAGACTCTACTTTCTGTGATTCCAGGTAGAACTAGGTTCCAAAGGTGACAATAAGGCTGTTGATTAATTGGTGTTTCTCCTGCAGCTCCAGGGGCTCTACTTTCAGTGATGCCAGGTAGAACTAGGACCCCTAGGTGACAATAGGGTTGTGGTTTATTTGGTGCTTCTCCTGCAGTTCCAGAGACTCTACATCCAGTGATTCCACGTAGAACTAGGTTTCCTAGGTGACAATAGGGCTGTGGTATATTTTTTGCTTCCCCTCAGTTCCAGTGACTCTACGTTCAGTGATGCCAGGTAGAACTAGATTCCCTAGGTAACAAAAGGGCTGTTTTTTTTTGGTGCTTCTACTGAAGTTCCAAGGGCTCTACGTTCAGTGATCCCAGGTAGAACTATATTCCCTAGGTGACAATAGGCGTGTGGTTTATTTGGTGCTTCTCCTGCAGTTCAGGGGCTCTTCGTTCAGTGATACCAGGTAGAACTAGGTTCCCTAGATGACAATTGGGCTGTGGTATATTTAGAGCTTCTCGTGCAGTTCCAGGGGCTCTACGTTCAGTGATGCCAGGTAGAACTAAGTTCCCTAGGTGACAATAGGGCTGCAGTTTATTTGGTGCTTCTCGTGCAGTTCCAGTGGCTCTACGTTCAGTGATGCCAGGTAGAACTAAGTTCCCTAGGTGACCATAGGGCTGTAGTTTATTTGGTGCTTCTCGTGCAGTTCCAGGGGCTCTACGTTCAGTGATGCCAGGTAGAACTATGTTCCCTAGGTGACAATAGGGCTGTGGTTTATTTGGTGCTTCTCGTGCAGTTCCAGGGGCTCTACGTTCAGTGATGCCAGGTAGAACTAAGTTCCCTAGGTGACAATAGGGCTGCAGTTTATTTGGTGCTTCTCGTGCAATTCCAGGGGCTCTACGTTCAGTGATGCCAGGTAGAACTATGTTCCCTAGGTGACAATATGGCTCTGGTTTATTTGGCGCTTCTCCTGCAGTTCCAGAGACTCTACGTCCTGTGATTCCAGGCAGAACTAGGTTCCCTAGATGAAAATAGGTCTGTGGTATATTTGGTCCTTCTCCTGCAGTACCAGGGGCTCTACGTTCAGTGATGCCAGGTAGAACTAGGATCCGTAGGTGAGAATAGGGTTGTGGTTTATTTGGTCCTTCTCCTGCAGTTCCAGAGACCCTATGTCCAGTGATTCCAGGTAGTACTAGGTTCCCTAGGTGACAATAGGGCTGTGGTATATTTGGTGATTCTCATGCAGAGTCAGAGACTCTACTTTCAGTGATGCCAGGTAGAACTAGGTTCTCTAGGTGACAACAGGGCTGTGTTATATTTGGTGCTTCTCATGCGGAGCAGAGACCCTACTTTCAGTAATGCCAGGTAGAACTAGGATCCCTAGGTGACAATAGGGTTGTGGTTTATTTAGCGCTTCTCCTGCAGTTCCAGAGACTCTACGTCCAGTGATTTCAGGTAGAACTAGGTTCCCTAGGTGGCAATAGGGCTGTGGTATATTTGGTGCTTCTCCTGCAGCTCTAGGGGCTCTTCGTTCAGTGATACCAGGTAGAACTAGGTTCCCTAGGTGACAATTTGGTTCTGGTTTTTTTGGCGCTTCTCCTGCAGTTCCAGAGCCTGTACGTCGTGTGATTTCAGGTAGAACTATGTTCCCTAGATGACATTAGGTCGGTGGTATATTTGGTCCTTCTCCGGCAGTTCCAGGGGCTCTACGATCAGTGATGCCAGGTAGAACTAGGTTCCCTAGGTGACAATAGGATAGTGGTTTATTTGGTGTTTCACCTGCAGTTTCAGGGGCTCTACGATCAGTGATGTCAGGTAGAACTAGGTACCCTAGGTGACAATAGGGCTGTGGTTTATTTGGTGCTTCTCCTGCAGATCTAGGGGTTCTACGTTCAGTGATGCCAGGTAGAACTAGATTCCCTAGGTAACAATAGTTCTGTATTTTATTTAGTGCTTCTCCTGCAGTTCCATTGGCTCTTCGTTCAGTGATGCCAGGTAGAACTAGGTTCAGTAGGTGACAATAGGGCTGTAGTATGTTTGGTCCTTCTCCGGAAGTTCCAGAGACTCTACGTCCAGTGATTCCAGGTAGAACAGGGTTCCCTAGATGACAATACGTCTGTGGTATATTTGGTCCTTCTCCGGCAGTTCCAGTGGCTCTACGTTCAGTGATGCCAGGTAGAAATTGGTTCGCTAGGTGACAATAGGGCTGTGGTATATTTGGTGCTTCTCCAGCAGTTCCAGAGACTCTGCTTTCAGTGATGCCAGGTAGAACTAGATTCCCTAGGTAACAAAAGGGCTGTGGTTTTTTGGTGCTTCTCCTGAAGTTCCAAGGGCTCTACTTTCAGTGATTCCAGGTAGAACTATATTCCCTAGGTGACAATAGGCGTGTGGTTTATTTGGTGCTTCTCCTGCAGTTCAGGGGATCTTTGTTCAGTGATACCAGGTAGAACTAGGTTCCCTAGATGACAATTGGGCTGTGGTATATTTGATGCTTCTCGTGCAGTTCCAGGGGCTCTACGTTCAGTGATGCCAGGTAGAACTAGGATCCGAAGGTGACAATAGGGCTGTGGTATATTTGGTGCTTCTCCTGCAGTTCCAATGGCTCTACGGTCAGTGATGCTATGTACAACTATATTCCCGAGGTGACAATAGGAGTGTGGTTTATTTGGCGCTTCTCCTGCCGTTCAGGGACTCTTCTTTCAGTGATACCAGGTAGAACTAGGTTCCCTAGATGATAATAGGGCTGTGGTATATGTGGTGCTTCTCGTGCAGTTCCAGGGGCTCTACGTTCAGTGATGCCAGGTAGAACTAAGTTCCCTAGGTGACAATAGGGCTGTAGTTTATTTGATGCTTCTCGTGCAGTTCCAGGCGCTCTACGTCTAGTGATTGCAGGTAGAACTATGTTCCCTAGGTGATAATAGGGCTGTGGTTTATTTGGTGCTTCTCCTGCAGTTCCAGGGGCTCTACCTTCAGTGATGCCAGGTAGAACTAGGTTCCCTAGGTGACAATAGGGTTGTGGTTTATTTGGTGCTTCTCTTGCAGTTTTAGAGATTCTACGTCCAGTGATTCCAGGTAGAACTAGGTTCCCTAGGTGACAATAGGGCTGTGATTTATTTGGTGCTTCTCCTGCAGTTTTAGAGATTCTACGTCCAGTGATTCCAGGTAGAACTAGGTTCCCTAGGTGACAATATGTCTGTGTTTTTTTTTGTTGCTTCTCCTGCAGTTCCAGGGGCTCTACCTTCAGTGATGCCAGGTAGAACAAGGTTCCCTAGGTGAAAATAGGGTTGTGGTTTATATGGTGCTTCTCCTGCAGTTCCAGAGACTCTACGTCCAGTGATTCCAGGTAGAACTAGGTTCCCTAGGTGACAATAGGGATGTGGTTGTTTTGGTTCTTCTCCTACAGCTCCAGGGGTTTTGCGTTCAATGATGCCAGGTAGAACTAGGTTCCCTAGGTGACAATAGGGCTTTGGTATATTTAGTGCTTCTCTTGCAGTTCCAGGGGCTCATCGTTCAGTGATGCCAGGTAGAACTAGATTCCCTAGGTGACAATAGGGATGTGGTTTATTTGTTACTTCTCCTGCAGTTACAGAAATCTACTTTCATTGATGTCAGGTAGAACTAGGTTCCTTAATTTACAATGGGGTAATGGTTTATTTGGTACTTCTCCTGCAGTTTTAGGAGCTCTACGTTCAGTGATGTCAGGTAGAACTAGATTCCCTAGGTGACAATAGGGCTGTGGTATATTTATTGCTTCTCATGCAGTTTCAGAAACTCTACGTTCAGTGATGCCAGGTAGAACTAGATTCCCTAGGTAACAATAAAACTGTGGTTTATTTGGTGCTTCTTCTTCAGTTCCGGGGCCTCTACGTTCAGTGATGCTAGGTAGAACTAGGTTCACTAGGTGACAATAGTTCTGTGGTTTATTTGGTGCTTCTCCTGCAGATCCGGGGTTTCTACGTTCAGTGATGCCAGGTAGAACTAGATTCCTTAGGTGACAATAGGGCTGTGGTTTATTTGGTGCTCCTCCGGCAGTTCCAGTGGCTCTAGGTTCAGTGATACCAGGTAGAACTAGATTCCCTAGGTAACAATAGAGCTATAGATTATTTGGTGCTTCTCCTGCAGTTCCAGGGGCTCTGCGTTCAGTGATGCCAGGTAGAACTAGGTTCCCTAGGTGACAATAGGCCTGTGGTTTATTTGGTTCTTCTCCTGCAGTTCCAGGGGCTCTACGTTCGATGATGCCAGGTAGAACTAGGTTCCCTAGGTGACAATAGGGCTGTAGCTTTTTTGGTGCTTCTCGTGCAGTTCCAGGGGCTCTACGTTCAGTGAGGCCAGGTAGAACTAGGTTTCTTAGGTGACAATACGGTTGTGGTATATTTGGTGCATCTCCTGTAGTTTCAGGGGCTCTAGGTTCAGTGATACCTGGTAGAACCTGGTTCTCTAGGTGACTATAGTGCAGTGTTTTATTTGGTGCTTCTCGTGCAGTTCCAGGGGCTCTACGTTCAGTGATGCCAGGTAGAACTAAGTTCCGTATGTGACAATTGGCCTGTAGTTTATTTGGTGCTTCTCCTGCAGTTCCAGAGACTCTACGTCCAGTGATGCGGTAGAACTAGGTTCCCTAGGTGACAATAGGGACGTAGATTATTTGGTGCTTCTCGTGCAGTTTCAGGGGCTCTACGTTCAGTGATGCCAGGTAGAACTAGGTTCCCTAGGTGACAATAGGCCTGTGGTTTATTTGGTTCTTCTCCTGCAGTTCCAGGGGCTCTACGTTCGATGATGCCAGGTAGAACTAGGTTTTCTAGGTGACAATAGGGCTGTAGCTTTTTTGGTGCTTCTCGTGCAGTTTCAGGGGCTCTACGTTCAGTGAGGCCAGGTAGAACTAGGTTCCTTAGGTGACAATACGGTTGTGGTATATTTGGTGCATCTCCTGTAGTTTCAGGGGCTCTAGGTTCAGTGATACCTGGTAGAACCTGGTTCTCTAGGTGACTATAGTGCTGTGTTTTATTTGGTGCTTCTCGTGCAGTTCCAGGGGCTCTACGTTCAGTGATGCCAGGTAGAACTAAGTTCCGTATGTGACAATTGGCCTGTAGTTTATTTGGTGCTTCTCCTGCAGTTTCAGAGACTCTACGTCCAGTGATGCGGTAGAACTAGGTTCCCTAGGTGACAATAGGGACGTAGATTATTTGGTGCTTCTCGTGCAGTTTCAGGGGCTCTACGTTCAGTGATGCCAGGTAGAACTAGGTTCCCTAGGTGACAATAGGCCTGTGGTTTATTTGGTTCTTCTACTGCAGTTACAGAAATCTACTTTCATTGATGTCAGGTAGAACTAGGTTCCCTAATTTACAATGGGGTAATGGTTTATTTGGTACTTCTCCTGCAGTTTTAGGAGCTCTACGTTCAGTGATGTCAGGTAGAACTAGATTCCCTAGGTGACAATAGGGCTGTGGTATATTTATTGCTTCTCATGCAGTTTCAGAAACTCTACGTTCAGTGATGCCAGGTAGAACTAGATTCCCTAGGTAACAATAAAACTGTGGTTTATTTGGTGCTTCTTCTTCAGTTCCGGGGGCTCTACGTTCAGTGATGCTAGGTAGAACTAGGTTCACTAGGTGACAATAGTTCTGTGGTTTATTTGGTGCTTCTCCTGCAGATCCGGGGTTTCTACGTTCAGTGATGCCAGGTAGAACTAGATTCCTTAGGTGACAATAGGGCTGTGGTTTATTTGGTGCTCCTCCGGTAGTTCCAGTGGCTCTAGGTTCAGTGATACCAGGTAGAACTAGATTCCCTAGGTAACAATAGAGCTATAGATTATTTGGTGCTTCTCCTGCAGTTCCAGGGGCTCTGCGTTCAGTGATGCCAGGTAGAACTAGGTTCCCTAGGTGACAATAGGCCTGTGGTTTATTTGGTTCTTCTCCTGCAGTTCCAGGGGCTCTACGTTCGATGATGCCAGGTAGAACTAGGTTCCCTAGGTGACAATAGGGCTGTAGCTTTTTTGGTGCTTCTCGTGCAGTTCCAGGGGCTCTACGTTCAGTGAGGCCAGGTAGAATTAGGTTTCTTAGGTGACAATACGGTTGTGGTATATTTGGTGCATCTCCTGTAGTTTCAGGGGCTCTAGGTTCAGTGATACCTGGTAGAACCTGGTTCTCTAGGTGACTATAGTGCTGTGTTTTATTTGGTGCTTCTCGTGCAGTTCCAGGGGCTCTACGTTCAGTGATGCCAGGTAGAACTAAGTTCCGTATGTGACAATTGGCCTGTAGTTTATTTGGTGCTTCTCCTGCAGTTCCAGAGACTCTACGTCCAGTGATGCGGTAGAACTAGGTTCCCTAGGTGACAATAGGGACGTAGATTATTTGGTGCTTCTCGTGCAGTTTCAGGGGCTCTACGTTCAGTGATGCCAGGTAGAACTAGGTTCCCTAGGTGACAATAGGCCTGTGGTTTATTTGGTTCTTCTCCTGCAGTTCCAGGGGCTCTACGTTCGATGATGCCAGGTAGAACTAGGTTCTCTAGGTGACAATAGGGCTGTAGCTTTTTTGGTGCTTCTCGTGCAGTTCCAGGGGCTCTACGTTCAGTGAGGCCAGGTAGAACTAGGTTCCTTAGGTGACAATACGGTTGTGGTATATTTGGTGTATCTCCTGTAGTTTCAGGGGCTCTAGGTTCAGTGATACCAGGTAGAACCTGGTTCTCTAGGTGACTATAGGGCTGTGTTTTATTTGGTGCTTCTCGTGCAGTTTCAGGGGCTCTACGTTCAGTGATGCCAGGGAGAACTAGGTTGTTTTGGTGGCAATATTGTTGTGGTATATTTGGTGCTTCTCCTGCAGTTTCAGGGGCTCTATGTTCAGTGATACTAGGTAGAACTAGGTTCGCTAAGTGACAATATGGCTGTGGTTTAGTTGGTGCTTCTCCAGCAGTTCCAGGGGCTCTACTTTAATTGATGTCAGGTAGAACTAGGTTTGCTAGGTGACAATAGGGTTGTGGTTTATTTGGTGCTTCTCCTGCAGTTCCAGAGACTCTACGTCCAGTGATTCCAGGTAGATTTTTCCCTTTTTTTTCCTTGGCGAAAAACCTATTGAGGTTATCATCGCCTAACTAAGGTCGAGTTTTTTAAAATAATACTACATAAATAAAACTAATTAAAATAAAACAAAATAAAATGAAATAAACGTTTAAATCTAATTGTAATAATCTAAAACTAAAGAACCTAAAATTATACAAAATTTAAATATTATTAAATAGCTTAAGGGGGCATAAGAAAGCGAGGACACGGTCGATAGCCCTGACATCGTCCCTTAAAACCACCTTTAAACTACCTCGAAGATCGTAACGTATATACAAATTTGTCAACTCATCACAATCAAGCTGGATCTGCTTGATTGTAATATTATTTCTACAAAACGGACATAGTGGTGGATCCTCATGTCGCATCAACCATCCATGCGTTAACAAAGAGTGGCCGATGCGAAGTCGTGTAACCACCACTTTCTCCCTACCATTCGAATGAACAGATGTCCTCCATGGTCGGACGGTATTTTTGATGTCCCTCAGCTTGTTTCTATTTACATTTTGCCATTCTTCATTCCAAATAGAGAATAGTGTAGATTTAACTTTCCATACAAAATCTGATGCCATCACACGTTGTGTCGATGGCAACATACCTGTAGCTAATTTTGCACCTTCATCTGCTTTAGTGTTTCCGAATATTCCTCAGTGGCCAGGCACCCAGAGAAATGACACCTCGGCAGCTGGTCAGAGAGATGGGTCTGTAACTACTGGGATTAGTTTTATCCTTTCCTTGTTTTAGAAGAGGAATTATTGTTGCTTCTAACCATGCATCGGGAAAACCGTGCTCCCCAAATATACGATTGTATATCCGAAGGAGAACTAGTTTTGTCGACGGTGGTAGATTTTTAATCATGGAGTATACAATATCATCCGGGCCTGGAGCAGAATCCTTCGTTGACGAGAGATCTGACTCTAGTTCGTCGATAGAGAAATGGATATTCAAACAAGAATCTCCAGACACTCCAAAGGTGAAAGGTAAGGCTTCTTGTTTACGTTTATACACCTGGAAAACGCCCTTGTATGCTGAAGATGAAGAATGTTTTGAGAACGATGATGCTAGCACATTGGCAATTTCCTCACCGTCCGTGGTCATAACTCCATCCGGATGCCTTAATGAAATTAATGGCATCGGAACGGAAATGCCACAGACTGATCGTAATTTTTT
Source organism: Prosapia bicincta (assembly GCA_036971475.1). Taxonomy (NCBI): domain Eukaryota; kingdom Metazoa; phylum Arthropoda; class Insecta; order Hemiptera; family Cercopidae; genus Prosapia; species Prosapia bicincta. The sequence goes on from JBAIZL010000006.1 coordinate 137,375,864, forward strand.
CCATACTGTGGATGGAGCTGTAGTTCTTGTAATTGTGCCAATGTACTGCGACCATGATTCTCGTTTACTTTGCCTAAATATTCTCCGTGCTTTCGCACGGAAGATTTTATATTTTTCCAGGTTTTCACTCGTTGGATGTCTCTTGAACTGGTTCAGAGCTTTTCTCCGTTGACGAAGGATCACAGTGCACTCATCACTCCACCACGGAACAGGTGGTCGTCGTGGTTTGGATGAGGTTTTCGGAATTGCCTTTCCGGGGGCATTCAAAACGGTTTTTGTAAATGAATTGACAATGTCATCAATGGGAGCCAAGTAATCCACGTCCAGTGATTCTAGATCTTGTGAAAATTGTTCCCAGTTGGCTTTTTTCAGGATCCAACGGGGATGTCGAACACAACAGGGTGAGGAGTCACACAAAGAGATCTCAATAGGAATGTGGTCGCTACTATAAAGATCAGGCAATGCTGACCATTTTAGCCTTGTAGCCAAAGCAGGAGTACATAATGACAAGTCAACAGCTGCCCATCCACCTGTTGACGCTGCTAAATGTGTTGGAGAACCGTCATTTAGCAGGTATAAATCCAGTTAGATTTGATGCTTTCGATCAGATTACCTCGCGGGTTGCATTCTGGGGAACCCCATGAAACATGGTGGGCATTGAAATCGCCCACTAATAAAAACGGAGTCGGTACCTAACTGATTTATAAGGTCTACAAGATCTCTCTGTTGCAGGTTGTCACTAGGTGGGAAGTAGACACAACAGAGAGTGAGTTTGTATGGAACAGCTGTTTGAATTGCTACTGCTTGTAAGGAAGTTATTAAGTTCAGAGAAACGGCGTCGACACAGTCACGGGCTAGAATGGCTACGCCACCTCTAGCTCGATTTTCTGTAACGAAGTCCGATCTGTAAACTGAATACTCCCTTAGATGGAAACTGTGTGATTCATGGAGATGTGTCTCCTGAATACAAATGTACATAGGGGACACATCCCTTACAATTAATTTGAGATCCTCAATGTGACTTTTAACACCGTTAATGTTCCACTGAATAACGGATTGTTTAGGTATGGACATCGTATTTTAGTGAAATGGATTCACCTGGCTCTCACTGCTGTCATTGCAAATTCGCAGGCCTGGAATGTTGGACGTTACAGGCAGAGAGTCATCAGATTCCATCACCACTATTGTAGTGGTGGAATCTGAAGACTTTTTTGACTCAGAAGAGGAGTTTGAAATGGTCCTCTTTTGAGTCGCTTGTGATTTTGCACCTACTTTAACAGGTGCAGTTTTGTTGTTATTTTTATTATTATTACTCATAGTTGGAGTAGGTTTCGCACTTGTCTCTAATAGTGTCTTGCTTCTTCTAACTTTCCCAGAGGTATCTGGCAATGGAGATTTCTTCGCACATTCAACATTATTCTTTAAGTTGGAAACAGAATTTTTCGTTATCAATGCTAATAACTGGCTAACTTGCTCCGTGAGAACTTCAATTTTCTTGTTTAGCTCAACGCAATTGGACTTCTCAGTGGTGATAGCTGAGGCATAAGATTTCGTTTCAAGTCTAGGTTGAGTTGACTTGAACTTCTTTTTCGCTTCGTAAAAAGATGTTTTGTCCTTTGCCATTATGCTGAGGATCGCTTTCTCCTCCTTGAACTTTGGGCAGTTAAAGGAGCGAGCAGGGTGATCACCAGCACAGTTTGGGCATTTCGGAGAACTTGTGCAAACCTTCTCAGTATGGCCTTCAAATGCACACTGTCCGCATACGTCTGGCTTGAAGCAAGCAGTTCCAGGGGCTCTACGTTCAGTGATGCCAGGTAGCACTAGATTCCCTTGGTAACAAAAGGGCTGTGGTTTTTTTGGTGCTTCTCCTGTAGTTCCAAGGGCTCTACGTTCAGTGATTCCAGGTAGAACTATATTCCCTAGATGACAATAGGCGTGTGGTTTATTTGGCGCTTCTTCTGCAGTTAAAGGGCCTCTTCGTTCAGTGATACCAGGTAGAACTAGGTTCCCTAGGTGACAATAGGGCTGTGGTATATTAGGTGCTTCTCGTGCAGTTCCAGGGGCTCTACGTTCAGTGATACCAGGTAGAACTAAGTTCCCTAGGTGACAAAATTGTTGTGGTTTATTTGGTGCTTCTCCTGCAGTTCCAGATACTCTGTGTCCAGTGATTGCAGGTAGTACTAGGTTCCCTAGGTGACAATAGGGCTGTGGTATATTTGGTGCTTCTCATGCAGAGTCAGAGACTCTACTTTCAGTGATGCCGGGTAGAACTAGGTTCCTTGGTGACAATAGGCCTGTGGTTTATTTGGTGCTTCTCCTGCAGTTCCAGGGGCTTTATGGCCAGTGATGCCAGGTAGAACTAGATTCCCGAAGTGACAATAAGGCTGTGGTTATTTGGTGCGTCTCCTGCAGTTCCAGGGGCTCTACTTTCATTGATGTCAGGTAGAACTAGGTTTCCTAGGTAACAATAGGGTTGTGGTTTATTTGGTGCTTCTCCTGCAGTTCCAGAGATTCTACTTTCAGTGATGCCAGGTAGAACTAGGTTGCTAGGTGACAATAGGGGTGATGTTTATTTGGTGCTTCTCCTGCAGTTGCAAGAACTCTACGTTAAATGATGCCAGGTAGAAGTAGGTTCCCTATGTGACAATAGGGCTCTAGTTAATTTGGCGCTTCTCGTGCAATTCCAGGGGCTCTACGTCCAGTGATTCCAGGTAGAACTAGGCTCCCTAGGTGGCAATAGGGCTGTTGTTTATTTGTTTCTTCTCCTGCAGTTCCAGGAGCTCTACGTTCAATGATGCCAGGTAGAACTAGGTTCCCTAGGTGACAATAGGGCTGTACATTATTTGGTGCTTCTAGTGCAGTTCCAGGGGCTCTACGTTCAGTGATGCCAGGTAGAACTAGGTTCCCAAGGTGACAATAGGGCTGTGGTGTATTTGGTGCTTCTCCTGCAGTTCCAGGGGCTCTACGTTCGATGATGCCAGGTAGAACTAAGTTCCGTAGGTGAAAATAGGGCTGTAGCTTATTTGGTGCTTCTCCTGCAGTTCCAGGGGCTCTACGTTCAGTGATGCCAGGTAGAACTATATTTCCTAGGTAACAAAAGGGCTGTGGTTTATTTGGTGCTTCTCCTGCAGTTCCAGAGACTCTACGTCCAGTGATTCCAGGTAGAACTAGGTTCCCTAGGTGACAATAGGGCTGTGGTTAATTTGGTGCTTCTCATGCAGAGTCAGAGACTCTACTTTCAGTGATGGCAGGTAGAACTAGGTTCCCTAGGTGACAATAGGGTTGTGGTTTTGTTTTGTGCTTCTCCTGCAGTTCCAGGGGCTCTACGTTCAGTGATGCCAGGTAGAACTAGATTCCGTAAGTGACAATACGGCTGTGGTTTATTTGGTGCTTCTCCTGCAGTTCCAGGGGCTCTACCTACAGTGATGCCAGGTAAAACTAGATTCCCTAGGTAACAATAGGGCTGTGGTTTATTTGGAGCTTCTCCTGCAGTTTCAGAGACCCTCCTTTAATCGATGTCAGGTAGAACTAGGTTTCATAGGTGACAATAGGGTTGTGGTTTATTTGGTACTTCTCCTGCAGTTGCAGATATTCTACTTTCAGTGATGCAGGTAGAAATAGGGTCCCTAGGTGACAATAGGGGTGTGGTTTGTTTGGTGCTTCTCGTGCAGTTCCAGGGGCTCTACGTCCAGTGATTCCAGGTAGAACTAGGTTCCCTAGATGACATTAGATCGGTGGTATATTTGGTTCTTCTCCGGCAGTTCCAGGGGCTCTACGTTCAGTGATGCCAGGTAGAACTAGGTTCCCTAGGTGGCAATAGGGCTGTGGTTTGTTTGGTGCTTCTCATGCAGAGTCAGAGACTCTACTTTCAGTGATACCAGGTAGAAGTAGGTTCCCTAGGGGACAACAGGGTTGTGGTTTATTTCGTGATTCTCTTGCAGTTTTAGAGAATTTACGTAGTGATTCCAGGTAGAACTAGGTTCCCTAGGTGACAATAGGGCTGTGGTATATTTGGTGCTTCTCATGCAGAGTCAGAGACTCTACTATCAGTGACGCCAGGTAGAACTCGGTTCCCTAGGTGACAATAGGGTTGTGGTTTATTTGGTGCTTCTCCTGTAGTGCCAGGAAGTCTACGTTCAGTGATGCCAGATTCTTTAGAACTAGATTCTCTAGGTGACAATAGGGTTGTCGTTTATTTGTTGCTTCTCCTGAAGTTCCAGGGCCTCTTCCTTCAGTGTTGCCAGGTAGAACTAGATTCCCTAGGTGATAATAGGAATGTGGTTTATTTGGTGCTTCTCCTGCAGTTGCAGGGGTTTTGCGTTCAGTGATGTCAGGTAGAACTAGGTTCCCTAGGTGACAATAGGGCTGTGGTATATTTATTGCTTCTCCTGCAGTTCCATTGGCTTTTCGTTCAGTGATGCCAGGTAGAACTAGATTCCCTAGGTAACAATAGGGCTGTGGTTTATTTGGTACTTCTCCTGTAGATTTAGGAGCTCTACGTCAGTGTTGTCAGGTAGAACTAGGTTCCCTAGGTGACAATAGGGCTGTGGTATATTTATTGCTTCTCCTGCAGTTCCATTGGCTTTTCGTTCAGTGATGCCAGGTAGAACTAGATTCCCTAGGTAACAATAGGGCTGTGGTTTATTTGGTACTTCTCCTGTAGATTTAGGAGCTCTACGTCAGTGTTGTCAGGTAGAACTAGGTTCCCTAGGTGACAATAGGGCTGTGGTATATTTATTGCTTCTCCTGCAGTTCCATTGGCTTTTCGTTCAGTGATGCCAGGTAGAACTAGATTCCCTAGGTAACAATAGGGATGTGGTTGTTTTGGATCTTCTCCTACAGTTCCAGGGGTTTTGCGTTCAGTGATGCCAGCTAGAACTAGGTTCCCTATGTGACAATAGGGTTGTGGTTTATTTGGTGCTTCTCCTGCAGTTGCAAGGGCTCTACGTTAAATGATGCCAGGTAGAAGTAGGTTCCTTATGTGACAATAGGGCTCTAGTTAATTTGGCGCTTCTCGTGCAGTTCCAGGGGCTCTACATCCAGTGATTCCAGGTAGAACTAGGTTCCCTAGGTGGCAATAGGGCTGTGGTTTATTTGGTTCTTCTCCTGCAGTTCCAGGAGCTCTACGTTCAATGATGCCAGGTAGAACTAGGTTCCCTAGGTGACAATAATGCTGTACATAATTTGGTGCTTCTCGTGCAGTTCCAGGGGCTCTACGTTCAGTGATACCAGGTAGAAATAGGTTCCCAAGGTGACAATAGGGCTGTGGTGTATTTGGTGCTTCTCCTGCAGTTCCAGGGCCTCTACGTTCGATTATGGCAGGTAGAACTAGGTTCCGTAGGTGAAAATAGGGCTGTAGCTTATTTGGTGCTTCTCCTGCAGTTCCAGGGGCTCTCTGTCCAGTGATACCAGGTAGAACTAGGATCCCTAGGTGACAATATGGCTGTGATTCACTTGGTGCTTCTCCTGCAGTTCCAGGGGCTCTACTTTAATTGATGTCAGGTAGAACTAGGTTTGCTATGTGACAATTGGTTGTGGTTTATTTGGTGCTTCTAATGCAGAGTCAGAGACTCTACTTTCAGTGATGCCAGGTAGAACTAGGTTCCCTAGGTGACAAAATTGTTGTGGTTTATTTGGTGCTTCTCCTGCAGTTCCAGAGACTCTGTGTCCAGTGATTGCAGGTAGTACTAGGTTCCCTAGGGGACAATAGGGCTGTGGTATATTTGGTGCTTCTCATGCAGAGTCAGAGACTCTACTTTCAGTGATGCCGGGTAGAACTAGGTTCCTTGGTGACAATAGGCCTGTGGTTTATTTGGTGATTCTCCTGCAGTTCCAGGGGCTTTATGGCTAGTGATGCCAGGTAGAACTAGATTCCCGAAGTGACAATAACGCTGTGGTTTATGTGGTGCTTCTCCTGCAAGTTCCAGAGATTCTACTTTCAGTGATGCCAGGTAGAACTAGGTTGCTAGGTGACAATAGGGGTGATGTTTATTTGGTGCTTCTCCTGCAGTTGCAAGGGCTCTACGTTAAATGATGCCAGGTAGAAGTAGGTTCCCTATGTGACAATAGGGCTCTAGTTAATTTGGCGCTTCTCGTGCAGTTCCAGGGGCTCTACGTCCAGTGATTCTAGGTAGAACTAGCTTCCCTAGGTGGCAATAGGGCTGTGGTTTATTTGTTTCTTCTCCTGCCGTTCCAGGAGCTCTACGTTCAATGATGCCAGGTAGAACTAGGTTCGCTAGGTGACAATAGGGCTGTACATTATTTGGTGCTTCTCGTGCAGTTCCAGGGGCTCTACGTTCAGTGATGCCAGGTAGAACTAGGTTCCCAAGGTGACAATAGGGCTGTGGTGTATTTGGTGCTTCTCCTGCAGTTTCAGAGACCCTACTTTAATCGATGTAAGGTAGAACTAGGTTTCATAAGTGACAATAGGGTTGTGGTTTATTTGGTACTTCTTCTGCAGTTTCAGATATTCTACTTTCAGTGATGCAGGTAGAAATAGGTTCCCTAGGTGACAATAGGGGTGTGGTTTGTTTGGTGCTTCTCCTGCAGTTCCAGGGGCTCTACGTCCAGTGATTCCAGGTAGAAAAAGGTTCCCTAGATGACATTAGGTCAGTGGTATATTTGGTTCTTCTCCGGCAGTTCTAGGGGCTCTACTTTCAATGATGCCAGGTAAAACTAGGTTCCCTATTAGACAATAGGGTTGTGGTTTATTTCGTGCTTCTCTTGCAGTTTTAGAGAATTTACGTAGTGATTCCAGGTAGATCTAGGTTCCCTAGGTGACAATAGGGCTGTGGTTAAGTTGGTGCTTCTCTAGCAGAGTCAGAGACTCTACTATCAGTGACGCCAGGTAGAACTCGGTTCCCTAGGTTACAATAGGGTTGTGGTTTATTTGGTGCTTCTCCTGCAGTTGCAAGGGCTCTACGTTAAATGATGCCAGGTAGAAGTAGGTTCCTTATGTGACAATAGGGCTCTAGTTAATTTGGCGCTTCTCGTGCAGTTCCAGGGGCTCTACATCCAGTGATTCCAGGTAGAACTAGGTTCCCTAGGTGGCAATAGGGCTGTGGTTTATTTGGTTCTTCTCCTGCAGTTCCAGGAGCTCTACGTTCAATGATGCCAGGTAGAACTAGGTTCCCTAGGTGACAATAGGGCTGTACATAATTTGGTGCTTCTCGTGCAGTTCCAGGGGCTCTACGTTCAGTGATACCAGGTAGAAATAGGTTCCCAAGGTGACAATAGGGCTGTGGTGTATTTGGTGCTTCTCCTGCAGTTCCAGGGCCTCTACGTTCGATTATGGCAGGTAGAACTAGGTTCCGTAGGTGAAAATAGGGCTGTAGCTTATTTGGTGCTTCTCCTGCAGTTCCAGGGGCTCTCTGTCCAGTGATACCAGGTAGAACTAGGATCCCTAGGTGACAATATGGCTGTGATTCACTTGGTGCTTCTCCTGCAGTTCCAGGGGCTCTACTTTAATTGATGTCAGGTAGAACTAGGTTTGCTATGTGACAATTGGTTGTGGTTTATTTGGTGCTTCTAATGCAGAGTCAGAGACTCTACTTTCAGTGATGCCAGGTAGAACTAGGTTCCCTAGGTGACAAAATTGTTGTGGTTTATTTGGTGCTTCTCCTGCAGTTCCAGAGACTCTGTGTCCAGTGATTGCAGGTAGTACTAGGTTCCCTAGGGGACAATAGGGCTGTGGTATATTTGGTGCTTCTCATGCAGAGTCAGAGACTCTACTTTCAGTGATGCCGGGTAGAACTAGGTTCCTTGGTGACAATAGGCCTGTGGTTTATTTGGTGATTCTCCTGCAGTTCCAGGGGCTTTATGGCTAGTGATGCCAGGTAGAACTAGATTCCCGAAGTGACAATAAGGCTGTGGTTTATGTGGTGCTTCTCCTGCAAGTTCCAGAGATTCTACTTTCAGTGATGCCAGGTAGAACTAGGTTGCTAGGTGACAATAGGGGTGATGTTTATTTGGTGCTTCTCCTGCAGTTGCAAGGGCTCTACGTTAAATGATGCCAGGTAGAAGTAGGTTCCCTATGTGACAATAGGGCTCTAGTTAATTTGGCGCTTCTCGTGCAGTTCCAGGGGCTCTACGTCCAGTGATTCTAGGTAGAACTAGCTTCCCTAGGTGGCAATAGGGCTGTGGTTTATTTGTTTCTTCTCCTGCCGTTCCAGGAGCTCTACGTTCAATGATGCCAGGTAGAACTAGGTTCGCTAGGTGACAATAGGGCTGTACATTATTTGGTGCTTCTCGTGCAGTTCCAGGGGCTCTACGTTCAGTGATGCCAGGTAGAACTAGGTTCCCAAGGTGACAATAGGGCTGTGGTGTATTTGGTGCTTCTCCTGCAGTTTCAGAGACCCTACTTTAATCGATGTAAGGTAGAACTAGGTTTCATAGGTGACAATAGGGTTGTGGTTTATTTGGTACTTCTTCTGCAGTTTCAGATATTCTACTTTCAGTGATGCAGGTAGAAATAGGTTCCCTAGGTGACAATAGGGGTGTGGTTTGTTTGGTGCTTCTGCTGCAGTTCCAGGGGCTCTACGTCCAGTGATTCCAGGTAGAAAAAGGTTCCCTAGATGACATTAGGTCAGTGGTATATTTGGTTCTTCTCCGGCAGTTCTAGGGGCTCTACTTTCAATGATGCCAGGTAAAACTAGGTTCCCTATTAGACAATAGGGTTGTGGTTTATTTTGTGCTTCTCTTGCAGTTTTAGAGAATTTACGTAGTGATTCCAGGTAGATCTAGGTTCCCTAGGTGACAATAGGGCTGTGGTTAAGTTGGTGCTTCTCTAGCAGAGTCAGAGACTCTACTATCAGTGACGCCAGGTAGAACTCGGTTCCCTAGGTTACAATAGGGTTGTGGTTTATTTGGTGCTTCTCCTACAGTTCCAGGGGCTCTACGTTTAGTGATGCCAGGTAGAACTAGGTTCCCTTGGTGACAATTGGGCTGTAGTATATTTGGTGCTTCTCCTGCAGTGCCAGGAAGTCTACGTTCAGTGATGCCAGGTAGAGCTGTTTCCCTAGGAAACAATAGGGCTGTGATTTGTTTGGTGCTTCTCCTGCAGTCAAAGGGGCTCTACGTTCAGTGATGCCAGGCAGAACTAGATTCCCTAGGTAACTATAGGGTTGTGGTTTATTTGTTGCTTCTCCTTCAGTTCCAGAGACTTTACGTTCAGTGATGCCAGATAGAACTAGGTTTTCTAGGTCACAATATGGCTGTGGTACATATGGTGCTTCTCCTGCAGTTGCAAGGGCTCTACGTTAAATGATGCCAGGTAGATGTAGGTTCCCTATGTGACACTAGGGCTCTAGTTAATTTGGCGCTTCTCGTGCAGTTCCAGGGGCTCTACATCCAGTGATTCCAGGTAGAACTAGGTTCCCTAGGTGGCAATAGGGCTGTGGTTTATTTGTTTCTTCTCCTGCAGTTCCAGGAGCTCTACGTTCAATGATGCCAGGTAGAACTAGGTTCCCTAGGTGACAATAGGGCTGTACATAATTTGGTGCTTCTCGTGCAGTTCCAGGGGCTCTACGTTCAGTGATACCAGGTAGAAATAATTTCCCAAGGTGACAATAGGGCTGTGGTGTATTTGGTGCTTCTCCTGCAGTTCCAGGGCCTCTACGTTCGATGATGGCAGGTAGAACTAGGTTCCGTAGGTGAAAATAGGTCTGTAGCTTATTTGGTGCTTCTCCTGCAGTTCCAGGGGCTCTATGTTCAGTGATGCCAGGTAGAACTATATTTCCTAGGTAACAAAAGGGGCTGTGGTTTATTTGGTGCTTCTCCTGCAGTTCCAGAGACTCTACTTTCAGTGATGGCAGGTAAAACTAGATTCCCTAGGTAACAATAGGGCTTTGGTTTATTTGGAGCTTCTCCTGCAGTTTCAGAGACTCTACTTTAATCGATGTCAGGTAGAACTAGGTTTCATAGGTGACAATAGGGTTGTGGTTTATTTGGTACTTTTCCTGCAGTTGCAGATATTCTACTTTCAGTGATGCAGGTAGAAATAGGTTCCCTAGGTGACAATAGGGGTGTGGTTTGTTTGGTGCTTCTCGTGCAGTTCCAGGGGCTCTACGTCTAGTGATTCCAGGTAGAACTAGGTTCCCTAGATGACATTCGGTCGGTGGTATATTTGGTTCTTCTCCGGCAGTTCCAGGGGCTCTACGTTCAGTGATGCCAGGTAGAACTAGGTTCCCTAGGTGGCAATAGGGCTGTGGTTTGTTTGGTGCTTCTCCTGCAGTTCTAGGGGCTCTACTTTCAATGATGCCAGGTAAAACTATGTTTCCTATTAGACAATAGGGTTTGTGGTTTATTTGGTACTTCTCCTGCAGTTCCAGAGACTCTACGTCCAGTCAGTCCAGGTAGAACTAGGTTCCCTACGTGACAATAGGGCTGTGGTTAATTTGGTGCTTCTCATGCAGAGTCAGAGACTATACTTTCAGTGATACCAGGTAGAAGTAGGTTCCCTAGGGGACAACAGGGTTGTGGTTTATTTCGTGCTTCTCTTGCAGTTGTAGAGAATTTACGTAGTGATTCCAGGTAGATCTAGGTTCCCTAGGTGACAATAGGGCTGTGGTGTATTTGGTGCTTCTCCTGCAGTTCCAGGGGCTCTACGTTCGATGATGCCAGGTAGAACAAAGTTCCGTAGGTGAAAATAGGGCTGTAGCTTATTTAGTGCTTCTCCTGCAGTTCCAGGGGCTCTACGTTCAGTGATGCCAGGTAGAACTATATTTCCTAGGTAACAAAAGGGCTGTGGTTTATTTGGTGCTTCTCCTGCAGTTCCAGAGACTCTACGTCCAGTGATTCCAGGTAGAACTAGGTTCCCTACGTGACAATAGGGCTGTGGTTAATTTGGTGCTTCTCATGCAGAGTCAGAGACTCTACCTTCAGTGATGCCAGATAGAACTAGGTTTTCTAGGTCACAATAGGGCTGTGGTATATTTGGTGCTTCTCCTGCAGTTCCAGGGGCTCTATGTTTAGTGATGGCAGGTAGAACTAGGTTCCCTAGGTGACAATAGGACTGTGGAATATTTGATGCTTCTCCTGTAGTTCCAGTGGCTCTACGTTCAGTGATGCCAGGTAGAACTAGATTCTCTAGGTGACAATAGGGATGTGGTTGTTTTGGATCTTCTCCTACAGTTCCAGGGGTTTTGCGTTCAGTGATGCCAGCTAGAACTAGGTTCCCTAGGTGACAATAGGGTTGTGGTTTATTTGGTGCTTCTCCTGCAGTTGCAAGGGCTCTACGTTAAATGATGCCAGGTAGAAGTAGGTTCCCTATGTGACAATAGGGCTCTAGTTAATTTGGCGCTTCTCGTGCAGTTCCAGGGGCTCTACATCCAGTGATTCCAGGTAGAACTAGGTTCCCTAGGTGACAATAGGGCTGTACATAATTTGGTGCGTCTCGTGCAGTTCCAGGGGCTCTACGTTCAGTGATACCAGGTAGAAATAGGTTCCCAAGGTGACAATAGGGCTGTGGTGTATTTGGTGCTTCTCCTGCAGTTCCAGGGCCTCTACGTTCGATGATGGCAGGTAGAACTAGGTTCCGTAGGTGAAAATAGGTCTGTAGCTTATTTGGTGCTTCTCCTGCAGTTCCAGGGGCTCTACGTTCAGTGATGCCAGGTAGAACTAAATTTCCTAGGTAACAAAAGGGCTGTGGTTTATTTGGTGCTTCTCCTGCAGTTCCAGAGACTCTACTTTCAGTGATGGCAGGTAGAACTAGGTTCCCTAGGTGACAATAGGGTTGTGGTTAATTTGGTGCTTCTCCTGCAGTTCCAGGGGCTCTATGTTCAGTGATGCCAGGTAGAACTATATTCCCTAGGTAACAAAATGGCTGTGGTTTTTTTGGTGCTTCTCCGGTAGTTCCAAGGGCTCTACGTTCAGTGATGCCAGGTAAAACTAGATTCCCTAAGTGACAATACGGCTGTGGTTTATTTGGTGCTTCTCCTGCAGTTTCAGGGGCTCTACCTTCAGTGATGCCAGGTAAAACTAGATTCCCTAGGTAACAATAGGGCTTTGGTTTATTTGGAGCTTCTCCTGCAGTTACAGAGACTCTACTTTAATCGATGTCAGGTAGAACTAGGTTTCATAGGTGACAATAGGGTTGTGGTTTATTTGGTACTTTTCCTGCAGTTGCAGATATTCTACTTTCAGTGATGCAGGTAGAAATAGGTTCCCTAGGTGACAATAGGGGTGTGGTTTGTTTGGTGCTTCTCGTGCAGTTCCAGGGGCTCTACGTCTAGTGATTCCAGGTAGAACTAGGTTCCCTACATGACATTAGGTCGGTGGTATATTTGGTTCTTCTCCGGCAGTTCCAGGGGCTCTACGTTCAGTGATGCCAGGTAGAACTAGGTTCCCTAGGTGGCAATAGGGCTGTGGTTTGTTTGGTGCTTCTCCTGCAGTTCTAGGGGCTCTACTTTCAATGATGCCAGGTAAAACTATGTTCCCTATTAGACAATAGGGTTGTGGTTTATTTGGTGCTTCTCCTGCAGTTCCAGAGACTCTACGTCCAGTCATTCCAGGGAGAATTATTTTCCCTAGGTAACAATAGGGCTGTGGTAAATTTGGTGCTTCTCATGCAGAGTCAGAGACTCTACTTTCAGTGATACCAGGTAGAAGTAGGTTCCCTAGGGGACAACAGGGTTGTGGTTTATATCGTGCTTCTCTTGCAGTTTTAGTGACTTTACGTAGTGATTCCAGGTAGAACTAGGTTCCCTAGGTGACAATAGGGCTGTGGTGTATTTTGTGCTTCTCCTGCAGTTCCAGGGGCTCTACGTTCGATGATACCAGGTAGAACAAAGTTCCGTAGGTGAAAATAGGGCTGTAGCTTATTTGGTGCTTCTCCTGCAGTTCCAGGGGCTCTACGTTCAGTGATGCCAGGTAGAACTATATTTCCTAGGTAACAAAAGGGCTGTGGTTAATTTGGTGCTTCTCATGCAGAGTCAGAGACTCTACTTTCAGTGATGGCAGGTAGAACTAGGTTCCCTAGGTGACAATAGGGTTGGTTTGTTTTGTGCTTCTCCTGCAGTTCCAGGGGCTCGACTTTCAGTGATGCCAGGTAGAACTAGATTCCCTAAGTGACAATACGGCTGTAGTTTATTTGGTGCTTCTCCTGCAGTTCCAGGGGCTCTACCTTCAGTGATGCCAGGTAAAACTAGATTCCCTAGGTAACAATAGGGCTGTGGTTTATTTGGAGCTTCTCCTGCAGTTTCAGAGACCCTACTTTAATCGATGTCAGGTAGAACTAGGTTTCATAGGTGACAATAGGGTTGTGGTTTATTTGGTAATTCTCCTGCAGTTGCAGATATTCTACTTTCAGTGATGCAGGTAGAAATAGGTTCCCTAGGTGACAATAGGGGTGTGATTTGTTTGGTGCTTGTCGTGCAGTTCCAGGGGCTCTACGTCCAGTGATTCCAGGTAGAACTAGGTTCCCTAGATGACATTAGGTCGGTGGTATATTTGGTTCTTCTCCGGCAGTTCCAGGGGCTCTACGTTCAATGATGCCAGGTAAAACTAGGTTCCCTATTAGACAATAGGGTTGTGGTTTATTTGGTGCTTCTCCCGCAGTTCCTGAGACTCTACGTCCAGTCATTCCAGGGAGAATTAGGTCCCCTAGGTAACAATAGGGCTGTGGTAAATTTGGTGCTTCTCATGCAGAGTCAGAGACTCTACTTTCAGTGATACCAGGTAGAAGTAGGTTCCCTAGGGGACAACAGGGTTGTGGTTTATTTCGTGCTTCTCTTGCAGTTTTAGAGACTTTACGTAGTGATTCCAGGTAGATCTAGGTTCCCTAGGTGACAATAGGGCTGTGGTTAAGTTGGTGCTTCTCTAGGAGAGTCAGAGACTCTACTATCAGTGATGGCAGGTAGAACTCGGTTCCCTAGGTGACAATAGGGTTGTGGTTTATTTGGTGCTTCTCCTACAGTTCCAGGGGCTCTACGTATAGTGATGCCAGGTAGAACTAGGTTCCCTTGCAGACAATTGGGCTGTAGTATATTTGGTGCTTCTCCTGCAGTGCCAGGAAGTCTACGTTCAGTGATGGCAGGTAGAACTAGGTTCCCTAGGAAACAATAGGGCTGTGATTTGTTTGGTGCTTCTCCTGCAGTCAAAGGAGCTCTACGTTCAGTGATGCCAGGAAGAACGAGATTACCTAGGTAACTATAGGGTTGTGGTTTATTTGTTGCTTCTCCTTCAGTTCCAGAGACTTTACGTTCAGTGATGCCAGATAGAAGAAGGTTTCCTAGGTCACAATATGGCTGTGGTATATTTGGTGCTTCTCCTGCAGTTCCAGGGGCTCTACGTTCAGTGATGCCAGGTAGAACTAGATTCTCTAGGTGACAATAGGGATGTGGTTGTTTTGGATCTTCTCCTACAGTTCCAGGGGTTTTACGTTCAGTGATGCCAGGTAGAACTAGGTTCCCTAGTTGACAATAGGGTTGTGGTTTATTTGTTGCTTCTCCTGAAGTTCCAGGGCCTCTTCCTTCAGTGATGCCAGGTAGAACTAGATTCCCTAGGTGACAATAGGAATGTTGTTTATTTGGTGCTTCTCCTGCAGTTGCAGGAATCTACTTTCAGTGATGTCAGGTCGAACTAGGTTCCCTAGGTGACAATAGGGTAGTGGTTTATTTGGTACTTCTCCTGCAGATTTAGGAGCTCTACTTCAGTGTTGTCAGGTAGAACTAGGTTCCCTAGGTGACAATAGGGCTTTTTTATATTTATTGCTTCTCATGCAGTTTCAGAGACTCTACGTTGAGTTATGCCAGGTAGAACTAGATTCCCTAGGTAACAATAGGGCTGTGGTTTATTTGGTGCTTCTCCTGCAGATCCAGGGGTTCTACGTTCAGTGATGCCAGGTAGAACTAGATTCCCTAAGTGACAATAGGGCTGTGGTTTATTTAGTGCTTCTCCTGCAGTTCCATTGGCTTTTCTTTCAGTGATGCCAGGTAGAACTAGGTTCCCTAGGTGACAGAAGGGTTGTAGTATATTTGGTCCTTCTCCGGAAGTTCCAGAGACTCTACGTACAGTGATTCCCGGTAGAACAGGGTTCTCTAGATGACAATAGGTCTACGGTATATTTGGTCCTTCTCTGGCAGTTCCAGTGGCTCTACTATCTTTGATTCCAAGTAGAACTAGGTTCCCAAGGTGACAATAGGGCTGTGGTGTATTTGGTACTTCTCCTGCAGTTCTACGGACTCTACGTTCAGTGATGCCAGGTAGAACTAGATTCCCTAGGTAACAATAGAGCTATAGATTATTTGGTGCTTCTACTGCAGTTCCAGGGGCTCTGCGTTCAGTGATACCAGGTAGAACTAGGTTCCCTTGGTGACAATTAGGCTGTAGCTTATTTGGTGGTTCTCGTGCAGTTCCAGGGGCTCTACGTTCAGTGATGCCAGGTAGAACTAGGTTCCTTAGGTGACAATATGGCTCTGGTTTATTTGGTGCTTCTTCGGCAGTACCAGGGGCTCTACGTTCAGTGATGCCAGGTAGAACTAGGATCCGTAGGTGACAATAGGGTTGTGGTATATTTGATGCTTCTCCTGCAGTTCCAGAGACTCTATGTCCAGTGATTCCAGGTAGTACTAGGTTCCCTAGGTGACAATAGGGCTGTGGTATATTTGGTGCTTCTAGTGCAGAGTCAGAGACTCTACTTTCAGTGATGCCAGGTAGAACTAGGATCCCTAGGTGACAATAGGGTTGTGGTTTATTTAGCGCTTCTCCTGCAGTTCCAGGGGCTCTACGATCAGTGATGCCAGGTAGAACTAGGTTCCCTAGGTGACAATAGGGTAGTGGTTTATTTGGTGTTTCACCTGCAGATCCAGGGGTTCGACGTTTAGTGATGCCAGGTAGAACTAGGTTCACTAGGTGACAATAGGGCTGTGGTTTATTTGGTGCTTCTCCTGCAGTTCTAGGGGCTCTACTTTCAATGATGCCAGGTAAAACTATGTTCCCTATTAGACAATAGGGTTGTGGTTTATTTGGTGCTTCTCCTGCAGTTCCAGAGACTCTACGTCCAGTCATTCCAGGGAGAATTAGGTTTCCTAGGTAACAATAGGGCTGTGGTAAATTTGGTGCTTCTCATGCAGAGTCAGAGACTCTACTTTCAGTGATACCAGGTAGAAGTAGGTTCCCTAGGGGACAACAGGGTTGTGGTTTATTTCGTGCTTCACTTGCAGTTTTAGTGACTTTACGTAGTGATTCCAGGTAGAACTAGGTTCCCTTGGTGACAATAGGGCTGTGGTGTATTTTGTGCTTCTCCTGCAGTTCCAGGGGCTCTACGTTCGATGATGCCAGGTAGAACAAAGTTCCGTAGGTGAAAATAGGGCTGTAGCTTATTTGGTGCTTCTCCTGCAGTTCCAGGGGCTCTACGTTCAGTGATGCCAGGTAGAACTATATTTCCTAGGTAACAAAAGGGCTGTGGTTAATTTGGTGCTTCTCATGCAGAGTCAGAGACTCTACTTTCAGTGATGGCAGGTAGAACTAGGTTCAGTAGGTGACAATATTGTTGGTTTGTTTTGTGCTTCTCCTGCAGTTCCAGGGGCTCGACGTTCAGTGATGCCAGGTAGAACTAGATTCCCTAAGTGACAATACGGCTGTAGTTTATTTGGTGCTTCTCCTGCAGTTCCAGGGGCTCTACCTTCAGTGATGTCAGGTAAAACTAGATTCCCTAGGTAACAATAGGGCTGTGGTTTATTTGGAGCTTCTCCTGCAGTTTCAGAGACCCTACTTTAATCGATGTCAGGTAGAACTAGGTTTCATAGGTGACAATAGGGTTGTGGTTTATTTGGCAATTCTCCTGCAGTTGCAGATATTCTACTTTCAGTGATGCAGGTAGAAATAGGTTCCCTAGGTGACAATAGGGGTGTGATTTGTTTGGTGCTTGTCGTGCAGTTATAGGGGCTCTACGTCCAGTGATTCCAGGTAGAACTAGGTTCCCTAGATGACATTAGGTCGGTGGTATATTTGGTTCTTCTCCGGCAGTTCCAGGGGCTCTACGTTTAATGATGCCAGGTAAAACTAGGTTCCCTATTAGACAATAGGGTTGTGGTTTATTTGGTGCTTCTCCTGCAGTTCCTGAGACTCTACGTCCAGTCATTCCAGGGAGAATTAGGTTCCCTAGGTAACAATAGGGCTGTGGAAAATTTGGTGCTTCTCATGCAGAGTCAGAGACTCTACTTTCAGTGATACCAGGTAGAAGTAGGTTCCCTAGGGGACAACATAGTTGTGGTTTATTTCGTGCTTCTCTTGCAGTTTTAGAGACTTTACGTAGTGATTCCAGGTAGATCTAGGTTCCCTAGGTGACAATAGGGCTGTGGTTAAGTTGGTGCTTCTCTAGCAGAGTCAGAGACTCTACTATCAGTGATGGCAGGTAGAACTCGGTTCCCTAGGTGACAATAGGGTTGTGGTTTATTTGGTGCTTCTCCCGCAGTTCCTGAGACTCTACGTCCAGTCATTCCAGGGAGAATTAGGTCCCCTAGGTAACAATAGGGCTGTGGTAAATTTGGTGCTTCTCATGCAGAGTCAGAGACTCTACTTTCAGTGATACCAGGTAGAAGTAGGTTCCCTAGGGGACAACAGGGTTGTGGTTTATTTCGTGCTTCTCTTGCAGTTTTAGAGACTTTACGTAGTGATTCCAGGTAGATCTAGGTTCCCTAGGTGACAATAGGGCTGTGGTTAAGTTGGTGCTTCTCTAGGAGAGTCAGAGACTCTACTATCAGTGATGGCAGGTAGAACTCGGTTCCCTAGGTGACAATAGGGTTGTGGTTTATTTGGTGCTTCTCCTACAGTTCCAGGGGCTCTACGTATAGTGATGCCAGGTAGAACTAGGTTCCCTTGCAGACAATTGGGCTGTAGTGTATTTGGTGCTTCTCCTGCAGTGCCAGGAAGTCTACGTTCAGTGATGGCAGGTAGAACTAGGTTCCCTAGGAAACAATAGGGCTGTGATTTGTTTGGTGCTTCTCCTGCAGTCAAAGGAGCTCTACGTTCAGTGATGCCAGGAAGAACGAGATTACCTAGGTAACTATAGGGTTGTGGTTTATTTGTTGCTTCTCCTTCAGTTCCAGAGACTTTACGTTCAGTGATGCCAGATAGAAGAAGGTTTCCTAGGTCACAATATGGCTGTGGTATATTTGGTGCTTCTCCTGCAGTTCCAGGGGCTCTACGTTCAGTGATGCCAGGTAGAACTAGATTCTCTAGGTGACAATAGGGATGTGGTTGTTTTGGATCTTCTCCTACAGTTCCAGGGGTTTTACGTTCAGTGATGCCAGGTAGAACTAGGTTCCCTAGTTGACAATAGGGTTGTGGTTTATTTGTTGCTTCTCCTGAAGTTCCAGGGCCTCTTCCTTCAGTGATGCCAGGTAGAACTAGATTCCCTAGGTGACAATAGGAATGTTGTTTATTTGGTGCTTCTCCTGCAGTTGCAGGAATCTACTTTCAGTGATGTCAGGTCGAACTAGGTTCCCTAGGTGACAATAGGGTAGTGGTTTATTTGGTACTTCTCCTGCAGATTTAGGAGCTCTACTTCAGTGTTGTCAGGTAGAACTAGGTTCCCTAGGTGACAATAGGGCTTTGGTATATTTATTGCTTCTCATGCAGTTTCAGAGACTCTACGTTGAGTTATGCCAGGTAGAACTAGATTCCCTAGGTAACAATAGGGCTGTGGTTTATTTGGTGCTTCTCCTGCAGATCCAGGGGTTCTACGTTCAGTGATGCCAGGTAGAACTAGATTCCCTAAGTGACAATAGGGCTGTGGTTTATTTAGTGCTTCTCCTGCAGTTCCATTGGCCTTTCTTTCAGTGATGCCAGGTAGAACTAGGTTCCCTAGGTGACAGAAGGGCTGTAGTATATTTGGTCTTTCTCCGGAAGTTCCAGAG
Source organism: Prosapia bicincta (assembly GCA_036971475.1). Taxonomy (NCBI): domain Eukaryota; kingdom Metazoa; phylum Arthropoda; class Insecta; order Hemiptera; family Cercopidae; genus Prosapia; species Prosapia bicincta. The sequence continues at coordinate 137,394,721 of JBAIZL010000006.1, forward strand.
ACTCTACGTACAGTGATTCCCGGTAGAACAGGGTTCTCTAGATGACAATAGGTCTACGGTATATTTGGTCCTTCTCTGGCAGTTCCAGTGGCTCTACTATCTTTGATTCCAAGTAGAACTAGGTTCCCAAGGTGACAATAGGGCTGTGGTGTATTTGGTACTTCTCCTGCAGTTCTACGGACTCTACGTTCAGTGATGCCAGGTAGAACTAGATTCCCTAGGTAACAATAGAGCTATAGATTATTTGGTGCTTCTACTGCAGTTCCAGGGGCTCTGCGTTCAGTGATACCAGGTAGAACTAGGTTCCCTTGGTGACAATTAGGCTGTAGCTTATTTGGTGGTTCTCGTGCAGTTCCAGGGGCTCTACGTTCAGTGATGCCAGGTAGAACTAGGTTCCCTAGGTGACAATATGGCTCTGGTTTATTTGGTGCTTCTTCGGCAGTACCAGGGGCTCTACGTTCAGTGATGCCAGGTAGAACTAGGATCCGTAGGTGACAATAGGGTTGTGGTATATTTGATGCTTCTCCTGCAGTTCCAGAGACTCTATGTCCAGTGATTCCAGGTAGTACTAGGTTCCCTAGGTGACAATAGGGCTGTGGTATATTTGGTGCTTCTCATGCAGAGTCAGAGACTCTACTTTCAGTGATGCCAGGTAGAACTAGGATCCCTAGGTGACAATAGGGTTGTGGTTTATTTAGCGCTTCTCCTGCAGTTCCAGAGACTCTACGTCCAGTGATTCCAGGTAGAACTATGTTCCCTAGATGACATTAGGTCGGTGGTATATTTGGTCCTTCTCCGGCAGTTCCAGGGGCTCTACGATCAGTGATGCCAGGTAGAACTAGGTTCCCTAGGTGACAATAGGGTAGTGGTTTATTTGGTGTTTCACCTGCAGATCCAGGGGTTCGACGTTTAGTGATGCCAGGTAGAACTAGGTTCACTAGGTGACAATAGGGCTGTGGTTTATTTGGTGCTTCTCCTGCAGTTCTAGGGGCTCTACTTTCAATGATGCCAGGTAAAACTATGTTCCCTATTAGACAATAGGGTTGTGGTTTATTTGGTGCTTCTCCTGCAGTTCCAGAGACTCTACGTCCAGTCATTCCAGGGAGAATTAGGTTTCCTAGGTAACAATAGGGCTGTGGTAAATTTGGTGCTTCTCATGCAGAGTCAGAGATTCTACTTTCAGTGATACCAGGTAGAAGTAGGTTCCCTAGGGGACAACAGGGTTGTGGTTTATTTCGTGCTTCTCTTGCAGTTTTAGTGACTTTACGTAGTGATTCCAGGTAGAACTAGGTTCCCTAGGTGACAATAGGGCTGTGGTGTATTTTGTGCTTCTCCTGCAGTTCCAGGGGCTCTACGTTCGATGATGCCAGGTAGAACAAAGTTCCGTAGGTGAAAATAGGGCTGTAGCTTATTTGGTGCTTCTCCTGCAGTTCCAGGGGCTCTACGTTCAGTGATGCCAGGTAGAACTATATTTCCTAGGTAACAAAAGGGCTGTGGTTAATTTGGTGCTTCTCATGCAGAGTCAGAGACTCTACTTTCAGTGATGGCAGGTAGAACTAGGTTCCCTAGGTGACAATATTGTTGGTTTGTTTTGTGCTTCTCCTGCAGTTCCAGGGGCTCGACGTTCAGTGATGCCAGGTAGAACTAGATTCCCTAAGTGACAATACGGCTGTAGTTTATTTGGTGCTTCTCCTGCAGTTCCAGGGGCTCTACCTTCAGTGATGTCAGGTAAAACTAGATTCCCTAGGTAACAATAGGGCTGTGGTTTATTTGGAGCTTCTCCTGCAGTTTCAGAGACCCTACTTTAATCGATGTCAGGTAGAACTAGGTTTCATAGGTGACAATAGGGTTGTGGTTTATTTGGCAATTCTCCTGCAGTTGCAGATATTCTACTTTCAGTGATGCAGGTAGAAATAGGTTCCCTAGGTGACAATAGGGGTGTGATTTGTTTGGTGCTTGTCGTGCAGTTATAGGGGCTCTACGTCCAGTGATTCCAGGTAGAACTAGGTTCCCTAGATGACATTAGGTCGGTGGTATATTTGGTTCTTCTCCGGCAGTTCCAGGGGCTCTACGTTCAATGATGCCAGGTAAAACTAGGTTCCCTATTAGACAATAGGGTTGTGGTTTATTTGGTGCTTCTCCTGCAGTTCCTGAGACTCTACGTCCAGTCATTCCAGGGAGAATTAGGTTCCCTAGGTAACAATAGGGCTGTGGAAAATTTGGTGCTTCTCATGCAGAGTCAGAGATTCTACTTTCAGTGATACCAGGTAGAAGTAGGTTCCCTAGGGGACAACATAGTTGTGGTTTATTTCGTGCTTCTCTTGCAGTTTTAGAGACTTTACGTAGTGATTCCAGGTAGATCTAGGTTCCCTAGGTGACAATAGGGCTGTGGTTAAGTTGGTGCTTCTCTAGCAGAGTCAGAGACTCTACTATCAGTGATGGCAGGTAGAACTCGGTTCCCTAGGTGACAATAGGGTTGTGGTTTATTTGGTGCTTCTCCCGCAGTTCCTGAGACTCTACGTCCAGTCATTCCAGGGAGAATTAGGTCCCCTAGGTAACAATAGGGCTGTGGTAAATTTGGTGCTTCTCATGCAGAGTCAGAGACTCTACTTTCAGTGATACCAGGTAGAAGTAGGTTCCCTAGGGGACAACAGGGTTGTGGTTTATTTCGTGCTTCTCTTGCAGTTTTAGAGACTTTACGTAGTGATTCCAGGTAGATCTTGGTTCCCTAGGTGACAATAGGGCTGTGGTTAAGTTGGTGCTTCTCTAGGAGAGTCAGAGACTCTACTATCAGTGATGGCAGGTAGAACTCGGTTCCCTAGGTGACAATAGGGTTGTGGTTTATTTGGTGCTTCTCCTACAGTTCCAGGGGCTCTACGTATAGTGATGCCAGGTAGAACTAGGTTCCCTTGCAGACAATTGGGCTGTAGTATATTTGGTGCTTCTCCTGCAGTGCCAGGAAGTCTACGTTCAGTGATGGCAGGTAGAACTAGGTTCCCTAGGAAACAATAGGGCTGTGATTTGTTTGGTGCTTCTCCTGCAGTCAAAGGAGCTCTACGTTCAGTGATGCCAGGAAGAACGAGATTACCTAGGTAACTATAGGGTTGTGGTTTATTTGTTGCTTCTCCTTCAGTTCCAGAGACTTTACGTTCAGTGATGCCAGATAGAAGAAGGTTTCCTAGGTCACAATATGGCTGTGGTATATTTGGTGCTTCTCCTGCAGTTCCAGGGGCTCTACGTTCAGTGATGCCAGGTAGAACTAGATTCTCTAGGTGACAATAGGGATGTGGTTGTTTTGGATCTTCTCCTACAGTTCCAGGGGTTTTACGTTCAGTGATGCCAGGTAGAACTAGGTTCCCTAGTTGACAATAGGGTTGTGGTTTATTTGTTGCTTCTCCTGAAGTTCCAGGGCCTCTTCCTTCAGTGATGCCAGGTAGAACTAGATTCCCTAGGTGACAATAGGAATGTTGTTTATTTGGTGCTTCTCCTGCAGTTGCAGGAATCTACTTTCAGTGATGTCAGGTCGAACTAGGTTCCCTAGGTGACAATAGGGTAGTGGTTTATTTGGTACTTCTCCTGCAGATTTAGGAGCTCTACTTCAGTGTTGTCAGGTAGAACTAGGTTCCCTAGGTGACAATAGGGCTTTGGTATATTTATTGCTTCTCATGCAGTTTCAGAGACTCTACGTTGAGTTATGCCAGGTAGAACTAGATTCCCTAGGTAACAATAGGGCTGTGGTTTATTTGGTGCTTCTCCTGCAGATCCAGGGGTTCTACGTTCAGTGATGCCAGGTAGAACTAGATTCCCTAAGTGACAATAGGGCTGTGGTTTATTTAGTGCTTCTCCTGCAGTTCCATTGGCTTTTCTTTCAGTGATGCCAGGTAGAACTAGGTTCCCTAGGTGACAGAAGGGCTGTAGTATATTTGGTCCTTCTCCGGAAATTCCAGAGACTCTACGTACAGTGATTCCCGGTAGAACAGGGTTCTCTAGATGACAATAGGTCTACGGTATATTTGGTCCTTCTCTGGCAGTTCCAGTGGCTCTACTATCTTTGATTCCAAGTAGAACTAGGTTCCCAAGGTGACAATAGGGCTGTGGTGTATTTGGTACTTCTCCTGCAGTTCTACGGACTCTACGTTCAGTGATGCCAGGTAGAACTAGATTCCCTAGGTAACAATAGAGCTATAGATTATTTGGTGCTTCTACTGCAGTTCCAGGGGCTCTGCGTTCAGTGATACCAGGTAGAACTAGGTTCCCTTGGTGACAATTAGGCTGTAGCTTATTTGGTGGTTCTCGTGCAGTTCCAGGGGCTCTACGTTCAGTGATGCCAGGTAGAACTAGGTTCCCTAGGTGACAATATGGCTCTGGTTTATTTGGTGCTTCTTCGGCAGTACCAGGGGCTCTACGTTCAGTGATGCCAGGTAGAACTAGGATCCGTAGGTGACAATAGGGTTGTGGTATATTTGATGCTTCTCCTGCAGTTCCAGAGACTCTATGTCCAGTGATTCCAGGTAGTACTAGGTTCCCTAGGTGACAATAGGGCTGTGGTATATTTGGTGCTTCTCATGCAGAGTCAGAGACTCTACTTTCAGTGATGCCAGGTAGAACTAGGATCCCTAGGTGACAATAGGGTTGTGGTTTATTTAGCGCTTCTCCTGCAGTTCCAGAGACTCTACGTCCAGTGATTCCAGGTAGAACTATGTTCCCTAGATGACATTAGGTCGGTGGTATATTTGGTCCTTCTCCGGCAGTTCCAGGGGCTCTACGATCAGTGATGCCAGGTAGAACTAGGTTCCCTAGGTGACAATAGGGTAGTGGTTTATTTGGTGTTTCACCTGCAGATCCAGGGGTTCGACGTTTAGTGATGCCAGGTAGAACTAGGTTCACTAGGTGACAATAGGGCTGTGGTTTATTTGGTGCTTCTCCTGCAGTTCTAGGGGCTCTACTTTCAATGATGCCAGGTAAAACTATGTTCCCTATTAGACAATAGGGTTGTGGTTTATTTGGTGCTTCTCCTGCAGTTCCAGAGACTCTACGTCCAGTCATTCCAGGGAGAATTAGGTTTCCTAGGTAACAATAGGGCTGTGGTAAATTTGGTGCTTCTCATGCAGAGTCAGAGACTCTACTTTCAGTGATACCAGGTAGAAGTAGGTTCCCTAGGGGACAACAGGGTTGTGGTTTATTTCGTGCTTCTCTTGCAGTTTTAGTGACTTTACGTAGTGATTCCAGGTAGAACTAGGTTCCCTAGGTGACAATAGGGCTGTGGTGTATTTTGTGCTTCTCCTGCAGTTCCAGGGGCTCTACGTTCGATGATGCCAGGTAGAACAAAGTTCCGTAGGTGAAAATAGGGCTGTAGCTTATTTGGTGCTTCTCCTGCAGTTCCAGGGGCTCTACGTTCAGTGATGCCAGGTAGAACTATATTTCCTAGGTAACAAAAGGGCTGTGGTTAATTTGGTGCTTCTCATGCAGAGTCAGAGACTCTACTTTCAGTGATGGCAGGTAGAACTAGGTTCCCTAGGTGACAATATTGTTGGTTTGTTTTGTGCTTCTCCTGCAGTTCCAGGGGCTCGACGTTCAGTGATGCCAGGTAGAACTAGATTCCCTAAGTGACAATACGGCTGTAGTTTATTTGGTGCTTCTCCTGCAGTTCCAGGGGCTCTACCTTCAGTGATGTCAGGTAAAACTAGATTCCCTAGGTAACAATAGGGCTGTGGTTTATTTGGAGCTTCTCCTGCAGTTTCAGAGACCCTACTTTAATCGATGTCAGGTAGAACTATGTTTCATAGGTGACAATAGGGTTGTGGTTTATTTGGTAATTCTCCTGCAGTTGCAGATATTCTACTTTCAGTGATGCAGGTAGAAATAGGTTCCCTAGGTGACAATAGGGGTGTGATTTGTTTGGTGCTTGTCGTGCAGTTATAGGGGCTCTACGTCCAGTGATTCCAGGTAGAACTAGGTTCCCTAGATGACATTAGGTCGGTGGTATATTTGGTTCTTCTCCGGCAGTTCCAGGGGCTCTACGTTCAATGATGCCAGGTAAAACTAGGTTCCCTATTAGACAATAGGGTTGTGGTTTATTTGGTGCTTCTCCTGCAGTTCCTGAGACTCTACGTCCAGTCATTCCAGGGAGAATTAGGTTCCCTAGGTAACAATAGGGCTGTGGAAAATTTGGTGCTTCTCATGCAGAGTCAGAGACTCTACTTTCAGTGATACCAGGTAGAAGTAGGTTCCCTAGGGGACAACATAGTTGTGGTTTATTTCGTGCTTCTCTTGCAGTTTTAGAGACTTTACGTAGTGATTCCAGGTAGATCTAGGTTCCCTAGGTGACAATAGGGCTGTGGTTAGGTTGGTGCTTCTCTAGCAGAGTCAGAGACTCTACTATCAGTGATGGCAGGTAGAACTCGGTTCCCTAGGTGACAATAGGGTTGTGGTTTATTTGGTGCTTCTCCTACAGTTCCAGGGGCTCTACGTATAGTGATGCCAGGTAGAACTAGGTTCCCTTGGAGACAATTGGGCTGTAGTATATTTTGTGCTTCTCCTGCAGTGCCAGGAAGTCTACGTTCAGTGATGGCAGGTAGAACTAGGTTCCCTAGGAAACAATAGGGCTGTGATTTGTTTGGTGCTTCTCCTGCAGTCAAAGGAGCTCTACGTTCAGTGATGCCAGGAAGAACGAGATTACCTAGGTAACTATAGGGTTGTGGTTTATTTGTTGCTTCTCCTTCAGTTCCAGAGACTTTACGTTCAGTGATGCCAGATAGAACTAGGTTTCCTAGGTCACAATATGGCTGTGGTATATTTGGTGCTTCTCCTGCAGTTCCAGGGGCTCTACGTTCAGTGATGCCAGGTAGAACTAGATTCTCTAGGTGACAATAGGGATGTGGTTGTTTTGGATCTTCTCCTACAGTTCCAGGGGTTTTACGTTCAGTGATGCCAGGTAGAACTAGGTTCCCTAGTTGACAATAGGGTTGTGGTTTATTTGTTGCTTCTCCTGAAGTTCCAGGGCCTCTTCCTTCAGTGATGCCAGGTAGAACTAGATTCCCTAGGTGACAATAGGAATGTTGTTTATTTGGTGCTTCTCCTGCAGTTGCAGGAATCTACTTTCAGTGATGTCAGGTCGAACTAGGTTCCCTAGGTGACAATAGGGTAGTGGTTTATTTGGTACTTCTCCTGCAGATTTAGGAGCTCTACTTCAGTGTTGTCAGGTAGAACTAGGTTCCCTAGGTGACAATAGGGCTATGGTATATTTATTGTTTCTCATGCAGTTTCAGAGACTCTACGTTGAGTTATGCCAGGTAGAACTAGATTCCCTAGGTAACAATAGGGCTGTGGTTTATTTGGTGCTTCTCCTGCAGATCCAGGGGTTCTACGTTCAGTGATGCCAGGTAGAACTAGATTCCCTAAGTGACAATAGGGCTGTGGTTTATTTAGTGCTTCTCCTGCAGTTCCATTGGCTTTTCTTTCAGTGATGCCAGGTAGAACTATTTTCCCTAGGTGACAATAGGGCTGTAGTATATTTGGTCCTTCTCCGGAAGTTCCAGAGACTCTACGTACAGTGATTCCCGGTAGAACAGGGTTCTCTAGATGACAATAGGTCTACGGTATATTTGGTCCTTCTCCGGCAGTTCCAGTGGCTCTACTATCTTTGATTCCAAGTAGAACTAGGTTCCCAAGGTGACAATAGGGCTGTGGTGTATTTGGTACTTCTCCTGCAGTTCTACGGACTCTACGTTCAGTGATGCCAGGTAAAACTAGATTCCCTAGGTAACAATAGAGCTATAGATTATTTGGTGCTTCTACTGCAGTTCCAGGGGCTCTGCGTTCAGTGATACCAGGTAGAACTAGGTTCCCTTGGTGACAATTAGGCTGTAGCTTATTTGGTGGTTCTCGTGCAGTTCCAGGGGCTCTACGTTCAGTGATGCCAGGTAGAACTAGGTTCCCTAGGTGACAATATGGCTCTGGTTTATTTGGTGCTTCTTCGGCAGTACCAGGGGCTCTACGTTCAGTGATGCCAGGTAGAACTAGGATCCGTAGGTGACAATAGGGTTGTGGTATATTTGATGCTTCTCCTGCAGTTCCAGAGACTCTATGTCCAGTGATTCCAGGTAGTACTAGGTTCCCTAGGTGACAATAGGGCTGTGGTATATTTGGTGCTTCTCATGCAGAGTCAGAGACTCTACTTTCAGTGATGCCAGGTAGAACTAGGATCCCTAGGTGACAATAGGGTTGTGGTTTATTTAGCGCTTCTCCTGCAGTTCCAGAGACTCTACGTCCAGTGATTCCAGGTAGAACTATGTTCCCTAGATGACATTAGGTCGGTGGTATATTTGGTCCTTCTCCGGCAGTTCCAGGGGCTCTACGATCAGTGATGCCAGGTAGAACTAGGTTCCCTAGGTGACAATAGGGTAGTGGTTTATTTGGTGTTTCACCTGCAGATCCAGGGGTTCTACGTTTAGTGATGCCAGGTAGAACTAGGTTCACTAGGTGACAATAGGGCTGTGGTTTATTTGGTGCTTCTCCTGCAGTTCTAGGGGCTCTACTTTCAATGATGCCAGGTAAAACTATGTTCCCTATTAGACAATAGGGTTGTGGTTTATTTGGTGCTTCTCCTGCAGTTCCAGAGACTCTACGTCCAGTCATTCCAGGGAGAATTAGGTTCCCTAGGTAACAATAGGGCTGTGGTAAATTTGGTGCTTCTCATGCAGAGTCAGAGACTCTACTTTCAGTGATACCAGGTAGAAGTAGGTTCCCTAGGGGACAACAGGGTTGTGGTTTATTTCGTGCTTCTCTTGCAGTTTTAGTGACTTTAGGTAGTGATTCCAGGTAGAACTAGGTTCCCTAGGTGACAATAGGGCTGTGGTGTATTTTGTGCTTCTCCTGCAGTTCCAGGGGCTCTACGTTCGATGATGCCAGGTAGAACAAAGTTCCGTAGGTGAAAATAGGGCTGTAGCTTATTTGGTGCTTCTCCTGCAGTTCCAGGGGCTCTACGTTCAGTGATGCCAGGCAGAACTATATTTCCTAGGTAACAAAAGGGCTGTGGTTAATTTGGTGCTTCTCATGCAGAGTCAGAGACTCTACTTTCAGTGATGGCAGGTAGAACTAGGTTCCCTAGGTGACAATATTGTTGGTTTGTTTTGTGCTTCTCCTGCAGTTCCAGGGGCTCGACGTTCAGTGATGCCAGGTAGAACTAGATTCCCTAAGTGACAATACGGCTGTAGTTTATTTGGTGCTTCTCCTGCAGTTCCAGGGGCTCTACCTTCAGTGATGTCAGGTAAAACTAGATTCCCTAGGTAACAATAGGGCTGTGGTTTATTTGGAGCTTCTCCTGCAGTTTCAGAGACCCTACTTTAATCGATGTCAGGTAGAACTAGGTTTCATAGGTGACAATAGGGTTGTGGTTTATTTGGTAATTCTCCTGCAGTTGCAGATATTCTACTTTCAGTGATGCAGGTAGAAATAGGTTCCCTAGGTGACAATAGGGGTGTGATTTGTTTGGTGCTTGTCGTGCAGTTATAGGGGCTCTACGTCCAGTGATTCCAGGTAGAACTAGGTTCCCTAGATGACATTAGGTCGGTGGTATATTTGGTTCTTCTCCGGCAGTTCCAGGGGCTCTACCTTCAATGATGCCAGGTAAAACTAGGTTCCCTATTAGACAATAGGGTTGTGGTTTATTTGGTGCTTCTCCTGCAGTTCCTGAGACTCTACGTCCAGTCATTCCAGGGAGAATTAGGTTCCCTAGGTAACAATAGGGCTGTGGAAAATTTGGTGCTTCTCATGCAGAGTCAGAGACTCTACTTTCAGTGATACCAGGTAGAAGTAGGTTCCCTAGGGGACAACATAGTTGTGGTTTATTTCGTGCTTCTCTTGCAGTTTTAGAGACTTTACGTAGTGATTCCAGGTAGATCTAGGTTCCCTAGGTGACAATAGGGCTGTGGTTAAGTTGGTGCTTCTCTAGCAGAGTCAGAGACTCTACTATCAGTGATGGCAGGTAGAACTCGGTTCCCTAGGTGACAATAGGGTTGTGGTTTATTTGGTGCTTCTCCTACAGTTCCAGGGGCTCTACGTATAGTGATGCCAGGTAGAACTAGGTTCCCTTGGAGACAATTGGGCTGTAGTATATTTGGTGCTTCTCCTGCAGTGCCAGGAAGTCTACGTTCAGTGATGGCAGGTAGAACTAGGTTCCCTAGGAAACAATAGGGCTGTGATTTGTTTGGTGCTTCTCCTGCAGTCAAAGGAGCTCTACGTTCAGTGATGCCAGGAAGAACGAGATTACCTAGGTAACTATAGGGTTGTGTTTTATTTGTTGCTTCTCCTTCAGTTCCAGAGAATTTACGTTCAGTGATGCCAGATAGAACTAGGTTTCCTAGGTCACAATATGGCTGTGGTATATTTGGTGCTTCTCCTGCAGTTCCAGGGGCTCTACGTTCAGTGATGCCAGGTAGAACTAGATTCTCTAGGTGACAATAGGGATGTGGTTGTTTTGGATCTTCTCCTACAGTTCCAGGGGTTTTACGTTCAGTGATGCCAGGTAGAACTAGGTTCCCTAGTTGACAATAGGGTTGTGGTTTATTTGTTGCTTCTCCTGAAGTTCCAGGGCCTCTTCCTTCAGTGATGCCAGGTAGAACTAGATTCCATAGGTGACAATAGGAATGTTGTTTATTTGGTGCTTCTCCTGCAGTTGCAGGAATCTACTTTCAGTGATGTCAGGTAGAACTAGGTTCCCTAGGTGACAATAGGGTAGTGGTTTATTTGGTACTTCTCCTGCAGATTTAGGAACTCTACTTCAGTGTTGTCAGGTAGAACTAGGTTCCCTAGGTGACAATAGGGCTATGGTATATTTATTGCTTCTCATGCAGTTTCAGAGACTCTACGTTGAGTTATGCCAGGTAGAACTAGATTCCCTAGGTAACAATAGGGCTGTGGTTTATTTGGTGCTTCTCCTGCAGAACCAGGGGTTCTACGTTCAGTGATGCCAGGTAGAACTAGATTCCCTAGGTGACAATAGGGCTGTGATTTATTTAGTGCTTCTCCTGCAGTTCCATTGGCTTTTCTTTCAGTGATGCCAGGTAGAACTAGGTTCCCTAGGTGACAATAGGGCTGTAGTATATTTGGTCCTTCTCCGGAAGTTCCAGAGACTCTACGTACAGTGATTCCCGGTAGAACAGGGTTCTCTAGATTACAATAGGTCTACGGTATATTTGGTCCTTCTCCGGCAGTTCCAGTGGCTCTACTATCTTTGATTCCAAGTAGAACTAGGTTCCCAAGGTGACAATAGGGCTGTGGTGTATTTGGTACTTCTCCTGCAGTTCTACGGACTCTACGTTCAGTGATGCCAGGTAAAACTAGATTCCCTAGGTAACAATAGAGCTATAGATTATTTGGTGCTTCTACTGCAGTTCCAGGGGCTCTGCGTTCAGTGATGCCAGGTAGAACTAGGTTCCCTTGGTGACAATTAGGCTGTAGCTTATTTGGTGGTTCTCGTGCAGTTCCAGGGGCTCTACGTTCAGTGATGCCAGGTAGAACTAGGTTCCCTAGGTGACAATATGGCTCTGGTTTATTTGGTGCTTCTTCGGCAGTACCAGGGGCTCTACGTTCAGTGATGCCAGGTAGAACTAGGATCCGTAGGTGACAATAGGGTTGTGGTATATTTGATGCTTCTCCTGCAGTTCCAGAGACTCTATGTCCAGTGATTCCAGGTAGTACTAGGTTCCCTAGGTGACAATAGGGCTGTGGTATATTTGGTGCTTCTCATGCAGAGTCAGAGACTCTACTTTCAGTGATGCCAGGTAGAACTAGGATCCCTAGGTGACAATAGGGTTGTGGTTTATTTAGCGCTTCTCCTGCAGTTCCAGAGACTCTACGTCCAGTGATTCCAGGTAGAACTATGTTCCCTAGATGACATTAGGTCGGTGGTATATTTGGTCCTTCTCCGGCAGTTCCAGGGGCTCTACGATCAGTGATGCCAGGTAGAACTAGGTTCCCTAGGTGACAATAGGGTAGTGGTTTATTTGGTGTTTCACCTGCAGATCCAGGGGTTCTACGTTTAGTGTTGCCAGGTAGAACTAGGTTCACTAGGTGACAATAGGGCTGTGGTTTATTTGGTGCTTCTCCTGCAGAACCAGGGGTTCTACGTCCAGTGATTCCAGGTAGAACAGGGTTCCCTAGATGACAATACGTCTGTGGTATTATTGATCCTTCTCCGGCAGTTCCAGTGGCTCTACGTTCAGTGATGCCAGGTAGAAATTGGTTCTCTAGGTGACAATAGGGCTGTGGTATATTTGGTGCTTCTCAAGCAGTTCCAGAGACTCTACGTCCAGTCATTCCAGGGAGAATTAGGTTCCCTAGGTAACAATAGGGCTGTGGTAAATTTGGTGCTTCTCATGCAGAGTCAGAGACTCTACTTTCAGTGATACCAGGTAGAAGTAGGTTCCCTAGGGGACAACAGGGTTGTGGTTTATTTCGTGCTTCTCTTGCAGTTTTAGTGACTTTACGTAGTGATTCCAGGTAGAACTAGGTTCCCTAGGTGACAATAGGGCTGTGGTGTATTTTGTGCTTCTCCTGCAGTTCCAGGGGCTCTACGTTCGATGATGCCAGGTAGAACAAAGTTCCGTAGGTGAAAATAGGGCTGTAGCTTATTTGGTGCTTCTCCTGCAGTTCCAGGGGCTCTACGTTCAGTGATGCCAGGTAGAACTATATTCCCTAGGTAACAAAAGGGCTGTGGTTAATTTGGTGCTTCTCATGCAGAGTCAGAGACTCTACTTTCAGTGATGGCAGGTAGAACTAGGTTCCCTAGGTGACAATATTGTTGGTTTGTTTTGTGCTTCTCCTGCAGTTCCAGGGGCTCGACGTTCAGTGATGCCAGGTAGAACTAGATTCCCTAAGTGACAATACGGCTGTAGTTTATTTGGTGCTTCTCCTGCAGTTCCAGGGGCTCTACCTTCAGTGATGTCAGGTAAAACTAGATTCCCTAGGTAACAATAGGGCTGTGGTTTATTTGGAGCTTCTCCTGCAGTTTCAGAGACCCTACTTTAATCGATGTCAGGTAGAACTAGGTTTCATAGGTGACAATAGGGTTGTGGTTTATTTGGTAATTCTCCTGCAGTTGCAGATATTCTACTTTCAGTGATGCAGGTAGAAATAGGTTCCCTAGGTGACAATAGGGGTGTGATTTGTTTGGTGCTTGTCGTGCAGTTATAGGGGCTCTACGTCCAGTGATTCCAGGTAGAACTAGGTTCCCTAGATGACATTAGGTCAGTGGTATATTTGGTTCTTCTCCGGCAGTTCCAGGGGCTCTACGTTCAATGATGCCAGGTAAAACTAGGTTCCCTATTAGACAATATGGTTGTGTTTTATTTGGTGCTTCTCCTGCAGTTCCTGAGACTCTACGTCCAGTCATTCCAGGGAGAATTAGGTTCCCTAGGTAACAATAGCGCTGTGGAAAATTTGGTGCTTCTCATGCAGAGTCAGAGACTCTACTATCAGTGATACCAGGTAGAAGTAGGTTCCCTAGGGGACAACATAGTTGTGGTTTATATCGTGCTTCTCTTGCAGTTTTAGTGACTTTACGTAGTGATTCCAGGTAGAACTAGGTTCCCTAGGTGACAATAGGGCTGTGGTGTATTTTGTGCTTCTCCTGCAGTTCCAGGGGCTCTACGTTCGATGATGCCAGGTAGAACAAAGTTCCGTAGGTGAAAATAGGGCTGAAGCTTATTTGGTGCTTCTCCTGCAGTTCCAGGGGCTCTACGTTCAGTGATGCCAGGTAGAACTATATTTCCTAGGTAACAAAAGGGCTGTGGTTAATTTGGTGCTTCTCATGCAGAGTCAGAGACTCTACTTTCAGTGATGGCAGGTAGAACTAGGTTCCCTAGGTGACAATAGGGTTGGTTTGTTTTGTGCTTCTCCTGCAGTTCCAGGGGCTCGACGTTCAGTGATTCCAGGTAGAACTATGTTCCCTAGATGACATTAGGTCGGTGGTATATTTGGTCCTTCTCCGGCAGTTCCAGGGGCTCTACCTTCAGTGATGCCAGGTAAAACTAGATTCCCTAGGTAACAATAGGGCTGTGGTTTATTTGGAGCTTCTCCTGCAGTTTCAGAGACCCTACTTTAATCGATGTCAGTTAGAACTAGGTTTCATAGGTGACAATAGGGTTGTGGTTTATTTGGTAATTCTCCTGCAGTTGCAGATATTCTACTTTCAGTGATGCAGGTAGAAATAGGTTCCCTAGGTGACAATAGGGGTGTGATTTGTTTGGTGCTTGTCGTGCAGTTCCAGGGGCTCTACGTCCAGTGATTCCAGGTAGAACTAGGTTCCCTAGATGACATTAGGTCGGTGGTATATTTGGTTCTTCTCCGGCAGTTCCAGGGGCTCTACGTTCAATGATGCCAGGTAAAACTAGGTTCCCTATTAGACAATAGGGTTGTGGTTTATTTGGTGCTTCTCCTGCAGTTCCTGAGACTCTACGTCCAGTCATTCCAGGGAGAATTAGGTTCCCTAGGTAACAATAGGGCTGTGGTAAATTTGGTGCTTCTCATGCAGAGTCAGAGACTCTACTTTCAGTGATACCAGGTAGAAGTAGGTTCCCTAGGGGACAACAGGGTTGTGGTTTATTTCGTGCTTCTCTTGCAGTTTTAGAGACTTTACGTAGTGATTCCAGGTAGATCTAGGTTCCCTAGGTGACAATAGGGCTGTGGTTAAGTTGGTGCTTCTCTAGGAGAGTCAGAGACTCTACTATCAGTGATGGTAGGTAGAACTCGGTTCCCTAGGTGACAATAGGGTTGTGGTTTATTTGGTGCTTCTCCTACAGTTCCAGGGGCTCTACGTATAGTGATGCCAGGTAGGACTAGGTTCCCTTGGAGACAATTGGGCTGTAGTATATTTGGTGCTTCTCCTGCAGTGCCAGGAAGTCTACGTTCAGTGATGGCAGGTAGAACTAGGTTCCCTAGGAAACAATAGGGCTGTGATTTGTTTGGTGCTTCTCCTGCAGTCAAAGGAGCTCTACGTTCAGTGATGCCAGGAAGAACGAGATTACCTAGGTAACTATAGGGTTGTGGTTTATTTGTTGCTTCTCCTGCAGTTCCAGGGGCTCTACGTTCAGTGATGCCAGGTAGAACTAGATTCTCTAGGTGACAATAGGGATGTGGTTGTTTTGGATCTTCTCCTACAGTTCCAGGGGTTTTACGTTCAGTGATGCCAGGTAGAACTAGGTTCCCTAGTTGACAATAGGGTTGTGGTTTATTTGTTGCTTCTCCTGAAGTTCCAGGGCCTCTTCCTTCAGTGATGCCAGGTAGAACTAGATTCCCTAGGTGACAATAGGAATGTTGTTTATTTGGTGCTTCTCCTGCAGTTGCAGGAATCTACTTTCAGTGATGTCAGGTAGAACTAGGTTCCCTAGGTGACAATAGGGTAGTGGTTTATTTGGTACTTCTACTGCAGATTTAGGAGCTCTACTTCAGTGTTGTCAGGTAGAACTAGGTTCCCTAGGTGACAATAGGGCTATGGTATATTTATTGCTTCTCATGCAGTTTCAGAGACTCTACGTTGAGTTATGCCAGGTAGAACTAGATTCCCTAGGTAACAATAGGGCTCTCTAGATGACAATAGGTCTACGGTATATTTGGTCCTTCTCCGGCAGTTCCAGTGGCTCTACTATCTTTGATTCCAAGTAGAACTAGGTTCCCAAGGTGACAATAGGGCTGTGGTGTATTTGGTACTTCTCCTGCAGTTCTACGGACTCTACGTTCAGTGATGCCAGGTAAAACTTGATTCCCTAGGTAACAATAGAGCTATAGATTATATGGTGCTTCTACTGCAGTTCCAGGGGCTCTGCGTTCAGTGATGCCAGGTAGAACTAGGTTCCCTTGGTGACAATTAGGCTGTAGCTTATTTGGTGGTTCTCGTGCAGTTCCAGGGGCTCTACGTTCAGTGATGCCAGGTAGAACTAGGTTCCCTAGGTGACAATATGGCTCTGGTTTATTTGGTGCTTCTTCGGCAGTACCAGGGGCTCTACGTTCAGTGATGCCAGGTAGAACTAGGATCCGTAGGTGACAATAGGGTTGTGGTATATTTGATGCTTCTCCTGCAGTTCCAGAGACTCTATGTCCAGTGATTTCAGGTAGTACTAGGTTCCCTAGGTGACAATAGGGCTGTGGTATATTTGGTGCTTCTCATGCAGAGTCAGAGACTCTACTTTCAGTGATGCCAGGTAGAACTAGGATCCCTAGGTGACAATAGGGTTGTGGTTTATTTAGCGCTTCTCCTGCAGTTCCAGAGACTCTACGTCCAGTGATTCCAGGTAGAACTATGTTCCCTAGATGACATTAGGTCGGTGGTATATTTGGTCCTTCTCCGGCAGTTCCAGGGGCTCTACGATCAGTGATGCCAGGTAGAACTAGGTTCACTAGGTGACAATAGGGCTGTGGTTTATTTGGTGCTTCTCCTGCAGAACCAGGGGTTCTACGTCCAGTGATTCCAGGTAGAACAGGGTTCCCTAGATGACAATACGTCTGTGGTATTATTGATCCTTCTCCGGCAGTTCCAGTGGCTCTACGTTCAGTGATGCCAGGTAGAAATTGGTTCTCTAGGTGACAATAGGGCTGTGGTATATTTGGTGCTTCTCAAGCAGTTCCAGAGACTCTACGTTCAGTGATGACAGGTAGAACTAGGACCCCTAGGTGACAATATGGTTGTGGTTTATTTGGTGCTTCTCCTGCAGTTCCAGAGACTCTACGTCCAGTGATTGCCGTAAAACTAGGTTCCCTAGGTGACAATAGGGCTGTGGTATATTTTTTGCTTCTCCTGCAGTTCCAATGACTCTACGTTCAGTGATGTCAGGTAGAACTAGATTCCCTAGGTAACAAAAGGGCTGTGGTTTTTGGTGCTTCTCCTGAAGTTGAAATGGCTCTACATTCAGTGATTCCAGGTAGAACTATATTCCCTAGGTGACAATAGGCGTGTGGTTGTTTTTTGTGCTTCTCCTGCAGTTCAGGGGATCTTTGTACAGTCATACCAGGTAGAACTAGGTTCCCTAGATTGCACTTGGGCTGTGGTATATTTGGTGCTTCTCGTGCATTTCCAGGGGCTCTACGTTCAGTGATGCCAGGTAGAACTAAGTTCCCAAGGTGACCATAGGGCTGTAGTTTATTTGGTGCTTCTTGTGCAGCTCCAGGGGCTCTACGTTCAGTGATTCCAGGCAGAACTAGGTTACCTAGATGACAATAGGTCTGTGGTATATTTGGTCCTTCTCCGGTAGTACCAGGGGCTCTACGTTCAGTGATGCCAGGTAGAACTAGGATCCGTAGGTGACAATAGGGTTGTGGTATATTTGATGCTTCTCTTGCAGTTCCAGAGACTCTATGTCCAGTGATTCCAGCAGTACTAGGTTCCCTAGGTGACAATAGGGCTGTGGTATATTTGATGCTTCTCATGCAGAGTCAGAGACTCTACTTTCAGTGATGCCAGGTAGAACTAGGATCCCTAGGTAACAATAGGGTTGTGGTTTATGTAGCGCTTCTCCTGCAGTTCCAGAGACTCTACGTCCAGTGATTCCAGGTAGAACTAGGTTCCCTAGGTAGCAATAGGGCTGTGGTATATTTGGTGCTTCTCCTGCAGTGCCAGGAAGTCTACGGTCAGTGATGCCAGGTAGAAATTTATTCCCTAGGTGACAATAGGCGTGAGGTTTATTTGGTGCTTCTCCTGCCGTTCAGGGGCTCTTCGTTCAGTGATACCAGGTAGAACTAGGTTCAATAGATGACAATAGGGCTGTGGTATATAAGGTGCTTCTCGTGCAGTTCCAGGGGCTCTACGTTCAGTGATGCCAGGTAGAACTAAGTTTCCTAGGTGACAATAGGGCTGTTGTTTATTTGATGCTTCTCGTGCAGTTCCAGGGGCTCTACGTCCAGTAATTCCAGGTAGAACTAGGTTCCCTAGGTGACAATATGGCTGTGGTATATTTGGTCCTTCTCATGCAGAGTCAGAGACTCTACTTTCAGTGATGCCAGGTAGAACTAGGTTCCCTAGGTGACAATAGGGCTGTGGTTAATTTGGTGCTGCTCTAGCAGAGTCAGAGACTCTACTTTCAGTGATGCCACGTAGAACTAGGTTCCCTAGGTGACAATAGGGTTGTGGTTTTTTTTGGTGCTTCTCCTGCAGTTCCATGGGCTCTACGTTCAGTGATGACAGGTAGAATCAGGCTCCCTCGGTGACAATTGGGCTGTAGTATATTTGTTGCTTCTCCTGCAGTTCCAGGGGGTCTACGTCCAGTGATGCCAGGTAGAACTAGATTCTCTAGGTGACAATAGGGTAGTGGTTGTTTTGGATCTTCTCCTACAGTTCCAGGGGTTTTACGTTCAGTGATGCCAGGTAGAACTAGGTTCCCTAGGTGACAATAGGGATGTGGTTGTTTTGGATCTTCTCCTACAGTTCCAGGGGTTTTACGTTCAGTGATGCCAGGTAGAACTAGATTCTCTAGGTGACAATAGGGATGTGGTTGTTTTGGATCTTCTCCTACAGTTCCAGGGGTTTTACGTTCAGTGATGCCAGGTAGAACTAGGTTCCCTAGTTGACAATAGGGTTGTGGTTTATTTGCTGCTTCTCCTGAAGTTCCAGCGCCTCTTCCTTCAGTGATGCCAGGTAGAACTAGATTACCTAGGTGACAATAGGAATGTTGTTTATTTGGTGCTTCTCCTGCAGTTGCAGGAATCTACTTTCAGTGATGTCAGGTAGAACTAGGTTCCCTAGGTGACAATAGGGTAGTGGTCTATTTGGTACTTCTACTGCAGATTTAGGAGCTCTACTTCAGTGTTGTCAGGTAGAACTAGGTTCCCTAGGTGACAATAGGGCCATGGTATATTTATTGCTTCTCATGCAGTTTCAGAGACTCTACGTTGAGTTATGCCAGGTAGAACTAGATTCCCTAGGTAACAATAGGGCTCTCTAGATGACAATAGGTCTACGGTATATTTGGTCCTTCTCCGGCAGTTCCAGTGGCTCTACTATCTTTGATTCCAAGTAGAACTAGGTTCCCAAGGTGACAATAGGGCTGTGGTGTATTTGGTACTTCTCCTGCAGTTCTACGGACTCTACGTTCAGTGATGCCAGGTAAAACTAGATTCCCTAGGTAACAATAGAGCTATAGATTATTTGGTGCTTCTACTGCAGTTCCAGGGGCTCTGCGTTCAGTGATGCCAGGTAGAACTAGGTTCCCTTGGTGACAATTAGGCTGTAGCTTATTTGGTGGTTCTCGTGCAGTTCCAGGGGCTCTACGTTCAGTGATGCCAGGTAGAACTAGGTTCCCTAGGTGACAATATGGCTCTGGTTTATTTGGTGCTTCTTCGGCAGTACCAGGGGCTCTACGTTCAGTGATGCCAGGTAGAACTAGGATCCGTAGGTGACAATAGGGTTGTGGTATATTTGATGCTTCTCCTGCAGTTCCAGAGACTCTATGTCCAGTGATTAGAGGTAGTACTAGGTTCCCTAGGTGACAATAGGGCTGTGGTATATTTGGTGCTTCTCATGCAGAGTCAGA
This sequence comes from Prosapia bicincta, assembly GCA_036971475.1. Lineage (NCBI taxonomy): Eukaryota > Metazoa > Arthropoda > Insecta > Hemiptera > Cercopidae > Prosapia > Prosapia bicincta. The sequence goes on from JBAIZL010000006.1 coordinate 137,414,241, forward strand.
GACTCTACTTTCAGTGATGCCAGGTAGAACTAGGATCCCTAGGTGACAATAGGGTTGTGGTTTATTTAGCGCTTCTTCTGCAGTTCCAGAGACTCTACGTCCAGTGATTCCAGGTAGAACTATGTTCCCTAGATGACATTAGGTCGGTGGTATATTTGGTCCTTCTCCGGCAGTTCCAGGGGCTCTACGATCAGTGATGCCAGGTAGAACTAGGTTCCCTAGGTGACAATAGGGTAGTGGTTTATTTGGTGTTTCACCTGCAGATCCAGGGGTTCTACGTTTAGTGATGCCAGGTAGAACTAGGTTCACTAGGTGACAATAGGGCTGTGGTTTATTTGGTGCTTCTCCTGCAGAACCAGGGGTTCTACGTCCAGTGATTCCAGGTAGAACAGGGTTCCCTAGATGACAATACGCCTGTGGTATTATTGATCCTTCTCCGGCAGTTCCAGTGGCTCTACGTTCAGTGATGCCAGGTAGAAATTGGTTCTCTAGGTGACAATAGGGCTGTGGTATATTTGGTGCTTCTCAAGCAGTTCCAGAGACTCTACGTTCAGTGATGACAGGTAGAACTAGGACCCCTAGGAGACAATATGGTTGTGGTTTATTTGGTGCTTCTCCTGCAGTTCCAGAGACTCTACGTCCAGTGATTGCCGTAAAACTAGGTTCCCTAGGTGACAATAGGGCTGTGGTATATTTTTTGCTTCTCCTGCAGTTCCAATGACTCTACGTTCAGTGATGTCAGGTAGAACTAGATTCCCTAGGTAACAAAAGGGCTGTGGTTTTTTGGTGCTTCTCCTGAAGTTGAAATGGCTCTACATTCAGTGATTCCAGGTAGAACTATATTCCCTAGGTGACAATAGGCGTGTGGTTGTTTTTTGTGCTTCTCCTGCAGTTCAGGGGATCTTTGTACAGTGATACCAGGTAGAACTAGGTTCCCTAGATTGCACTTGGGCTGTGGTATATTTGGTGCTTCTCGTGCATTTCCAGGGGCTCTACGTTCAGTGATGCCAGGTAGAACTAAGTTCCCTAGGTGACCATAGGGCTGTAGTTTATTTGGTGCTTCTTGTGCAGCTCCAGGGGCTCTACGTTCAGTGATTCCAGGCAGAACTAGGTTACCTAGATGACAATAGGTCTGTGGTATATTTGGTCCTTCTCCGGTAGTACCAGGGGCTCTACGTTCAGTGATGCCAGGTAGAACTAGGATCCGTAGGTGACAATAGGGTTGTGGTATATTTGATGCTTCTCTTGCAGTTCCAGAGACTCTATGTCCAGTGATTCCAGCAGTACTAGGTTCCCTAGGTGACAATAGGGCTGTGGTATATTTGATGCTTCTCATGCAGAGTCAGAGACTCTACTTTCAGTGATGCCAGGTAGAACTAGGATCCCTAGGTAACAATAGGGTTGTGGTTTATGTAGCGCTTCTCCTGCAGTTCCAGAGACTCTACGTCCAGTGATTCCAGGTAGAACTAGGTTCCCTAGGTAGCAATAGGGCTGTGGTATATTTGGTGCTTCTCCTGCAGTGAAAGGAAGTCTACGGTCAGTGATGCCAGGTAGAAATTTATTCCCTAGGTGACAATAGGCGTGAGGTTTATTTGGTGCTTCTCCTGCCGTTCAGGGGCTCTTCGTTCAGTGATACCAGGTAGAACTAGGTTCAATAGATGACAATAGGGCTGTGGTATATAAGGTGCAGTTCCAGGGGCTCTACGTTCAGTGATGCCAGGTAGAACTAAGTTTCCTAGGTGACAATAGGGCTGTTGTTTATTTGATGCTTCTCGTGCAGTTCCAGGGGCTCTACGTCCAGTGATTCCAGGTAGAACTAGGTTCCCTAGGTGACAATATGGCTGTGGTATATTTGGTCCTTCTCATGCAGAGTCAGAGACTCTACTTTCAGTGATGCCAGGTAGAACTAGGTTCCCTAGGTGACAATAGGGCTGTGGTTAATTTGGTGCTGCTCTAGCAGAGTCAGAGACTCTACTTTCAGTAATGCCACGTAGAACTAGGTTCCCTAGGTGACAATAGGGTTGTGGTTTTTTTTGGTGCTTCTCCTGCAGTTCCATGGGCTCTACGTTCAGTGATGACAGGTAGAATCAGGCTCCCTCGGTGACAATTGGGCTGTAGTATATTTGTTGCTTCTCCTGCAGTTCCAGGGGGTCTACGTCCAGTGATGCCAGGTAGAACTAGATTTCCTGGAAAACAATAGGCCTGTGATTTATTTGGTGCTTCTCCTGCAGTGTCAGGGGCTCTACGTTCAGTAATGACAGGTAGAACTAGATTCCCTAGATAACAATAGGGCTGCGGTTTATTTAGTGCTTCTCCTGTAGTACCATTGGCTCTTCGTTCAGTGATGCCAGTTAGAACTAGGTCCCCTAGGTGACAATAGGGCTGTAGTATATTTGGTCCTTCTCCGGAAGTTCCAGAGACTCTACGTACAGTCATTCCAGGGAGAATTAGGTTCCCTAGGTAACAATAGGGCTGTGGTAAATTTGGTGCTTCTCATGCAGAGTCAGAGACTCTACTTTCAGTGATACCAGGTAGAAGTAGGTTCCCTAGGGGACAACAGGGTTGTGGTTTATTTCGTGCTTCTCTTGCAGTTTTAGAGACTTTACGTAGTGATTCCAGGTAGAACTAGGTTCCCTAGGTGACAATAGGGCTGTGGTATATTTGGTGCTTCTCATGCAGAGTCAGAGACTCTAAGTCCAGTGATTCCAGGTAGAACTAGGTTCCCTAGGTGACAATAGGGCTGTGGTTAAGTTGGTGCTTCTCTAGCAGAGTCAGAGTCTCTACTATCAGTGACGCCAGGTAGAACTCGGTTCCCTAGGTGACAATAGGGTTGTGGTTTATTTGGTGCTTCTCCTACAGTGCCAGGAAGTCTACGTTCAGTGATGCCAGGTAGAACTAGGTTCCCTAGGAAACAATAGGGCTGTGATTTGTTTGGTGCTTCTCCTGCAGTTAAAGGGCCTCTAGGTTCAGTGATGCCAGGCAGAACTAGATTCCCTAGGTAACTATAGGGTTGTGGTTTATTTGTTGCTTCTCCTTCAGTTCCAGAGACTTTACGTTCAGTGATGCCAGATAGAACTAGGTCTCCTAGGTCACAATATGGCTGTGGTATGTTTTGTGCTTCTCCTGCAGTTCCAGTGGCTCTACGTTCAGTGATGCCAGGTAGAACTAGATTCTCTAGGTGACAATAGGGATGTGGTTGTTTTGGATCTTCTTCTACAGTTCCAGGGGTTTTGCGTTCAGTAATGCCAGGTAGAACTAGGTTCCCTAGGTGACAATACGGTTGTGGTTTATTTGGTGCTTCTCCTGCAGTGTTAAGGGCTCTACGTTAAATGATGCCAGGTAGAAGTAGGTTGCCTATGTGACAATATTGCTCTAGTTAATTTGGCGCTTCTCGTGCAGTTCCAGGGGCTCTACATCCAGTGATTCCAGGTAAAACTAGGTTCCCTAGGTGGCAATAGGGCTGTGGTTTATTTGTTCCTTCTCCTGCAGTTCCAGGAGCTCTACGTTCAATGATGCCAGGTAGAACTAGGTTCCCTAGGTGACAATAGGGCTGTACATTATTTGGTGCTTCTCGTGCAGTTCCAGGGGCTCTACGTTCAGTGATACCAGGTAGAACTAGGTTCCCAAGGTGACAATAGGGCTGTGGTGTATTTGGTGCTTCTCCTGCAGTTCCAGCGGCTCTACGTTCGATGATGTCAGGTACAACTAGGTTCCGTAGGTGAAAATAGGGCTGTAGCTTATTTGGTGCTTCTCCTGCAGTTCCAGGGGCTCTACGTTCGGTGATTCCAGGTAGAACTATATTTCCTAGGTAACAAAAGGGCTGTGGTTTATTTGGTGCTTCTCCTGCAGTTCCAGAGACTCTACGTCCAGTGATTCCAGGTAGAACGAGGTTCCCTAGGTGACAATAGGGCTGTGGTTAATTTGGTGCTTCTCAAGCAGAGTCAGAGACTCTACTTTCAGTGTTGGCAGGTAGAACTAGGTTCCCTAGGTGACAATAGGGTTGTGGTTTATTTGGTGCTTCTACTGCAGTTCCAAGGGCTCTACGTTCAGTGATGCCAGGTAGAACTAGATTGCCTAAGTGACAATACGGCTGTGGTTTATTTGGTGCTTCTCCTGCAGTTCCAGGAGCTCTACCTTCAGTGATGCCAGGTAAAACTAGATTCCCTAGGTAATAATAGGGCTGTTGTTTATTTGGAGCTTCTCCTGCAGTTTCAGAGACTCTATTTTCAGTGATACCAGGTAGAAGTAGGTTCCCTAGGGGACAACAGGGTTGTGGTTTATTTCGTGTTTCTCTTGCAGTTTTTGAGACTTTACGTAGTGATACCAGGTAGAACTAGGTTCCCTAGGTGACAATAGGGCTGTGGAATATTTGGTGCTTCTCATGCAGAGTCAGAGACTCTACGTTGAGTTATGCCAGGTAGAACTAGGTTCCCTATGTGACAATAGGGCTGTGGTTAATTTGGTGCTTCTCATGCAGAGTCAGAGACTCTACTTTGAGTGATGCCAGGTAAAACGAGGTTCCTTAGGTGACAATAGGGTTGTGGTGTATTTGGTGCTTCTCCTGCAGTTCCAGAGACTCTACGTCCAGTGATTCCAGGTAGAACTAGATTCCCTAGGAAACAATAGTGCTGTGATTTATTTGGTGCTTCTCCTGCATTTATAGGGGCTCTACGTTCAGTGGTGTCAGGCAGAACTAGATTCCTTAGGTAACTATAGGGTTGTAGTTTATTTGGTGCTTCTCGTGCAGTTCCAGGGGTTGTACGTTTAGTGACGTCAGGTAGAACTAGGTTCCCTAGGTGACAATTGGCCTGTGGTTTATTTGGTGCTTCTCCTGCAGTTTCAGGGGCTCTACGGTCAGTGATGCCAGGAAGAACTAGATTAAATAAGTGACAGTAGGGCTGTGGTTTATTTGGTGCTTCTCCTGCAGTTCCAGGGGCTCTACTTTCAGTGATGCAAGGTAAAAATCCTAGGTAACAATAGGGCTGTGATTTATTTGGAGCTTCTCCTGCAGTTTCAGAGAATCTACTTTATTCGATGTCACGTAGAACTAGGTGTCCTAAGTGACAATAATGTTGTGGTTTATTTGGTGCTTCTCCAGCAGTTCCAGGGTAACTACGATCAATGATGCCAGGTAGAACTAGGTTCCCTAGGTGACATTAGAGCTGTGGTTTATTTGGTTCTTCTCCTCCAGTTCCAGGGGCTCTACGGTCAATGTTGCAAGGTAGAACTAGGTTCCCTAGGTGACAATATGGCTATAGATTATTTGGTGCTCCACGTGCAGTTCCAGGGGCTCTACGTTAAGTGATACCAGGTAGAACTAAGTTCCCTAGGTGAAAATAGGGCTGTAGTTTATTTGGTGCTTCTCGTGCAGTTCCAGGGGCTCTGCGTTCAGTGATGCCAGGTAGAACTAGGTTCCCTAGGTGACAATATGGCTGTTGTATATTTGGTGTTTCTTGTGCAGTTCCAGGGGTTCTACGTTCAGTGATACCAGGTAGAAATAAGTTCCATAGGTGACACTAGGGCTGTAGTTTATTTGGTGCTTCTCGTGCAGTTCCAGGGGCTCTGCGTTCAGTGATGCCAGGTAGAACTAGGTTCCCTAGGTGACAATATGGCTGTTGTTTATTTGGTTCCTCTCTTGCAGTTCCAGGAGCTCTACGTTCAATGATGCGGTAGAACTAGGTTCCCTAGGTGACTATAGGGCTGTAGATTATTTGGTGCTTCTCGTGCAGTTCCAGGGGCTCTACGTTCAATGTTGCCAGGTAGAGCTAGGTTCTTAAGGTGGCAATGGGGTTGTGGTATATTTGGTGCTTCTCCTGCAGTTTCAGGGGCTCTACTTTAATTGATGTCAGGTAGAACTAGGTTCACTAGGTGACAATAGGGTTGTGGTTTATTTTGTGCTTCTCATGCAGAGTCAGAGACTCTACTTTCAAGGATGCCGTTTAGAACTAGGTTCCCTGTTGACAATAGGCCTGTGGTTTATTTGGTGCTTCTCCTGCAGTGCCAGGGGCTCTATGGTCGGTGATGCCAGGTAGAACTAGATTCCCGAAGTGACACTAATGCTGTGGTTATTTGGTGCTTCTCCTGCAGCTCCAGGAGCTCTACTTTCATTGATGTCAGGTAGAACTAGGTTCCTTATGTGACAATAGGGCTCTAGTTAATTTGACGCTTCTCGTGCAGTTCCAGGAGCTCTACGTTCAATAATGCCAGGTAGAACTATGTTCCCTAGGTGACAATAGGGCTGTACATTATTTGGTGTTTCTCGTGCAGTTCCAGGGGCTCTACGTTCAGTGATGCCAGGTAGAACTAGGTTCCCAAGGTGACAATAGGGCTGTGGTGTATTTGGTGCTTCTCCTGCAGTTCCAGAGGCTCTACGTTCGCTGATGCCAGGTAGAACTAGGTTCCGTAGGTGAAAATAGGGCTGTAGCTTATCTGGTGCTTCTCATGCAGAGTCAGAGACTCTACTTTCAGTGATGGCAGGTAGAACTAGGTTCCCTAGGTGACAATAGGGTTGTGGTTTATTTGGTGCTTCTCCTGCAGTTAAAGGGGCTCTACGTTCAGTGATGCCAGGTAGAACTATATTCCCTAGGTAACAAAAGGGCTGTGGTTTGTTTGGTGCTTCTCCTGTAGTTCCAAGGGCTCTACGTTCAGTGATGCCAGGTAGAACTAGATTCAGTAAGTGACAATACGGCTGTGGTTTATTTGGTGCTTCTCCTGCAGATCCAGGGGCTCTACTTTCAGTGATGCCAGGTAAAACTAGATTCCCTAGGTAAAAATAGGGCTGTGGTTTATTTGGAGCTTCTCCTGCAGTTTCAGAGATTCTACTTTAATCGATGTCAGGTAGAACTAGGTTTCATAGGTGACAATAGGGTTGTGGTTTATTTGGTGCTTCTTCTGCAGTTGCAGATATTCTACTTTCAGTGATGCAGGTTGAAATAGGTTCCCTAGGTGACAATATGGGTGTGGATTGTTTGGTGCTTCTCCTGCAGTTGCAGGGGCTCTACGTTAATAGATGCCAGGTAGAACTAGGTTCCCTAGGTGACAATAGGCCACTAGTTTATTTGGCGCTTCTCCTGCAGTTCCAGAGCCTCTACGTCCAGTGATTCCAGGTAGAACTAGGTTCCCTAGATGACATTAGGTCGGTGGTATATTTGGTCCTTCTCCGGCAGTTCCAGAGGCTCTACGTTCATTGATGCCAGGTAGAACTAGGTTTCCTAGATGGCAATAGGGCTGTGGTTTATTTGGTGCTTCTCCTGCAGTTCTAGAGACTCTATGTCCAGTCATTCCAGGTAGAATTAGGTTCCCTAGGAAACAATAGGGCTGTGGTAAATTTGGTGCTTCTCATGCAGAGTCAGGGACTCTACTTTCAGTGATACCAGGTAGAAGTAGGTTCCCTAGGGGACAATAGAGTTGTGGTTTATTTCGTGCTTCTCTTGCAGTTTTAGAGACTTTACGTAGTGATTCCAGGTAGAACTAGGTTCCCTAGGTGACAATAGGGCTGTGGTATATTTATTGCTTCTCACGCAGTTTCAGAGACTCTACGTTGAGTTATCCCAGGTAGAACTATGTTCCCTAGGTGACAATAGGGCTGTACATTATTTGGTGCTTCTCGTGCAGTTCCAGGGGCTCTACTTTTAGTGATGCCAGGTAGAAATTGGTTCCCTAGGGGACAATAGGCCTGTGGTTTATTTGGTGCTTCTCCTGCAGTTCCAGGGGCTCTACGGTCAGTGATGCCAGGTAGAACTAGATTCCCTAAGTGACAACAGGCCTGTGGTTTATTTGGTGCTTCTCCTGCAGTTCCAGAGGTTCTACTTTCCGTGATGCCAGGTAGAAAAATTTTCCCCAGGTGACAATAGGGTTGTGGTTGTTTTGGTGCTTCTCCAGCATTTGCAGGGGCTCTGCGTCAAGTGATTCCAGGTAGAACTAGGTTCCCTAGATGACATTAGGTAGGTGGTATATTTGGTCCTTCTCCAGCAGTTCCAGGGTAACTACGATCAATGATGCCAGGTAGACCTAGGTTCCCTAGGTGGCATTAGGGCTGTGGTTTATTTGGTCTTCTCCTCCAGTTCCATGTGCTCTACGTTCAATGTTGCCAGGTAGAACTAGGTTCCCTAGGTGACAATAGGGCTATAGATTATTTGGTGCTTCACGTGCAGTTCCATGGGCTCTGCGTTCAGTGATGCCAGGTAGAACTAGATTCTGTAGGTGACAATAGGGATGTGGTTGTTTTGGTGCTTCTCTTTCAGTTCCAGGGGCTCTACGTTCAGTGATGCCAGGTAGAAGTATATTCCCTAGGTAGCAATAGTGCTGTGGTTTAATTTGGTGCGTCTCCTGCAGTTCCAGGGGCTCTACGTTCAGTGATGTTAGATAGAACTAGGTTCCTTAGGTGACAATAGGGCTGTGGTATATTTGGTGCTTCTCGTGCAATTCCAGGGGCTCTACGTTCAGTGATGCCAGGTAGAACTAGATTCCCTAGGTAACAATCGGGCTGTGGTTTACTTGGTGCTTCTCCTGCAGTGTCAGGGGCTCTACGTTCAGCGATGCCACATAGAACTAGATTCCCTAGGTAACTATAGGTCTGTGGTTTATTTGGTGCTTCTCCTGCAGTTCCTCGGGCTCTACGTTAAGTGTTGCCATGTAAAACTAGATTCCCTAGGTAACAATAGGGCTGTGATATATTTGGTGCATCCCCTGCAGATCCAGGGGCTCTACGTTCAGTGATGACAGGTAGAACTAGATTCCCTAACTAACAATAAGGCTGCGGTTTATTTGGTGCTTCTCCTGCAGTTCCATTGGCTCTTCCTTCAGTGATGCCAGGTTGAACTAGGTTCCCTATGTGACAATAATGCTGTAGTTTATTTGTTGCTTCTCGTGCAGTTCCAGGGGCTCTACGTTCAGTGATTCCAGGTAGAACTGGGTTCCCTAGGTGACACTAGGGCTGTAGTATATTCGGTGCCTCTCATGCAGAGTCAGATACTCCACTTTCAGTGATGCCAGGTAGAACTAGGTTCCCTAGGTGACAGTTGGGTTGTGAATTTTTTGGTGCTTCTCCTGCAGTTGCAGTGGCTCTACGTCCAGTGATGCCAGGTAGAACTAGGTTCCTTAGGTGACAATAGGGCTATAGATTATTTGGTTCTTCTCCTGCAGTTCCAGGGGCTCTACGTTCAATGATGCCAGGTAGAACTAGGTTCCGTAGATGACAATAGGGTTGTTTTTTTTTGGTGCTTCTCCTGCAGTTCCAGAGACTCTACGTCCAGTGACTGTAGAACTAGCTTCCCTAGGTGACAATAGGGCTGTGGTATATTTGTTGCTTCTCTTGCAGTTTCAGGGGCTCTACGTTCTGTGATGCCAAGTATAACTAAATTCCCTAGGGAACAAAAGGGCTGTGGTTTTTTTGGTGCTTCTCCTGTAGTTCCAAGGGCTCTACTTTTAGTGATTCCAGGTAGAACTTTATTGCCTAGGTGACAATAGGCGTGTGGTTTATTTGGTGCTTCTCCTGCATTTGCAGGGGCTCTACGTCAAGTGATTCCAGGTAGAACTAGGTTCCCTAGATGACATTAGGTTGGTGGTATATTTAGTCCGTCTCCAGCAGTTCAAGGGTAACTACGATCAATGATGCCAGGTAGAACTAGGTTCCCTAGGTGGCATTAGGGCTGTGGTTTATTTGGTCTTCTCCTCCAGTTCCAGGGGCTCTACGTTCAATGTTGCCAGGTAGAACTAGGTTCCCTAGGTGACAATAGGGCTATAGATTATTTAAAGGGGCTCTACGTTCAGTGATGCCAAGTAGAACTAGAATCTGTAGGTGACAATAGGGATGTGGTTGTTTTGGTGCTTCTCCAACAGTTCCAGGGGTTTTGCGTTCAGTGATGCCAGGTAGAACTAGGTCCCTAGGTGACAATAGGGCTGTGGTTAATTTGGTGCTCTTCCTGCAGTGCTCTTCCTTCAATGATGCCATGTAGAACTTGGTTTCCTGGGTGACAATAGGGCTCTGGTATATTTAGTACTTCTCTTGCAGTTCCAGGGGCTCGACGTTCAGTGATGCCAGGTAGAACTAGATTCCCTAGGTAACTATAGGGCTGTGCTTTATTTATTGCTTCTCTTTCAGTTCCAGGGGCTCTACGTTCAGTGATGCCAGGTAGAACTATATTTCCTAGGTAGCAATAGTGCTGTGGTATATTTTGTGCTTCTCCTTCAGTTCCAGGGGCTCTACGATCAGTGATGCCAGGTAGAACTATATTCCCTAGTAGCAATAGTGCTTTGGTTTAATTTGGTGCTTCTCGTGCAGTTCCAGGGGCTCTACGTTCAGTGATGTCAGGTAGAACTAGGTTCCTTAGGTGACAATAGGGCTGTGGTATATTTGGTGCTTCTCTTACAATTCCAGGGGCTCTACATTCAGTGATACCAGGTAGAACTAGATTCCCTAGGTAACAATCGGGCTGTGGTTTACTTGGTGCTTCTCCTACAATTTCAGGGGCTCTACGTTCAGCGATGCCACATAGAACTAGAATCCCTAGGTAACTATTGGTGTGTGGTTTATTTGGTGCTTCTCCTGCAGTTCCTCGGGCTCTACGTTAAGTGATGCTATGTAAAGCTAGATTTCCTAACTAACAATAGGGCTGCGGTTTATTTGGTGCTTCTCCTGTAGTTGCAGTGGCTCTATGTTCAGTGATACCATGTAGAACTAGGTTCGCTAGGGGACAATAGGTCTGTGGTTTATTTGGTGCTTCTCCTGTAGTTCCTCGGGCTCTACGTTAAGTGATGCCATGTAAAACTAGATTCCCTAGGTAACAATAGGGCTGTGGTTTTTTTGGTGCTTCTCCTGCAGTTGCAGTGGCTCTACGTCCAGTGATGCCAGGTAGAACTAGGTTCCCTAGGTGACAATAGGGCTGTGGTATATCTGGTGCTTCTCATGCAGTTTCAGAGACTCTACTTTCTGTGATACCAGGTAGAACTAGGTTCCGTAGATGACAATAAGGCTGTAGGTTGTTTGGTGCTTCTCGTGCTGTTCCTGGGGCTCTACGTTCAGTGAGGCCAGGTAGAACTAGGTTCCTTAGCTGACAATACGGTTGTGGTATATTTGGTGCATCTCCTGCTGTTTCAGGTTCTCTACGTTTAGTGATTCCAGGTAGAACTAAATTCCCTAGGTGACAATAGGCGTGTGGATTATTTGGTGCTTCTCCTGCAGTTCCAGGGCTATACGTGCAGTGATACCAGGTAGAACTAGGTTCCCTAGGTGACAATAGGGCTGTGGTATATTAGGTGCTTCTCGTTCAGTTGCAGGGGCTCTACGTTCAGTGATGCCAGGTAGAACTAAGTTCCCTAGGTGACAATATGGCTGTGGTTTATTTGGTGCTTTTCCTGCAGTTCCAGCGGCTCTACTTTAATTGATGTCAGGTAGAACTAGGATTTCTGGGTGACAATAGGGTTGTGGTTTATTTGGTGCTTCTCATGCAGAGTCAGAGACTCTACTTTCAGTGATGCCAGGTAGAACTAGGTTCCCTAGGTGACAATATTGTTGTGGTTTATTTGGTGCTTCTCCTGCAGTTCCAGAGGTTCTAAGTCCAGTGATTCCAGGTAGTACTAGGTTCCCTAGGTGACAATAGGGCTGTAGTATATTTGGCGCTTCTCCTGCAGCTCCAGAGACTCTACTCGCAGTGATTCCAGGTAGAACTAGGTTCCCTAGGTGACAATTGGGCTGTGGTAAATTTGGTGCTTCTCATGCAGAGTCAGAGTCTCTACTTTCAGTGATGCCAGGTAGAACTAGGTTCCCTAGGTGACAATATGCCTGTGGTTTAGTTGGTGCTTCTCCTGCACTTCTAGGAGCTCTACGGTCAGTGATGCCAGGTAGAACTAGATTCACTAGGTAACAAACGGGCTGTGGTTTACTTGGTGCTTCTCCTGCAGTTTCAGGGGCTCTACGTTCAGCGATGCCAGATAGAACTAGAATCCCTAGGTAACTATAGGTCTGTTGTTTATTTGGTGCTTCTCCTGCAGTTCCTCGTGCTCTACGTTAAGTGATGCCATGTAAAACTAGATTCCCTAGGTACAATAGGGCTGTGGTATATTTGGTGCTTCCCCTGCAGATCCAGGGGCTCTACGTTCAGTGATGACAGGTAGAACTAGATTCCCTAACTAACAAAAGGGCGGCGGTTTATTTGGTGCTTCTCCTGCAGTTCCATTGGATCTTCGTTCAGTGATGCCAGGAAAAACTAGGTTCCCTAGGTGACAATAGGGCTGTGGTATATTTAGTGCTTCTCCTGCAGTTCCAGGGGCTCTACGTTCAGTGATGCCAGGTAGAACTACATTCCCTAGGTGACAATAGTTCTGTGGTTTAAATGGTGCTTCTCCTGCTGTTCCAGGGGCTCTACGTTCAATGTTGCCAGGTAGAACTAGGTTCCCTAGGTGACAATAATGCTGTAGTTTATTTAGTTCTTCTCGTGCAGTTCCAGGGGCTCTACATCCAGTGATTCCAAGTAGAACTAGATATCCTTGGTTACAATAGGGCTGTGGTATATTTGGTGCTTCTGATGCAGTGTCAGATACTCTTCTTTCAGTGATGCCAGGTAGAACTAGATTCCCTAGGTGACAATAGGGTTGTGTTTTATTTAGTGCTTCTCCTGCAGTTCCATTGGCTGTACTTTCTGTGATGCCACGTAGGAGTAGGTTGCCTAGGTGACAATAGGGCTGTGGTATATTTGGTGCTTCTCCTGCAGTTCCAGGGGCTCTACGTTCAGTGATTCCAGGTAGAACTAGATTCCCTAACTAACAATAGGGTTGCGGTTTATTTTTGTGTTTCTCCTGTAGTTCCAGTGGCTCTATGTTCAGTGATGCCAGGTAGAACTAGGTTGCCTAGGTGAAAATAGGGCTGTGGTATATTTGTTGCTTCTCGTGCAGTTCCAGGGGCTCTACGTTCAGTGATGTTAGGTAGAACTAGGTTCCCTAGGTGACAATAGGGCTGTGTTACACTTGGTGCTTCTCCTGCAGTTCCAGAGACGCTACGTCCAATGATTCCAGGTAGAACTAGATTTCCTAGGTGACAATAGGGCTGTGGTATATTTGGTGCTTCTGATGCAGAGTCTGATACTCTTCTTTCAATGATGCCAGGTAGAACTAGATTCCCTAGGTGACAATAGGGTTGTGGTTTATTTAGTGCTTCTCCTGCAGTTCCAGGGGATCTACTTTCTTTGATGCCACGTAGAACTAGGTTCCCTAGGTAACTATAGGACTGTCCTTTTTTTGGTGCTTCTCATTCAGTTCCAGGCGCTTTACTTTTAGTGATGCCAGGTAGAAGTAGGTTCCCTAGGTGACAATAGGGCTGTGGTTTATTTGGTGCTTCTCCTGCAGTTCCAGAGACTCTACGTCCAGTGATTCCGGGTAGAACTAGATTTCCTAGGTGACAATAGGGCTGTGGTATATTTGGTGCTTCTGATGCAGAGTCAGATACTCTTCTGTCAGTGATGCCAGGTAGAACTAGATTCCCTAGGTAACAATAGGGCTGTGGTATATTTGGTGCTTCCCCTGCAGATCCAGGGGCTCTACGTTCAGTGATGACAGGTAGAACTAGATTCCCTAACTAACAATAGGGCTGCTTTTTATTTGGTGCTTCTCCTGCAGTTCCAGGGGCTCTACGTCCAGTGACTGTAGAACTAGCTTCCCTAGGTGTCAATAGGGCTGTGGTATATTTGTTGCTTCTCTTGCAGTTTCAGGGGCTCTACTTTTAGTGATTCCAGGTAGAAATGTATTCCCTAGGTGACAATAGGCGTGTGGTTTATTTGGTGCTTCTCCTGCATTTACAGGGGCTCTACGTCAAGTGATTCCAGGTAGAACTAGGTTCCCTAGATGACATTAGGTTGGTGGTATATTTGGTCCTTCTCCAGCAGTTCAAGGGTAACTACGATCAATGATGCCAGGTAGTACTAGGTTCCCTAGGTGGCATTAGGGCTGTGGTTTATTTGGTCTTCTCTTCCAGTTCCAGGGGCTCTACGTTCAATGTTGCCAGGTAGAACTAGGTTCCCTAGGTGACAATAGGGCTATAGATTATTTGGTGCTTCACGTGCAGTTCCATGGGCTCTACGTTCAGTGATGCCAGGTAGAACTAGGTTCCCTAGGTGACAATAGGGCTGTGGTAAATTTGGTGCTTCTTATACAGAGTCAGAGACTATACTTTGAGTGATGCCAGGTAGAACTAGGTTCCCTAGGTGACAATAGGCGTGTGGTTTATTTGGTGCTTCTCCTGCATTTGCAGGGGCTCTACGTCAAGTGATTCCAGGTAGAACTAGGTTCCCTAGATGACATTAGGTTGGTGGTATATTTGGTCCTTCTCCAACAGTTCCAGGGGTTTTGCGTTCAGTGATGCCAGGTAGAACTAGGTCCCTAGGTGACAATAGGGCTGTGGTTAATTTGGTGCTCTTCCTGCAGTCCCAGGGGCTCTTCCTTCAATGATGCCAGGTAGAACTAGGTTTCCTGGGTGACAATAGGGCTGTGGTATATTTAGTACTTCTCTTGCAGTTCCAGGGGCTCTACGTTCAGTGATGCCAGGTAGAACTATATTCCCTAGGCAGCAATAGTGCTGTGGTTTAATTTGGTGCTTCTCCTGCAGTTCCAGGGGCTCTACGTTCAGTGATGTTAGGTTCCTTAGGTGAAAATAGGGTTGTGGTATATTTGGTGCTTCTCATGCAGATTCAGAGACTCTAATTTCAGAGATGCCAGGTAGAACTAGGTTAGCTAGGGGACAATAGGTCTGTGTTTTATTTGGTGCTTCTCCTGCAGTTCCTCGGGCTCAACGTTAAGTGATGCCATGTAAAACTAGATTCCTTAGGTAACAATAGGGCTGTGGTATATTTGGTAATTCCCCTGCAGATCCAGGGGCTCTACGTCCAGTGATTCCCGGTAGAACTGGGTTCCCTAGGTGACACTAGGGCTGTAGTATTTTCGGTGCTTCTCATGCAGAGTCAGATACTCCACTTTCAGGGATGCCAGGTAGAACTAGGTTCCTTAGGTGACAGTTGGGTTGTGGTTTTTTTGGTGCTTCTCCTGCAGTTGCAGTGGCTCTACGTATAGTGATGCCAGGTAGAACTAGGTTCCCTAGGTGACAATAGGGCTGTGGTATATCTGGTGCCTCTCATGCAGTTTCAGAGACTCTACTTTCTGTGATACCAGGTAGAACTAGGTTCCGTAGATGACAATAAGGCTGTAGGTTATTTGGTGCTTCTCGTGCTGATCCAGGGGCTCTACGTTTAGTGAGGCCAGGTAGAACTAGGTTCCTTAGGTGACAATAGGCGTGTGGTTTATTTGGTGCTTCTCCTGCAGTTCCAGGGGCTCTTCGTTTAGTGATACCAGGTAGAACTAGGTTACCTAGGTGACAATAGGGCTGTGGTATATCAGGTGCTTCTCGTTCAGTTTCAGGGGCTCTACGTTCAGTGATGCCAGGTAGAAGTAAGTTCCCTAGGTGACAATATGGCTGTTGTTTATTTGGTTCGTCTCCTGCAGTTCCAGGAGCTCTACGTTCAATGATGCGGTAGAACTAGGTTCCCTAGGTGACAATAGTGCTGTAGATTATTTGGTGTTTCTCGTGCAGTTCCAGGGGCTCTTTGTTCAGTGATACCAGGTAGAACTAGGTTCGCTAGGTGACAATAGGGGTTTGGTATATTTGGTGTTTCTCATGCAGTTTCAGAGACTCTACTTTCAGTGATGCCTGGTAGAACTAGGTTTCATAGATGACAATAGGGCTGTGGTATATTTGGTGCTTCTCGTGCTCTTCCAAAGGCTCTACGTTCAGTGATGTTAGGTAGAACTAGGTTCCCTAGGTGACAATAGGGCTGTGGTATATTTGGTGCTTCTAATGTAGTTCCAGGGGCTCTACGTTCACTGATGCCAGGTAGAAGTAGGTTCCCTAGGTGAAAATAAGACTGTGGTATATTTGGTGCTTCTCCTGCAGTTCCAGGGGCTCTACGTTCAGTGATGCCAGGTAGAACTAGGTTCTCTAGGTGACAATAGAATTGTGGTATTTTTGGTGCTTTCCCTGCAGTTCCAGGGGCTCTACGTTCAATGATGCCAGGTAGAACTAGGTTCCCTAGGTGACAGTAATGCTGTAGTTTATTTGGTGCATCATGTGCAGTTCCAGGAGCTCTACGTTCAGTGTTGCCAGGTAAAACTTGGTTACCTCAGTGACAATAGGGTTCTGGTTTATTCGGCGTCTCTCCTGCAGTACCAGGAGCTCTCCGTTCAGTGATGCCACGTAGAACTAGAATCCCTAGGTGACAATAGGGATGTGGTTTATTTGGTGCTTCTCCTGCAGTTCCAGGGGCTCTACTTTCTGTGGTCCCACGTAGAACTAGGTTCCCTAGGTAACTACAGGGCTGTGCTTTATTTGGTGCTTCTCCTTCAGTTCCAATCGCTCTACGTTTAGTGATGCCAGGTAGAACTAGGTTCGCTAGGTGAAAATAGGGGTGTGGTATATTTGGTGATTCTCATGCAGTTTCAGAGACTCTCCATTCAGTGATGCCAGGTAGAACTACATTTCCTAGACGACAATAGGGCTGTGGTAAATTTGGTGCTTCTCGTGCAGTTCCAGGGGCTCTACGTTCAGTGATGTTAGGTAGAACTAGGTTCCCTAGGGGACAATAGGGCTGTGGTATATTTGGTGCTTCTCCTGCAGTTCCAGGGGCTCTACGTTCAGTGATTCCATGTAGAACTAGATTCCCTAACTAACAAAAGGGTTGCGGTATAATTGGTGCTGCTCCTGTAGTTCCAGTGGCTCTATGTTCAGTAATGCCAGGTAGAACTAGGTTCCCTATGTGACAATAGGGCTTTGGTATATTTAGTGCTTCTCCTGCAGTTCCAGAGGCTCTACGTTCAGTGATGCCAGGTAGAACTAGGTTCCCTAGGTAACAATAGGGCTGTGCTATATTTGGTACTTCTCATGCTGAATCAGATACTCTACTTTCTGTTTTGCCTGGTAGAACTAAGTTCCCTAGGTGACAATAGGGTTGTGGTTTATTTGGTACTTCTCATGCAGTTCCAGGGGCTCTACGTTCAGTGATGACAGGTAGAACTAGATTCCCTAGCTAATATTAGGGCTGCGAATTATTTAGTGCTTCTTCTGTAGTTCCAGTGGCTCTACGTTCAGTGATGTTAGGTAGAACTAGGTTCCCTAGGTGACAATAGGGATTTGGTGTATTTAGTGCTTCTCCTGCAGTTCCAGTGGCTCTACGTTCAGTGATGCCAGGTAGAACTAGGTTCCCTAGGTGACAATAGGGCTGTGGTACACTTGGTGCTTCTCCTGCAGTTCCAGGGGCTCTACGTTCAGTGATGCCAGGTAGAACTTGGTTCCCTAGGTGACAATAGAACTGTGGTTTTTTTGGTGCTTTTCCAGCAGTTCCAGGGGCTCTACGTTCAAAGATGCCAGGTAGAACTAGGTTCCCTAGGTGACAATAGGGTTGTGGTTTATTTGGTGCTTCTCCTGCAGTTCCAGAGACGCTACGTCCAGTGATTCCAGGTAGAACTAGATTTCCTAGGTGACAATAGGGCTTTGGTATATTTGGTGCTTCTGATGCAGAGTCTGATACTCTTCTTTCAGTGATGCCAGGTAGAAATAGATTCCCTAGGTGACAATAGGGTTGTGGTTTATTTAGTGCTTCTCCTGCAGTTCCAGGGGATCTACTTTCTTTGATGCCACGTAGAACTAGGTTCCCTAGGTAACTATAGGACTGTCCTTTTTTTGGTGCTTCTCCTTCAGTTCCAGGCGCATTACGTTTAGTGATGCCCGGTAGAAGTAGGTTCCCTAGGTGACAATAGGGCTGTGGTATATTTGGCGCTTCTCCTGCAGTTCCAGGGGTTCTACGTTCAGTGATGCCATGTAGAACTAGATTCCCTAGGTAACAATAGGGCTGTGCTTTATTTGGTGCTTCTCCTTCAGTTCCAGGGGCTCTACGTTCAGTGATGCCAGGTAGAACTAGGTTCTCTAGGTGACAATAGGGTTGTGGTTTATTTGGTGCTTCTCCTGCAGTTCCAGAGACTTTACGTCCAGTGATTTCAGGTAGAACTAGATTTCCTAGGTGACAATAGGGCTGTGGTATATTTGGTGCTTCTGATGCAGAGTCAGATACTCTTCTGTCAGTGATGCCAGGTAGAACTAGATTCCCTAGGTGACAATAGGGTTGTGGTTTATTTAGTGCTTCTCCTGCAGTTCCAGGGGATCTACTTTCTTTGATGCCACGTAGAACTAGGTTCCCTAGGTAACTATAGGACTGTCCTTTTTTTGGTGCTTCTCCTTCAGTTCCAGGCGCATTACGTTTAGTGATGCCCGGTAGAAGTAAGTTCCCTAGGTGACAATAGGGCTGTGGTATATTTGGTGCTTCTCCTGCAGTTCCAGGGGTTCTACGTTCAGTGATGCCATGTAGAACTAGATTCCCTTGGTAACAATAGGGCTGTGCTTTATTTGGTGCTTCTCCTTCAGTTCCAGGGGCTCTACGTTCAGTGATGCCAGGTAGAACTAGGTTCGCTAGGTTACAATAATGCTGTAGTTTATTTGGTGCTTCTCCTGCAGTTCCAGGGGCTCTACGTTCAGTGATGCCAGGTAGAAGTAGGTTCCCTAGGTGAAAATAAGACTGTGGTATATTTGGTGCTTTTCCTGCAGTTCCAGGGGCTCTACGTTCAATGATGCCAGGTAGAACCTGGTTACCTCAGTGGCAATAGGGCTCTGGTTTATTCGGCGTCTCTCCTGCAGTTCCAGGAGCTCTCCGTTCAGTGATGCCACGTAGAACTAGAATCCCTAGGTGACAATAGGAATGTGGTTTATTTGCTGCTTCTCCTGCAGTTCCAGGGGCTCTACTTTCTGTGGTGCCACGTAGAACTAAGTTCCCTAGGTAACTATAGGGCTGTGCTTTATTTGGTGCTTCTCCTTCAGTTCCAATCGCTCTACGTTTAGTGATGCCAGGTAGAACTAGGTTCCCTAGGTGACAATAGGGATTTGGTATATTTAGTGCTTCTCCAGCAGTTCCAGAGGCTCTACGTTCAGTGATGCCAGGTAGAACTAGGTTCGCTAGTAGACAATAATGCTGTAGTTTATTTGGTGCTTCTCCTGCAGTTCCAGGTGCTCTACGTTCAGTGATGCCAGGTAGAAGTAGGTTTCCTAGGTGACAATAGGGGTGTGGTATATTTGGTGATTCTCATGCAGTTTCAGAGACTCTGCATTCAGTGATGCCAGGTAGAACTACGTTTCCTAGACGACAATAGGGCTGTGGTATATTTGGTGCTTCTCGTGCAGTTCCAGGGACTCTACGTTCAGTGATGTTAGGTAGAATTAGGTTCCCTAGGTGACAATAGGGCTGTGGTATATTAGGTGCTTTTCCTGCAGTTCCAGGGGCTCTACGTTCAGTGATTCCAGGTAGAACTAGATTCCCTAACTAACAATAGGGTTGCGGTTTAATTGGTGCTGCTCCTCTGGTTCCAGTGGCTCTATGTTCAGTGATGCCAGGTAGAACTAGGTTGCCTAGGTGACAATAGGGCTGTGGTTTATATGTTGCTTCTCCTGCAGTTCCAGAGGCTCTTCTTTCAGTGATGCCAGGCAAAACTAGGTTCCCTAGGTGACAATAGGGATTTGGTATATTTAGTGCTTCTCCAGCAGTTCCAGAGGCTCTACGTTCAGTGATGCCAGGTAGAACTAGGTTCGCTAGTAGACAATAATGCTGTAGTTTATTTGGTGCTTCTCCTGCAGTTCCAGGTGCTCTACGTTCAGTGATGCCAGGTAGAAGTAGGTTTCCTAGGTGACAATAGGGCTGTGGTATATTTGGTGCTTCTTCTGCAGTTCCAGGAGCTCTACGTTCAGAGATGCCAGGTAGAACTAGATTCCATAGGTAACAATAGGGCTGTGCTTTATTTGGTGCTTCTAATGCAGCTCCAGAGACTCTACGCCCAGTGATCCCAGGTAGAACTAGGTTCCCTAGGTGACAATAGGGCTGTGCTATTTTTGGTAACTCTCATGTTGAATCAGATACTCTACTTTCTGTGATGCCTGGTAGAACTAAGTTCCCTAGGTGACAATAGGGTTGTGGTTTATTTGGTACTTCTCATGCAGTTCCAGGGGCTCTACGTTCAGTGATGACAGGTAGAACTAGATTCCCTAGCTAATATTAGGGCTGCGAATTATTTAGTGCTTCTTCTGTAGTTCCAGTGGCTCTACGTTCAGTGATGCCAGGTGAAACTCGATTTCCTAGGTGACAATAGGGATGTGGTTGTTTTGGTGCTTCTCCTACAGTTCCAGGGGTTCTGCGTTCAGTGATGCCAGGTAAATTAAGGTTCCCTAGGTGACAATAGGGCTGTGGTTTATTTGTTGCTTCACCTGCAGTTCCAGGGGCTCTTCCTTCAGTGATGCCAGGTAGTACTAGATTCCCTAGGTGACAATAGGGATGTAGTTTATTTTGTGCTTCTCCTGCAGTTACAGGGGTTCTACGTTCTGTGATTTCAGGTAGAACTAGGTTCCCTAGGTGACAATAGGGCTGTGGTTTATTTGGTGCTTCTCCTGCAGTTCCAGGGGCTCTTCCTTCAGTGATGCCAGGAACAACTAGGTTCCCTAGGTGACAATACTGCTGTGGTACATTTGGTGCTTCTGCTGCAGTTCCAGGGGCTCAACGTTCAGTGATGCCAGGTAGAACTTGGTTCCCCAGGTGACAGTAATGCTTTAGTTTATTTGGTGCTTCTCGTGCAGTTCCAGGGGCTCTACGTTCAGTGATGCCTGGTATAACTAGGTTCCCTAAGTGACAATAGGGCTCTGGTTTATTCGGAGCTTCTCCTGCAGTTACAGGAACTCTCCGTTCAGTGATGCCACGTAGAACTAGGTTCCCTAGGTAACTATAGGGCTGTGCTTTTTTTGGTGCTTCTCCTTCAGTTCCAGGGGCTCTACGTTCAGTGATGGCAGGTAGAACTAGATTCCCTAGCTGACAATAGTGCTGTGGTATGTTTGGTGCTTCTCCTGCAGTTTCAGCGGCTCTACGTTCAGTGATGCCAGGTAGAACTAAATTCTCTAGGTAACCGTAGGGCTTTGTTTTATTTGGTGCTTCTCCTGCAGTTAAAGGGGCACTACGTTCAGTGATGCCAGAAAAAACTAGGTTCCCTAGGTGACAATAGGGCTGTGGTTTATTTGGTGCTTCACCTGCAGTTACAGGGGCTCTTCGTTCAGTGATGCCAGGAAGACCTAGGTTTCCTAGGTAACTATAGGGCTGTGGTATATTTGGTTCTTCTCCTTCAGTTCCAGGGGCTCTACGATCAGTGATGCAAGGTAGAACTATGTTCCCTAGGTGACAATAGGGCTGTGGTTTATTTGGTGCTTTTCCTGCAGTTTTAGAGACTCTACCTTCAGTGATGCCAGGTAGAACTAGGTTTCCTAGGTGACAATAGGGCTGTGGTATATTTGGCGCTTCTCGTGCAGTTCCAGAGACTCTACGTCTAGTTATTCCAGGTAGAACTATATTCCCTAGGTGACAATAGGGCTGTGGTATATTTGGTGCTTCTCATGCAGAGTCAGATACTCTTCTTTCAGTGATGCCAGGTAGAACTACATTCCCTAGGTGACAATAGGGGTGTGGTATATTTGGTGCTTCAACTTCAGTTCCAGGGGCTCTACTTTCAGTGATGCCAGGTAGAACTAGGTTTCCTAGGTGACAATAGGGCTGTGGTAAATTTGGTGCTTCTTCTGCAGTTCTAGTGGTTCTACGTTCAGTGATGTCAAGTAGAACTAGGTTCCCTAGGTGACAATAAGGCTGTGGTTTTATTGGTGCTTCTTCTGCAGTTCCAGGGGCTCTACGTTCAGTGATTCCAGGTAGAACTAGATTCCCTAACTAACAATAGGGCTGCGGTTTTTTTGGTGCTTCTTCTGTAGCTCCAGTGGCTCTATGGTCAGTGATGCCAAGTAGAACTAGGTTCCCTAATTGACAATAGGGCTGTGGTTTATTTGGTGCTTCTCCTGCAGCTCCAGAGGCTCTTCTTTCAGTGATGCCAGGCAAAAATAGTTTCCCTAGGTGACAATAGGGCTGTGGTATATTTAGTGTTTCTCCTGCAGTTCCAGGGGCTCTACCTTCAATGTTGAAAGGTTGAACTAGGTTTCCTAGGGGACAATAATGCTCTAGTTTATTTGGTGCTTCTCCTGTAGTTCCAAGGGCTCTACGTGCAGTGATGCCAGGTAGAACTAGGTTCCCAATGTGACAATAGGGCTGTTATATATCTGGTGCTTCTCATGCAGTTTCAGAGACTCTACTTTCAGTGATGCTAGGTAGAACTAGATTTCCTAGGTAACAATAGGACTGTGCTTTATTTAGTGCTTTTCCTTCAGTTCCAGGGGCTCCACGTTCAATGATGCCAGGTAGATATATGTTCCCTAGGTGACAGTAGGGTTGTGCTTTATTTGGTGCTTCTCCTGCAGTTCCAGGGGCTCTACGTTCAGTGATGCCAGGTAGAACTATATTCCCAAGGTGACAATAGGGCTGTGGTATATCTGGTGCTTCTTATGCAGTTTCAGAGACTCTACTTTCAGTGATGCCAGGTAGAACTAGGTTTCCTAGGTGACAATAGGGCTGTGGAGTATTAGGTGCTTCTTCTGCAGTTCCAGGGGATCTATGTTCAGTGATGTCAAGTAGAACTAGGTTCCCTAGGTGACAATAGGGCTGTGGTATATTTGGTGCTTCTCCTGCAGTTCCAGGGGCTCTACGTTCAGTGATTCCAGGTAAAACTTGATTCCCTAACTAACAATAGGGTTGCGGTTTAATTGGTGCTGCTCCTCTAGTTCCAGTGGCTCTATGTTCAATGATGCCAGGTAGAACTAGGTTCCCTAGGTGACAATAGGGCTTTGGTATATTTAGTGCTTCTCCTGCAGTTCCAGAGGCTCTACGTTCAGTGATGCCAGGTAGAACTAGGTTCGCTAGTTGACAATAATGCTGTAGTTTATTTGGTGCTTCTCCTGCAGTTCCAGGGGCTCTACGTTCAGTGATGCCAGGTAGAAGTAGGTTTCCTAGGTGACAATAGGGCTGTGGTACATTTGGTGCTTCTCCTGCAGTTCCAGGAGCTCTACGTTCAGTGATTCCAGGTAGAACTAGATTCCATAGGTAACAATAGGGCTGTGCTTTATTTGGTGCTTCTCCTTCAGTTCCAGGGGCTCTACGGTCAGTGATGCCAGGTAGAACTAGGTTCCCTAGGTGACAATAGGGCTGTGCTATATTTGGTACTTCTCATGCTGAATCAGATACTCTACTTTCTGTGATGCCAGGTAGAACTTAGTTCCCTAGGTGACAATAGGGTTGTGGTTTATTTGGTACTTCTCATGCAGTTCCAGGGGCTCTACGTTCAGTGATGACAGGTAGAACTAGATTCCCTAGCTAATATTAGGGCTGCGAATTATTTAGTGCTTCTTCTGTAGTTCCAGTGGCTCTACGTTCAGTGATGCCAGGTAGAACTATATTCCCTAGGTGACAATAAGGCTGTGGTATATCTGGTGCTTCTTATGCAGTTTCAGAGACTCTACTTTCAGTGATGCCAGGTAGAACTAGGTTTCCTAGGTGACAATAGGGCTGTGGTATATTTGGTGCTTCTTCTGCAGTTCCAGGGGATCTATGTTCAGTGATGTCAAGTAGAACTAGGTTCCCTAGGTGACAATAGTGCTTTGGTATATTTGGTGCTCCTCGTGCAGTTCCAGGGGCTCTACGTTCAGTGATGTTATGTAGAACTAGGTTGCCTAGGTGACAATAGGGCTGTGGTATATTTGGTGCTTCTCCTGCAGTTCCAGGGGCTCTACGTTCAGTGATTCCAGGGAAAACTAAATTCCCTAACTAACAATAGGGTTGCGGTTTAATTGGTGCTGCTCCTGTAGTTCCAGGGGCTCTACGTTCAGTGATGGCAGGTAGAACTAGATTCCCTAGCTGACAATAGGGCTGTGGTATGTTTGATGCTTCTCCTGCAGTTTCAGCGGCTCTACGTTCAGTGATGCCAGGTAGAACTAGATTCTCTAGGTAACAGTAGGGCTTTGTTTTATTTGGTGCTTCTCCTGCAGTTAAAGGGGCACTACGTTCTGTGATGCCAGATAGAACTAGGTTCCCTAGGTGACAATAGGGCTGTGGTGTATTTGGTGCTTCTCCTGCAGTTTCAGGGGCTCTACGTTCAGTGATTCTAGGTAGAACTAGATTCCCTAGCTGACAATAGGGCTGTGGTTTATTTGGTGCTACTCCTGCAGTTAAAGGGGCTCTACGTTCAGTGATGGCAGATAGAACTATATAAACTAGTTAAATATAGGGCTGTGGTATATTTGGCGCTTCTCCTTCAGGTCCAGGGGTTCTACGTTCAGTGATGCCAGGTAGAACTAGGTTCCATATGTGACAATAGGGCTGTGGTATATCTGTTGCTTCTTCTGCAGTTCCAAGGGATCTCCTTTCAGTGATGTCAAGTAGAACTACGTTCTCTAGGTGACAATAGGGCTGTGGTTTATTTGGTGCTTTTTCTGCAGTTCCAGGGGCTCTACGTTCAGTGATGTCAAGTAGAACTACGTTCCCTAGGTGACAATAGGGCTGTGGTTTAATTGGTGCTTCTCCTGCAGTTCCAGTGGCTCTACTTTCAGTTATTCCAGGTAGAACTAGATTCCCTAGGTGACATTAGGGCTGTGGTATATCTGGTGCTTCTCATGCAGTTTCAGAGACTGTACGTTCAGTGATGCCAGGTAGAACTAGGTTTACTAGGTGACAATAGGGCTGTAGTATATTTGGTGCTTCTTCTGCAGTTCCAGTGGATCTCCGTTCAGTGATGTCAAGTAGAACTACGTTCCCTAGGTGACAATAGGGCTGTGGTTTATTTGGTGCTTCTCCTGCAGTTCCAGGGGCTCGACGTTCAGTGATGCCAGGTAGAACTAGATTCCCTAGGTTACAATAGGGGTGTGGTATATTTGGTGCTTCTCATGCATTTTTAGAGATTCTACCTTCAGTGATGCCAGGTAGAACTAGGTTTCCTAGGTGACAATAGGGCTGTGGTATATTTGGTTCTTCTCGTGCAGTTTCAGAGTCTCTACGTCCAGTTATTCCATGTAGAACTAGATCCCCTAGGTGACAATAGGGCTGTGGTATATTTGGTGCTTCTTATGCAGTTTCAGAGACTCTACTTTCAGTGATGCCAGGTAGAACTAGGTTTCCTAGGTGACAATAGGGCTGTGGTATATTTGGTGCTTTTTCTGCAGCTCCAGGGGATCTATGTTCAGTGATGTCAAGTAGAACTAGGTTCCCTAGGTGACAATAGGGCTGTGGTTTAATTGGTGCTTCTCCTGCAGTTCCAGGGGTTCTACATTCAGTGATGCAAGGTAGAACTAGATTCCCTAGGTGACAATATTGCTGTGGTATATTTGGTGCTTCTCATGCAGAGTCAGATACTCTTCTTTCAGTGATGCCAAGTATAACTAGATTCCCTAGGTAACAATAGGGTTGTGGTCTATTTAGTGCTTCTCCTGCAATTCCAGGTGCTTTACGTTCTGTGATGCCACGTAGAACTAGGTTCCCTAGGTAACTATATGGCTGTGCTTTATTTTGTGCTTCTCCTTCAGTTCCCGGGGCTCTACGTTCAGTTATGCCAGGTAGAACTAGGTTCTCTAGGTGACAATAGGGCTGTGGTATATTTGGTGCTTCTCATGCAGAGTCAGAGACTCTACTTTCAATAATGGCAGGTAGAACTATGTTCCCTAGGTGACAGTAGGGTTGTGGTTTATTTGGTGCTTCTCCTGCAGCTCCAGGGGCTCTACGTTCAGTAATGCCAGGTAGAATTAGTTTCCCTAGTTGACAATAGGGCTGTATTATATTTGGTGCTTCTCCTGCAGTTCCAAGAGCTCTACGTTCAGGGATGCCTTGTAGAGCTAGTTTCCCTAGGTAACAATAGGGCTGTGGTTTATTTGGTGCATCTCCTGCAGTTAAAGGGGCTCTACGTTCAGTATGCCAGATCGAACTAGATTCCCTAGGTAACTATAGGGCTGTGCTTAATTTGGTGCTTCTCCTTCAATTCCAGGGGTTCTACGTTCAGTGATGCCAGGTAGAACTATATTCCCTAGGTGACATTAGGGCTGTGGTATATCTGGTGCTTCTCATGCATTTTCAGAGACTTTACTTTCAGTATTGCCAGGTAGAACTAGGTTTCCTAGGTGGCAATAGGGCTGTGGTATATTTGGTGCTTCTTCTGCAGTTCCAGGGGCCCTACGTTCAGTGATGCCAGGTAGAACTATGTTCCCTAGGTGACAATAGGGCTGTGGTATTTTTGGTGCTTCTCCTGCAGTTCCAGGGGCTCTACGTTCAGTGATGCCAGATCGAATCAGATTCCCTAGGTAACTATAGGGCTGTGCTTTATTTGGTGCTTCTCGTGCAGTTCCAGGGGCTCTACGTTCAGTGATTCCAGGTAGAACTAGATTCCCTAGGTGACAATAGGGCTGTGGTATATCTGGTGCTTCTCATGCAGTTTCAGAGACTCTACTTTCAGTGATGTCAAGTAGAACTAGGTTCCCTAGGTGACAATAGGGCTGTGGTTTATTTGTTGCTTCTCCTTCAGTTCCAGGGGCTCTACGTTCAGTGATTCCAGGTAGAACTAGATTCCCTAGGTAACAATAGGGCTGTTATTTATTTGGTGCTTCTCCTGTAATTCCAGGGGCTCTACGTTCAGTGATGACAGGTAGAACTAGATTCCCTAGGTGATAAAGGGATGTGGTTTATTTGGTGCTTCTCCTGCAGTTCCATTGGTTTTACATTCAGTGATGCCAGGTAGAACTAGGTTCCCTAGGTGACAATAGGGCTGTTATTTATTTGGTGCTTCTCCTGTAATTCCAGGGGCTCTACGTTCAGTGATGACAGGTAGAACTAGATTCCCTAGGTGATAAAGGGATGTGGTTTATTTGGTCCTTCTCCTGCAGTTTCAGGGGTTCTAGGGTTAGTGATGCCAGATAGAACTAGATACCCTAGGTAATTATAAGGCAGTTGTTTATTTGGTGCTTCTCCTGCAGTTCCAGTCGCTCTACGCTCATTGATGCCAGGTAGAACTATGTTCCCTAGGTGACAATAGGGCTGTGGTATATTTGGTGCTTCTCCTGTAGTTCCAAGGGCTCTACGTTCAGTGATGACAGGTAGAACTAGGTTCGCTAGGTGACAATAGGGTTGTGGTTTATTTGGTGTTTCTCCTGCAGTTCCAGGGGCTTTACATTCAGTGATGCCAGGTAGAACTAGGTTCCCTAGGTGACAATAGGGCTGTGGTTGTTTTTGTGCTTCTCTTGCAGTTCCAGGGCCTCTTCGTTCAGTGATGCCAGCTAGAACTAGGTTCCCTTGTTGACAATATACCTGTGGTATATTTGGTGCTTCTCGTGCAGTTCCTGGGGCTCTATGAGTCTTGAACCGGACATTGGTAGCGTGGTTTCCCAGAGGTTCCCGTATGTGTGTGACACTTCATATTTAAAAAGTAATAGTGAATAAACCTATTTTTCAATTACACAGAGTAATTTTTAGGGACTATTATATTTTTTTTAACTATCGTTTTATCATAATCTATATGAGAGACAGTTCTGGTTCAAATTGTTTTAAGCCTTTCCTACAGAAAACCATATAAAAAGTTCAATTTTGATACTTAAATTACTGAATCTAAACTCCACTACTATTTACTTAAGTGGAGTCGAAATTAGCTATAACTCGTTAATGATTGCTTTTTGTATTCATGTTTATAAAAACGATTTCTTTCTATAGAATCACCTGTTTCGAGATTGTAACATATTTTTGAAACACTATGTACGTACGTTTTTCTCGTTTCAACAGTGTCTGTTTGTTTCTTGCAGATTCTTGTGAAAGCGCCACTTTTATACCCTAAAACGTCCAGACGCCGCCAGTCCGCTCGTCTCTCTCTTCATGAACTCTCCCATTCTACGAGCGGAAGAACCAGGCTTCTGCAAATTTGGTATGTGATTGAAAAATGTAAATAATCTGGTCAATATGTTGTATTAGAAAATAAAACTAAATATTCCATGATATCGAAGGTGTTGGGTTTCATTACATTTTATGAAAAACAATTCTGAAAGATAACAAGTATTAAGTACATAATCAGATAAATAAAAAATTTAAAATTACAGTAAAATTTAAATATTAAACTTTATTTTAATAAAAAATATAAATATTGATAAAAGATAAAATGCAAAATATAAATAATAATAAAAGATAAAAGACAAAATATAAATAATGAATATTAAATAAGAAGACTAATAATGATCTTTAAAAGTAAATTTTTCAAAATTTTTATAATTTTATTAAAATTATTAATTTTGAAAACTAAAAAATTCAATACTGGAAATCATCGCAACAAAAGATAATTAGTTCCGATGTATTTGATCCATTTAAATAAAAGGACTTGCAATGTACGAAAAAACATTTTTAACAATATCATTTAGAAAATAAAAATTCTAAATTAAAATTACTAGTAGTGATTCTAAAATATTCTAAATATACAATATTGGATCTTCAATATTCTATTAAAATAATAATTAAATATGAAAACAGATGTGTTTAAAAAAAGGAAACCATTTTTTATTTAAAGAAAAATTTTTATTAAATTTGTATAAAACGTAATCTTTTAAAACAAGTTTAAAATACCATCCATGAAATCAAAACTCTAAATTAAAAAAAAATTAATGAAAGCTGTGCCCAGGAGAAATTACCGACTATTGTCAAGAATAATACTCTTTACTGTAGGGTAACTCATGTACCACTCCAGGAATATTGCCATAATCAAAGCTGTGCCCAGGAGTAATTACGGTCTATTGAAGAGCCTATTACTCTTTACTGTTGGGTAACTCATGTACCACTTCAGGAATATTGCCATAATGAAAGCTGTGCCCAGGAAAAATTACTGTCTATTGTCAAGCCTATTACTCTTTAATGTAGGGTAACTCATGTACCACTTCAGGAATATTGCCATAATGAAAGCTGTGCCCAGGAGAAATTACAGACTGTTGTCAAGCCTATTACTCTTTACTGTAGGGTAGCTCATATACGACTTCAGGAATATTGCCATAATGAAAGGCGTGACCAGACGAAATTACCGAGTATTGTTAAGTCTAATACTCTTTACTGTAGGGTAACTCAAATACGACTTCAGTATAGTTGCCATAATGAAAGCTGTGCCCAGGAGAAGTAACCGACAATTGTCAACCCTATTACTCTTTACTGTAGGGGCCACACGTGTATCAGTTAAGGAATATTACCATAATGAAAGTTGTGGCCAGAAGAAATTACCGTCTTTTGTCAAGCCTATTATTCTTTACTGTAGGGTAACTCAGGTACCACTACAGGAATATTGCCATAATGAATGGCGAGGCCAGAAGAAATTTCCGAGTATTGTTAAGTCTAATACTATTTATTGTAGGGTAGCTCATAAACCACTTCAGGAATATTGCCATAATGAAAGGCGTGACCAGAAGAAATTACCGACTATTGTCAAGCCTAATCCCCATTACTGTAGGGTAACTCAGGTACTACTTGAGGAATATTGCCATAATGAAAGCGGTGCCCAGAAGAAGTTACCGAGTATTGTTAAGTCTAATACTCTTTTACTGTAAGGTAACTCAGGTACCACTTCAGGATATATAGCGATAATGAAAGGTGTGCCCAGAAGAAATTACCGAGTACTGTCAAACCTAATACTCTTTACTGTAGGGTAACTCATGTACCACTTCAAGAATATTGCGATAATGAAAGCTGTGCCCAGAAGAAATTACCGAGTACTGTCAAGCCTAATACTCTTTATTGTAGGGTCACTCATGTACCACTTCAGGAATATTGCCATAATGAAAGGCGTGGCCAGAATAAATTACCAAGTATTGTCAAGCCTAATAACCTCTACTGTAGGGTAACTCATGTACCACTTCAGGAATATTGCCATAATGAAAGGCGTGGCCAGAATAAATTACCAAGTACTGTCAAGCCTAATACTTTTTACTGTAGGGTAACTCAGGCACCACTTCAGGAATATTGTCATAATGAAAGCGGTGAGCAGAAGAAATTACCGACAATTGTCAAGCCTAATACCCTTTACTGTAGGGTAGATCATGTACCACTAGAGGATAATTGCCATAATGAAATCTGTGCCCAGACGAAATTACCGAGTACTGTCAAGCCTAATACCCTTTACTGTATGGTAACTCAGGTACCACTTCAGGAATATTGACATAATGAAAGCTGTAACCAGAAGAAATTACCGACTATTGTCAAGAGTAATACCCTTTACTGTAGGGTAGCTCATGTACCACTCCAGGAATATTGCCATAATGAAAGGCGTGGCCAGAAAAAATTACCGAGTATTGTTAAGTCTAATACCCTTTACTGTAGGGTAACTCATGTACCACTTCAGGAATATTGCCATAATGAAAGGCGCGGCCAGAAGAAATTACCGAGTATTGTCAAGCCTTTTATCCTTTACTGTAGGGTAACTCAGGTACCACTTCAAGAATATTGCGATAAGGAAAGCTGTGCCCAGAATAAATTACCGAGCACTGTCAAGGCTAATACCCTTTACTGTAATTTAGCTCAGGTACCACTTTAGGAATATAGCGATAATGCAAGATGTGCCCAGAAGAAATTACCGACTTCTGTCAAGCCTAATACTCTTTACTGTAGGGTAGCTCATGTACCACTAGAGGATCATTGCTATAATGAATGTTGCGAGCAGAAAAAATTACCGACTATTGTCAAACCTATTACTCTTTATTGTAGGTAACTCATGTACCACTGCAGGAATATTGCCATAATGAAAGGCGTGGCCAGAATAAATTACCAAGTATTGTCAAGCCTAATAACCTCTACTGTAGGGTAACTCATGTACCACTTCAGGAATATTGCCATAATGAAAGGCGTGGCCAGAATAAATTACCAAGTATTGTCAAGCCTAATAACCTCTACTGTAGGGTAACTCATGTACCACTGCAGGAATATTGCCATAATGAAAGGCGTGGCCAGAATAAATTACCAAGTATTGTCAAGCCTAATAACCTCTACTGTAGGGTAACTCATGTACCACTTCAGGAATATTGCCATAATGAAAGCTGTGACCAGTAGAAATTATAGACTTTTTCACACCTATTACTCTTTACTCTAGGGTAGCTCATGTACCACTTCAGGAATATTGCCATAATGAAAGCGGTGACCAGAAGAAATTACAGACTTATGTCAAGCCTATTACTCTTTACTGTAAGGTAACTCATGTACCCCTTCAGGAAAATGGCCATAATGAAAGTTGTGAACAGAAGAAATTACAGACTTTTGTCAAGCCTATTACTCTTTACTGTAGGGTAACTCGTGTACCACTTCAGGAATATTGCCATAATGAAAGCTGTGAACGGGATAAATTACAGACACTTGTCAAACCTATTACATTTTACTGTAGGGTAACTCAGGTACCACTTCAGAAATATTGCCATAACGAAAGCTGTGCCCAGGATAAATTACAGACTTTTGTCAAACCTATTACTCTTTACTGTAGGGTAGCTCATGTACCACTTCAGGAATATTGCCATAATGAAGGTTGTAGCCAGAATATATTACCGAGTATTGTCAAGTCTATGCCATTTGTTAAGCCTATTATTTCCTTCGAAGGAAACAAAGTTATATCCTTATGCGGAGCATCTTCAGTCTAGCGTAGGAAGCCGAACTCAATGAGAACTCAAAGTTATACATTCGTCAGTGTGTTGTGCGGAAAGTGTGAGAGTAAAGAAAAAGTGTGAAAAAAAGAATGTTGACAAGGAGTGCTTCGAAGGACACAAAGTTAGTTCCTTATGCGGAGCATCTTCAGTCTAGCGTAGGAAGCCGAACTCAATGAGAACTCAAAGTTATACATTCGTCAGTGTGTTGTGCGGAAAGTGTGAGAGTAAAGAAAGAGTGTGAAAAAAAGAATGTTGACAAGGAGTGCTTCGAAGGACACAAAGTTATATCCTTATGCGGAGCATCTTCAGTCTAGCGTAGGAAGCCGAACTCAATGAGAACTCAAAGTTATACATTCGTCAGTGTGTTGTGCGGAAAGTGTGAGAGTAAAGAAAAAGTGTGAAAAAAAGAATGTTGACAATGAGTGCTTCGAAGGACACAAAGTTAGTTCCTTATACGGAGCATCTTCAGTCTAGCGTAGGATGCCGAACTCAATGAGAACTCGAAGTTATACATTCGTCAGTGTGTTGTGCGGAAAGTGTGAGAGTAAAGAAAGAGTGTGAAAAAAAGATTGTTGACAAGGAGTGCTTCGACTGTATTGACTGACACTGTGGTACCAGTATGGACTTTACTGGACTGTGGACCGGCCTGCATTTGGGACGAGACTAATTCCAACAAGACGCTGCACTTTTGACCACTTCTTTAGAACTGCGCCGGATCAACAGAACTTTCCGAACGGCAAAGTTTTCGCTTCTTAAATTCCCCATCTGATTAGTTCTGTCCAGTAGTGCCTTTATCCACTCACGGCCGGACCCTCAGACTCAGGACTTGGTCCTAAGGGCATAAACCTTCCCGTATGACCTTGGGAACCTAAATGTGGTACATAGTATCTATCCATCATCAGTTCTACATCCTAGTATATACATAAAAACAAATACACAATTCATACAACAAAAATATGTAATTGCATCTAGGATGTTTCCACACCACTCCTTGTATAGCCATATTGATCACCTATTGACCAATGATAATGACAAATTAGTTGTTGAAATATTTTTCATGTAATTAAACATGTTTTTTGTGATTTGAGTAAAAACGATACAACGAGTTTTTAATATATAACGATAATGTCATAGTCAAGTTAAAAACTATTTATATACTTTTATCTATGTAAACCATTTACATAGACTTTTTCAAGAAATTGAAACCAACTTAAATTGAAAAGATTTATTAAATCCTACGAACACATTACAACAGCGGTACAGCAAAAAATTTTAGTTTAGATGTTGGGAAAATTCACTGAATAAAATTTTTCTAACAAATTTAATTGAAATCTGTTCTTAAGTATTGTAAGCGCGAATAAGAAAGTTTTAATTATAAAATTGTATTAAAAACATATAAATATCTATCGTGATATTGAATATTTTATAGTAAGATTTATTGAAATATAAATTTATATATTTATTAACTGATAGAAAATATTCAATAACATTTTAACCTGATAGAATAGAATAAATAATGTAACATAATGTACGCTTATAAAGCTACTGTTCTACAACGTAACATAAAATCAGTTGTTGTTGTATGATATCATATGTTATCGCCCGATTCAAATTAAAACAGTTGTATACTAGAGATATACAACATATGTGCCTGTGGGAGGATTACGTCATTTCCTGCACAAGACGTGGTCGGTGACACAATTCTATGAAAAATAATTATATCTGAAAATTATAACAGTAACAAACAGTAAGACATTACCAGTGATACCCAGCTTCATTTTTCGGAGTCGGGATTATTAGGGATATTACATGATCAGCAGGTGATACAACTTTTACATAAACTGCAGTAAAGATATAAATATTAAGATACATACATAGGCCTATATTTAACTAGATTTGTGATACATGCTCAATGCAGTTAATTTAATAATGCTCAATATCTCTTTGATTTGAAATAGAAAAATAAATTACGATACAATGGATATGGTTATTGAATTAATACATACAGTTAAAAATATAGATAGTTACTTAATGAAAATTTTGAACAGTTAGTCTTGACAGTGGATGGTATGTAGGATGCTTTCTCTGCAGGTACCTTGGATTGAATTCCAAAAGGTAAAAAAAAATGAACTCTTAAAGCCCAGTAGTTCCAGTAGTGCGGGCTCGGAGGAGACAGAGTGTAACAACATCATACATCCCAAGCATAGAGCTGTCTAATGACTAATATTTCTATTGCTCCAGAACTAGGATTTAACCGTCCCTATGTTGGACTCAGTTTAGGACGCTGCAAGAGGCAGAGTGTAACAACATCGTACATCCCAAGCATAGAGCTGTCTAATAACTAATATTTCTATTGGTACAGATCTAGGATTTAACCGTCGTTATCTTGGACGTAGTTTAGGGTGCTGTAACAGGCAGAGTGTAACAGCATCATACATCCCAAGCATAGAGTCGTCTAATCACTAATAGTCCTAATGCTCCAGATCTAAGATTTAACCGTCCCTATGTTGGAATTAGTTTAGGGCGCTGCAAGAGGCAGAGTGCAACCGCATCGTACATCCCAAGTATAGAGTCGTCTAACCACTAATACTTCTATTGCTCCAAATCTAGGATTTAACTGTCCCTATGTTGGATTCAGTTTAAAGCGCTGTAAGATACAGAGTGCGACAGCATCGTACTTCCCAAGCATAGAGTCGTCTAATCACTAATAGCCCTAATGCTCCAGATCTAAGATTTAACCGTCCCTATGTTGGAAATAGTTTAGGGCGCTGCAAGAGGCAGAGTGCAACAGCATCGTTCATCCAAAGCACAGAGTCGTCTAATCACTAACAGTTCTATTGCTCCAGATCTAGGATTTAACCGTCCCTAGCTTATACTCAGTTTAAGGCGCTGCAAGAGGCAGAGTGCAAAAGCATCGTACATCCCAAGCATAGAGTCGTCTAATCACTAATAGTTCTATTGCTCCAGATATAGGATTTAACCGTCCCTATGATGGAATTAGTTTAGGGTGCTGCAAGAGGCAGAGTACAACAGCATCGTATATTCCAAGCATAGAGTCGTCTAATCACTAATAGTTCTATTGCTCCAGATCTAGGATTTAACCGTCTCAATCTTGGACTCAGTTAAAGGCGCTGCAAGAGGCAGAGTGCAACAGCATCGTACATCTGAAGCATTGAGTCGTCTAATCACTAATAGTCCTAATGTTCCAGTTCTAGGATTTAACCGTCCGTATGTTGGATTTAGTTTAGGGCGCTGCAAGAGGCAGAGTGTAACAGCATCGTACATACCAAGCATAGAGTCGTGTAACCACTAATTTTTCTATGGCTCCAGATCTAGGATTTACCCGTCCCTATCTTATACTCAGGTTAGGGTGCTGCAAGGGGCAGAGTGCGACAGCATCGTACATCCCAAGCATAGAGTCGTCTAATCACTAATAGTTCTATTACTCTAGATCTAGGATTTAACCGTCCCTAGCTTATACTCAGGTTAGGGTGCTGCAAGGGGCAGAGTGCAACAGCATCGTACATCCCAAGCAAAGAGTCGTCTAATCACTAATAGTTCTATTACTCTAGATCTAGGATTTACCCGTCCCTATCTTATACTCAGGTTAGGGTGCTGCAAGGGGCAGAGTGCGACAGCATCGTACATCCCAAGCATAGAGTCGTCTAATCACTAATAGTTCTATTACTCTAGATCTAGGATTTAACCGTCCCTATCTTGGACTCGGTTTAGGGTGCTGTAAGAGGCAGAGTGCGACAGCATCGTACATCCCAAGCATAGAGTCGTGTAACCACTAATATTTCTATTGGTCCAGATCTAAGATTTACCGTCGATATCTTGGACTTAGTTTAGGGTGCTGTAACAAGAAGAGTGCAACAGCATCGTACATCCGAAGCATTGAGTCGTCTAATCACTAATCATTCTATTGTTCCAGATCTAGGAATAAACCGTCCCTATCTTGGACTCAGGTTAGGGCGCTGCAAGAGGCAGGGTGCAACAGCATCGTACATCCCAAGCATTGAGTCGTCTAATCACTAATAGTCCAAATGTTCCAGATCTAGGATTTACCCGTCCTTATGTTGGATTTAGTTTAGGGGGCTGCAAGAGGCATAGTGCAACAGCATCGTACACCCCAAACATAGAGAGTCGTTTAATCACTAATAGTGCTATTGCTCGAGATCTAGGATTTAACCGTCCCTATCTTATACCCAGGTTAGGGCGCTGCAAGGGGCATAGTGCAACAGTATCATACATCCCAAGCTTAGAGTCGTCTAATCACTAATTGTTCTATTGCTCCAGATCTAGGATTTAACCGTCTCTAACTTTGACTCAGTTTAGGGCGCTGCAAGAGGCAGAGTGTAACAGCATCGTGCATTCCAAACATAGAATAGTTTAATCACTAATAGTTCTATTGCTCCAGATCTAGGATTTAACCGTCCCTAGCTTATACACAGTTAAGGGCGCTGCAAGATGCAGAGTGCAACAGCATCGTACATTCCAAGCATATAGTCGTCTAATCACTAATAGTTCTATTATTCTAGATCTAGGATTTAACCGTCCCTATCTTATACCCAGGTTAGGGCGCTGCAAGGGGCATAGTGCAACAGTATCATACATCCCAAGCTTAGAGTCGTCTAATCACTAATAGTTCTATTGCTCCAGATCTAGGATTTAACCGTCCCTAGCTTATACTCGGTTTAGAGTGCTGCTAGAGGCAGAGTGCAACAGCATCGTACACCCCAAACATAGAGAGTTTAATCACTAATAGTGCTATTGCTCGAGATCTAGGATTTAACCGTCCCTATCTTATACCCAGGTTAGGGCGCTGCAAGGGGCAGATTGCAACAGTATCATACATCCCAAGCTTAGAGTCGTCTAATCACTAATTGTTCTATTGCTCCAGATCTAGGATTTAACCGTCTCTAACTTTGACTCAGTTTAGGGCGCTGCAAGAGGCAGAGTGTAACAGCATCGTGCATTCCAAGCATAGAGTAGTTTAATCACTAATAGTTCTATTGCTCCAGATCTAGGATTTAACCGTCCCTAGCTTATACACAGTTAAGGGCGCTGCAAGATGCAGAGTGCAACACCATCGTACATTCCAAGCATATAGTCGTCTAATCACTAATGGTTCTATTACTCTAGATCTAGGATTTAACCGTCCCTAGCTTATACACAGTTAAGGGCGCTGCAAGATGCAGAGTGCAACAGCATCGTACATTCCAAGCATATAGTCGTCTAATCACTAATAGTTCTATTACTCTAGATCTAGGATTTAACCGTCCCTAGCTTATACACAGTTAAAGGCGCTGCAAGATGCAGAGTGCAACAGCATCGTACATTCCAAGCATATAGTCGTCTAATCACTAATAGTTCTATTACTCTAGATCTAGGATTTAACCGTCCCTAGCTTATACACAGTTAAGAGCGCTGCAAGATGCAGAGTGCAACAGCATCGTACATTCCAAGCATATAGTCGTCTAATCACTAATAGTTCTATTGCTCCAGATCTAGGATTTAACCGTCCCTAGCTTATACTCGGTTTAGAGTGCTGCAAGAGGCAGAGTGCAACAGCATCGTACATTCCAAGCATATAGTCGTCTAATCACTAATAGTTCTATTACTCTAGTTCTAGGATTTAACCGTCCCTAGCTTATACACAGTTAAGGGCGCTGCAAGATGCAGAGTGCAACAGCATCGTACATTCCAAGCATATAGTCGTCTAATCACTAATAGTTCTATTACTCTAGATCTAGGATTTAACCGTCCCTAGCTTATACATAGTTAAGGGCGCTGCAAGATGCAGAGTGCAACAGCATCGTACATTCCAAGCATATAGTCGTCTAATCGCTAATAGTTCTATTGCTCCAGATCTAGGATTTAACCGTCCCCAGCTTATACTCGGTTTAGAGTGCTGCAAGAGGCAGAGTGCAACAGCATCGTTCATCCAAAGCATAGAGTCGTCTAATCATTAATAGTTCTAATTCTCCAGATGTAGGATTTAACACTCCCTATCTTGGACTCAGTTTAGGGTGCTGCAAGAGGCAGAGTGCAACAGCATCGTATATTACAAGCATAGAGTCGTCTAATCACTAATAGTCCTACCTCTCCAGATCTAGGATTTAACACTCTCTACCTTATATTCAGTTTAGGGCGCTGCAAGAGGCAGAGTGCAACAGCATCGTACATCCCTAGCATAGAGTAGTCTAATGACTAACAGATCTATTGATCCAGATCTAGGATTTAACCGTCCCTATGTTGGACTCAGTTTAGGGCGCTGATAGAAGCAGCGTGTAACAGCATCGTACTCCCCAAACAAAGAGTCGTCTAACCACTAATATTTCTATTGCTCCAGATCTATGATTTAACCGTCATTATCTTGGACTTAGTTTAGGGTGATGTAACAGGCAGAGTGTAACAGCATCATACATCCCAAGCGTAGAGTTGTCTAAACACTAATAGTCCTACTGCTCCAGATCTAGGATTTAATCGTCCCTATGTTGGACTCAGTTTAGAGCGCTGCAAGATTCAGAGTGCAACAGCATTGCACATCCCAAGCGTAGAGTCGTCTAATCACTAATAGTTCTATTGCTCCAGATCTAGGATTTAACCGTCCCTAGCTTATACTTAGATTAGGGCGCTGTAAGATTCAAAGTGCGACAGCATCGTACATCCCAAGCATAGAGTCGTTTAACCACTAATATTTCTATTACTCCAGATCAAGGATTTAACTGTCTCTATGTCGGACTCAGTTTAGGACGCTGCAAGAGGCAGAGTGTAACAGCATCGTACTTCCCAAGCATAGAGTCGTCTAATCACTAATATTTCTATTGGTCCAGATCTAAGATTTAACCGTCGTTATCTTGGACTTAGTTTAGGGTTCTGTAACAGGCAGAGTGTAACAGCATCATACATCCAAAGCATAGATTCGTCTAATCACTAATAGTCCTACTTCCCCAGATCTAGGATTTAACCGTCCCAATGTTGGAATAATTTTAAGGCGCTGCAAGAGGCAGAGTGCAACAGAATCGTACATCCCAAGCATAAAGTCGTCTAATCACTAATAGTTCTATTGCTCCAGATCTAGGATTTAACCGTCCCTAGCTTATACACAGTTAAGGGCGCTGCAAGATGCAGAGTGCAACAGCATCGTACATTCCAAGCATAGAGTCGTCTAATCACTAACAGTTCTATTGCTCCAGATCTAGGATTTAACCGTCCCTAGCTTACACTCAGTTTAGGGCCCTGCAAGAGGCAGAGTACAACAGCATCGACAATCCCAAGCATAGAGTCGTCTAATCATTACATAACTATTGCTCCAGATCTAGGAATAAACCGTCTCTATGTTGGAATCAGTTTAAGGCGCTGCAAGAGGCAGAGTGCAACAGCATCGTACATCCCAAGCATAGAGTCGTCTAATCACTAATAGTTATATTGTTCCAGATCTAGGAATAAACCGTCCCAATATTGTAATTAGTTTAGGGCGCTGCAAGAGGCAGAGTGCAACAGCATCGTACATCCCAAGCATAGAGTCGTCTAATCACTAATAGTTATATTGTTCCAGATCTAGGAATAAACCGTCCCAATATTGTAATTAGTTTAGGGCGCTGCAAGAGGCAGAGTGCAACAGCATCGTTCATCCAAAGCACAGAGTCGTCTAATCACTAACAGTTCTATTGCTCCAGATCTAGGATTTAACCGTCCCTAGCTTATACTCAGTTTAAGGCACTGCAAGAGGCAGAGTGCAAAAGCATCGTACATCCCAAGCATAGAGTCGTCTAATCACTAATAGTTCTATTGCTCCAGATATAGGATTTAACCGTCCCTATGATGGAATTAGTTTAGGGTGCTGCAAGAGGCAGAGTACAACAGCATCGTATATTCCAAGCATAGAGTCGTCTAATCACTAATAGTTCTATTGCTCCAGATCTAGGATTTAACCGTCTCAATCTTGGACTCAGTTAAAGGCGCTGCAAGAGGCAGAGTGCAACAGCATCGTACATCTGAAGCATTGAGTCGTCTAATCACTAATAGTCCTAATGTTCCAGTTCTAGGATTTAACCGTCCGTATGTTGGATTTAGTTTAGGGCGCTGCAAGAGGCAGAGTGTAACAGCATCGTACATACCAAGCATAGAGTCGTGTAACCACTAATTTTTCTATGGCTCCAGATCTAGGATTTACCCGTCCCTATCTTATACTCAGGTTAGGGTGCTGCAAGGGGCAGAGTGCGACAGCATCGTACATCCCAAGCATAGAGTCGTCTAATCACTAATAGTTCTATTACTCTAGATCTAGGATTTAACCGTCCCTAGCTTATACTCAGGTTAGGGTGCTGCAAGGGGCAGAGTGCAACAGCATCGTACATCCCAAGCAAAGAGTCGTCTAATCACTAATAGTTCTATTACTCTAGATCTAGGATTTACCCGTCCCTATCTTATACTCAGGTTAGGGTGCTGCAAGGGGCAGAGTGCGACAGCATCGTACATCCCAAGCATAGAGTCGTCTAATCACTAATAGTTCTATTACTCTAGATCTAGGATTTAACCGTCCCTATCTTGGACTCGGTTTAGGGTGCTGTAAGAGGCAGAGTGCGACAGCATCGTACATCCCAAGCATAGAGTCGTGTAACCACTAATATTTCTATTGGTCCAGATCTAAGATTTACCGTCGATATCTTGGACTTAGTTTAGGGTGCTGTAACAAGAAGAGTGCAACAGCATCGTACATCCGAAGCATTGAGTCGTCTAATCACTAATCATTCTATTGTTCCAGATCTAGGAATAAACCGTCCCTATCTTGGACTCAGGTTAGGGCGCTGCAAGAGGCATAGTGCAACAGCATCGTACACCCCAAACATAGAGAGTCGTTTAATCACTAATAGTGCTATTGCTCGAGATCTAGGATTTAACCGTCCCTATCTTATACCCAGGTTAGGGCGCTGCAAGGGGCATAGTGCAACAGCATCGTACATTCCAAGCATATAGTCGTCTAATCACTAATAGTTCTATTATTCTAGATCTAGGATTTAACCGTCCCTAGCTTATACACAGTTAAGGGCGCTGCAAGATGCAGAGTGCAACAGCATCGTACATTCCAAGCATATAGTCGTCTAATCACTAATAGTTCTATTATTCTAGATCTAGGATTTAACCGTCCCTAGCTTATACACAGTTAAGGGCGCTGCAAGATGCAGAGTGCAACAGCATCGTACATTCCAAGCATATAGTCGTCTAATCACTAATAGTTCTATTATTCTAGATCTAGGATTTAACCGTCCGTATGTTGGATTTAGTTTAGGGCGCTGCAAGAGGCAGAGTGTAACAGCATCGTACATACCAAGCATAGAGTCGTGTAACCACTAATTTTTCTATGGCTCCAGATCTAGGATTTACCCGTCCCTATCTTATACTCAGGTTAGGGTGCTGCAAGGGGCAGAGTGCGACAGCATCGTACATCCCAAGCATAGAGTCGTCTAATCACTAATAGTTCTATTACTCTAGATCTAGGATTTAACCGTCCCTATCTTATACCCAGGTTAGGGCGCTGCAAGGGGCATAGTGCAACAGCATCATACATCCCAAGCATAGAGTCGTCTAATCACTAATAGTTCTATTGCTCCAGATCTAGGATTTAACCGTCCCTAGCTTATACTCGGTTTAGAGTGCTGCTAGAGGCAGAGTGCAACAGCATCGTACACCCCAAACATAGAGAGTCGTTTAATCACTAATAGTGCTATTGCTCGAGATCTAGGATTTAACCGTCCCTATCTTATACCCAGGTTAGGGCGCTGCAAGGGGCAGATTGCAACAGTATCATACATCCCAAGCTTAGAGTCGTCTAATCACTAATTGTTCTATTGCTCCAGATCTAGGATTTAACCGTCTCTAACTTTGACTCAGTTTAGGGCGCTGCAAGAGGCAGAGTGTAACAGCATCGTGCATTCCAAGCATAGAGTAGTTTAATCACTAATAGTTCTATTGCTCCAGATCTAGGATTTAACCGTCCCTAGCTTATACACAGTTAAGGGCGCTGCAAGATGCAGAGTGCAACACCATCGTACATTCCAAGCATATAGTCGTCTAATCACTAATAGTTCTATTACTCTAGATCTAGGATTTAACCGTCCCTAGCTTATACACAGTTAAGGGCGCTGCAAGTTGCAGAGTGGAACAGCATCGTACATTCCAAGCATATAGTCGTCTAATCACTAATAGTTCTATTACTCTAGATCTAGGATTTAACCGTCCCTAGCTTATACACAGTTAAGGGCGCTGCAAGTTGCAGAGTGGAACAGCATCGTACATTCCAAGCATATAGTCGTCTAATCACTAATAGTTCTATTACTCTAGATCTAGGATTTAACCGTCCCTAGCTTATACACAGTTAAGGGCGCTGCAAGTTGCAGAGTGGAACAGCATCGTACATTCCAAGCATATAGTCGTCTAATCACTAATAGTTCTATTACTCTAGATCTAGGATTTAACCGTCCCTAGCTTATACACAGTTAAGGGCGCTGCAAGTTGCAGAGTGGAACAGCATCGTACATTCCAAGCATATAGTCGTCTAATCACTAATAGTTCTATTACTCTAGATCTAGGATTTAACCGTCCCTAGCTTATACACAGTTAAGGGCGCTGCAAGTTGCAGAGTGGAACAGCATCGTACATTCCAAGCATATAGTCGTCTAATCACTAATAGTTCTATTACTCTAGATCTAGGATTTAACCGTCCCTAGCTTATACACAGTTAAGGGCGCTGCAAGTTGCAGAGTGGAACAGCATCGTACATTCCAAGCATATAGTCGTCTAATCACTAATAGTTCTATTACTCTAGATCTAGGATTTAACCGTCCCTAGCTTATACACAGTTAAGGGCGCTGCAAGTTGCAGAGTGGAACAGCATCGTACATTCCAAGCATATAGTCGTCTAATCACTAATAGTTCTATTACTCTAGATCTAGGATTTAACCGTCCCTAGCTTATACACAGTTAAGGGCGCTGCAAGTTGCAGAGTGGAACAGCATCGTACATTCCAAGCATATAGTCGTCTAATCACTAATAGTTCTATTACTCTAGATCTAGGATTTAACCGTCCCTAGCTTATACACAGTTAAGGGCGCTGCAAGTTGCAGAGTGGAACAGCATCGTACATTCCAAGCATATAGTCGTCTAATCACTAATAGTTCTATTACTCTAGATCTAGGATTTAACCGTCCCTAGCTTATACACAGTTAAGGGCGCTGCAAGTTGCAGAGTGGAACAGCATCGTACATTCCAAGCATATAGTCGTCTAATCACTAATAGTTCTATTACTCTAGATCTAGGATTTAACCGTCCCTAGCTTATACACAGTTAAAGGCGCTGCAAGATGCAGAGTGCAACAGCATCGTACATTCCAAGCATATAGTCGTCTAATCACTAATAGTTCTATTACTCTAGATCTAGGATTTAACCGTCCCTAGCTTATACACAGTTAAGAGCGCTGCAAGATGCAGAGTGCAACAGCATCGTACATTCCAAGCATAGAGTCGTCTAATCACTAATAGTTCTATTGCTCCAGATCTAGGATTTAACACTCCATATCTTGGATTCAGTTTAGGGCGCTGCAAGAGACAGAGTGCAACAGCATCGTATATACAAGCACTGAGTCGTCTAATCACTAACAGTTCTATTGCTCCAGATCTAGGATTTAACCGTCCCTATCCTATACTCAGTTTAGGGTGCTGTAAGAGGCAAAGTGCGACAGCATCGTACTTCCCAAGCATAGAGTTGTCTAATCACTAATATTTCTATTGGTCCAGATCTAAGATTTAATCGTCGTTATCTTGGCATTAGTTTAGGATGCTGTAAATGCAGAGTGTAACAGCATCATACATCCCAAGCATAGAGTCGTCTAATCACTAATAGTTCTATTACTCTAGATCTAGGATTTAACCGTCCCTATCTTGGACTCGGTTTAGGGCGCTGTGTGAGGCAGAGTGCGACAACATCGTACATCCCAAGCATAGAGTCGTCTAACCACTAATATATCTATTGCTCCAGGACTAGGATTTACCTGTCCCTATGTTGGACTCAGTTTAGGGCGCTGAAAGAAGCAGAGTGTAACAGCATCGTATTTCTCAAGCAAAGAGTCGTCTAATCACTAATATTTCTATCGCTCCAGGTCTAGGATTTAACTGTTCCTATGTTGGACTCAGTTTATGGCGCTGTAAGAAGCATAGTGTAACAGCATCGTACTTCCTAAGCAAAGAGTCGTCTGATCACTAATATTTCTATTGGTCCAG
This sequence comes from Prosapia bicincta, assembly GCA_036971475.1. Lineage (NCBI taxonomy): Eukaryota > Metazoa > Arthropoda > Insecta > Hemiptera > Cercopidae > Prosapia > Prosapia bicincta. Next base: position 137,458,197 of record JBAIZL010000006.1, read on the forward strand.
ATCTAAGATTTAACCGTCATTATTTTGGACTTAGTTTAGGGTGCTGTAACAGGCAGAGTGTAACAGCATCGTACATCCCAAGTATAGAGTCATCTAATCACTAAGAGTTCTATTGCTCCAGATCTAGGAATTAACCGTCCCTAGCTTATACTCAGGTTAGGGCGCTGCAAGATGCAGAGTGCGACAGCATTGTACATCCCAAGTATAGAGTCGTCTAACCACTAATACCTCTATTGCTACAAATCTAGCATTTAACTGTCCCTATGTTATATGCAGTTTAGGGCGCTGTAAGATGCAGAGTGCGACAGCATCGTACTTCCCAAGCATAGAGTCGTCTAATCTCTAATAGTTCTATTACTCTAGATCTAGGATTTAACCTTCCCTATCATGGACTCCGTTTAGGGCGCTGTAAAAGGCAGTGTGCGACAGCATCGTACTTCCCAAGCATAGAGTCGTTATATCACTAATATTTCTATTGGTCCAGATCTAAAATATAACCGTCGTTTTCTTGGACTTAGTTTAGGGTACTGTAACAGGCAGAGTGTAACAGTACCATACATCCCAAGCATAGTGTCGTCTAATGACTAATAGTTCTACTGCTCCAGATCTAGGATTTAACCGTTCCTATGTTGGAATTAGTTTAGGGCGCTGCAAGATGCGGAGTGCAACAGCATTGCACATCCCAAGCATAGAGTCGTCTAATCGCTAATAGTTCTATTGCTCCAGATCTAGGATTTAACCATCCCTAGCTTATACTCAGTTTAGGGCGTTACAAGAGGCAGAGTGCAACAGCATCATACATCCCAAGCATAGAGTCGTCTATTCGCTAATAGTTCTATTGCTCCAGATCTAGGATTTAACCGTTCCTAGCTTATACTCAGTTTAGGGCGTTACAAGAGGCAGAGTGCAACAGCATCGTACATCCCAAGAATAGATTCGTCTAACCACTAATATTTCTATTGCTCCAGATCTAGGATTTAACTGTCCCTATGTTGGATTCAGTTTATGGCGCTGTAAGAGGCAGAGTGTAACAGCATCGTACTTCCCAAGCATAGAGTCGTCTAATCAGTAATATTTCTACTGCTCCAGATCTATGATTTAACCGTCATTATGTTGGAATTAGTTTAGAGTGCTGCAAGAGGCAGAGTGCAACAGCATCGTACATCCCTAGCATGGAGTGGTCTAATCACTAACAGTTCTATTGCTCCAGATCTAAGATTTAACCGTCCCTATCTTGGACTCCGTTCAGGGCGCTGTAAGAGGCAGAGTGCGACAGCATCGTACTTCCCGAGCATAGAGTCGTCTAATCACTAATATTTCTATTGGTCCAGATCTAAAATTTAACCGTCGTTACCTTGGACTTAGTTTAGGGTGCTGTAACAGGCAGAGTGTAACAACATCATACATCCCAAGCATAGAGTCGTCTAATCACTAATAGTTCTATTACTCTAGATCTAGTATTTAACCGTCCCTATTTTGAAATTGGTTTAGGGCGCTACAAGAGGCAGAGTGCAACAGCATCGCACATCCCAAGCATAGAGTCGTCTAATTGCTAATAGATCTAGGATTTAACCGTTCCTATCTTGGACTTAGTTTTACTGTTGAATAAAAATAGGAAATATATAAATAATTACAAAGTATGATCTTTGTTAAAAAAGTGTTCAGTATCCAACATGAATTATAAGGTCGCAGAATTCGCGATTTGAATCTATAACTAGTTCAATATAATTTGTCTATATTAAAAATTTATTTTTCAGAGTGTCTGTTAATCATATCACTTTGGATGGATGTAGTTACCAGTATATATATATATATATATATATATATATATATATATATATATATATATATATATATATTTATATATTTATATATTTATTATATCTACTGTTTGCCATGAGCCTGATTACAAATCATCCTGGACGTAAAGCCTTAAATGCTACTCGTCCAGGAGCTCATACAGATCTGATCTGACCTATCTAGGCTTTACGCTGGCTTAGAATAACTGATATCTTGCCTTCCGCGAGGTGCTGCGCTCCTACGTAGGTATTGGAACTATTTCTGTATTATTGGAAATAACTTTAAAATCCGATTATTTTTTTACGCCAATAATGTGTCAAACTCTACAGAGCGTGACGATTTTAGCCTGACGTGTACTCGAATTTTTACTCTTGGCAATTTTACTGTTCAGGCGCGTCAAAAAATCACTTCAATAAACTGTTACCTGAAATTTTGCACCTATTATTTACTAAGAGCTTGAGTAGAGTTACCAAACCTCAAACTTTGCGTGGGGGATGGCCTCGATTTTATCTCTGTCTATTACTCAAATATGTAAATCAAAATTTATTTTATACTGTTTATCTTTATAACACTAAAATAACGTGATTTTGCAGATGTATCAGAAGCAACTTAACTGCGTGTAAACCTTTTCAGCGCTCAAAAATGTTCTGACCTTGTGACGGAGTCGAAATTGCAGAGGTTCTGTCGATGCACTTCAGTCCTTCCTGACGGTTACGTAATGCAATGACGTCATCATGTAGTTTATTTAAATTGTATTCATTTATGTATGCGCTATTAAAACTCGCTGCCACAGGAAGGGTAAAATTGAATTGTGATACCCGAGTATTTAGGTCGAGTATTTATTGCAAAAAAACTACACATTGATGTTGTTATGTTATTGCAACATTAACATTAATTTTGTTTTGTTAATGTAATGTTACACATTGATGTTGTTATGTTAACGCAACATTAACATTCATTTTGTTTTGTTAATGTAATGTTATACATTGATGTTGTTATGTTAACGCAACATTAACATTCATTTTGTTTTGTTAATGTAATGTTATACATTGATGTTGTTATGTTAACGCAACATTAACATTCATTTTGTTTTGTTAATGTAATGTTATACATTGATGTTGTTATGTTAACGCAACATTAACATTCATTTTGTTTTGTTAATGTAATGTTACACATTGGTGTTGTTATGTTAACGCAACATTAACATTCATTTTGTTTTGTTAATGTAGGTACTACAACACCAACCGTAGATATTTCCACACGTACTACGCATAATGTCACGCTGTCCGCGTACTACAACACCAACCGCGGATATATCTACACTCGTCACGCATATTATAACACTTACACGGATACTACCACACCTACTGTAGATATTCCCACACGTACTACGCATAATATCACCCTGTCCAGTGCAACGTCCCCCCCCCCGCTCCGCTTCGGTTTCGGTGTTTTGTTGCAGACTTTCATATTTTATATTTATATATCTGCTGCTCACACAGTTTTGTGTACCGAGTTAAGATCCCTAAATTTTGTCTTGTGTTCCCGCGTAACGTACCACGCCTAAATGCAAGCCTATTCCCGCTGACTTCTACCTTAACGTTTATATGACCTCCCCTAAGTTGGTTGGCAGGTTTGTTGGGTCTGTATATAGTCACACATGTCAGTAAAGTAGTCAGCTGGAAAAAAACAACATTTATATGAATACACAAAATTTTCATAGAATCTTACCACTTCATGAGATCTGCAGGCACAGCAAGGGGACGTGCAAAATATGATCATGTTTAAGATACCTATTTTAACAGACTCCTGTGTTCTTTAAACATGATCTGCCAGTAGACATCGTCTCTGGGCTTCAATACAAAAAAACCAACTAATTTTTGGAATAGCTCAATAAAATTGTTCTCAGGAGAGAACTCGTTTGAAGAAACATTAGGTTCTTAATTTTATATATTTATTAATTAATGAAATTTAATTAAAACTGTACTTTGATTTTATAGTCATCATTTATCAGTTGGAAAAACTAAAAGTTTTTATTGGTTGTTCAACACAGGATAAGTTCAAATACTGTAAGTTTTTATAATGCATTTAATTACTGAATTTAAACTAAAATAATTTTCTTTTCAAATAAAACACATTTAACTCTCTCTTTATCTTCACAAATTATTAATTAAAAGTTCGTTATTTTTCACATATTTAAATCCTACATTTCATATACAATTCATTAATTACATTTACACATTTTTAAACAAAATTATTTGCAAATTTAACATAATAAAAATTTTTATCTTGTTATTTCAAGATTGAATTGGTAAATTCACATTTTACTATAAATAATTTTAAAATTTATATGATTCAATAAATCTGGTCTTCTTGAAAATGATTGGATTATGGCCAAAACCACTTTGTAAATCTAATATTTATTATTCATTATTTAAACATTTTATGTTATACTAATTAATTTTATTACTTTTAAGATTTATTTAATTTTTCAACATAGAATGAAGTGATTGTTTAAGTTTAATTGGTAATTTGAATTTAATAAATTTAACTGACTAAATTTGACGCTAAATTGTATATAATAGAGAAAATGACTTGCCAAGGATTTCCCTGCCGGTCCTAGAGTCCTCTCGTCTGGATTCCCTGGTCCCTGGACATCGGAAGTTGCCATCCCTGGTCAGTCGATGGAAGTCCTCCATTTTCACGTCTGAGTCTGAAGCCCTTGTCCATGGATGGCAGTAGACGGCGGAAACGTGGTGGATTTGTTCCATCTGGCTTTATGGTGGTTGTCCTAGGCGCTAACCGACATTACGACCATTAGCACCTCGTATTAAAAATTTTTACAGACTGCCTTACAGGTCCCTATTGTCCGATTCAAAATTATGGACCCCTGAGTTTAAAGTGTCATGGAATGTAAACAAAAAAAGATATCAATATGAGAGTTACATTGAAATTTTGTAATTTAATTGGGCGTTTAGGCATGTAAAAAATATTTTTTTCTAACTATAACTTCCTATTTATTTTTTAGTTGGAATAAAAAAAGTACCGGTTTTTGTGTGCTTTTCAACCAAGCCGTAATTTTAAAAAATCATAAGTCAACAATTTGATCTCCGATCGAAACCAAATTTTAACATAATACAGCTACAAGGGTTGTTAAATTTTTCATTTAATTTTATAATTTTATGTTGTTAGAAAAAAAAGTTGTTATCAAATTTCCAAGATAACATTTTCTCTTGTCAGAACAGACGGAAAAATTTGACTTTTCTTGCGTTATGTAGATTTTACAGTAACTAACTTGGATATGTTATGTGATAAACTACAACGAAACAGGTTTAATTTATACGACGATTTATTTGAAGAGGAATCTTGATTTATCGAGGGCGGCTCCTTCTTAACGGGACTCGCTTAGCGCTCGGCAGCCAGAGGTGCGGTGTTTATATATTTATATATATAGGCTATATACACTTATCACGCATATTATCACACTTTCACGGATAATACCGGATATTTCCACACCTAACATGCATAATATCACACTTACACGGCCGGAGCCGGTAGGTATCGTAACATAGGGTAGTTATAGAAACTTAGGATAAATAATACGGTACCTGAGATCGTCTGCTGGCACGAACCACAATGTTGGCCTGCCTATAACAATTTTCTATTTACCTAGGCCATTATTGGTATTTTTGTTGTAAATCTGTGAATGTTACAAAGAATGTATAAGTGTATTGTGAAATATTTTTCTATAATATTGTGAAAGATGTTTTGATGATGGTTGTAATCTAAAACGAGTGTTTGATTTTCAGCTGCAACCTTTGATGAAGAGGAATTATGTACGGTATCATTAACCTTGGTAGTCTACAGCCTCCGGCCTTAATGTGACGTAAGTTTCTGTCTTTCTACACGTTTTCTTTTAACCTGATTTAAGTTAATTTTTTATGAATTACTAATAACGACTAATAACATTACGATTAGTGGATTCATAATAAAACTATGGGATATGTTTAAATCTCAAACTTAAGGTAGTGGTTGATTTATAGCAGAATGAGCCGCTGCATAGATACAGTGGATGTGGTATAAAGATTACGATTCAGGCTTCCAAACCCGCCCACTTCGACCAAATCGGTAACACTTCCTTTACTCATCGGATGGAGCGAAACTAAGAATTCGGGTGAAATACGTTGTGTAACTGATGCAGGCGAAACGAGATACTCGTATCCCAATCTCCTCTCTAAGTGGGTACACACAGCGCAAAGCCGTTGCTGTGTCACCCTACAATAACATTTACCAGAGGGTGTTGTAAAAGTTAACATTCACACATCTGTTATTTTGCAGCTACCCTGGTAAGCTCCTTACCATAAATTTTACCAGAGAGTGCTGTAAAAGTTAACATTATGTCCGCACACATCTCTTCTTACGCTGTAACAATATGTCCTTTCCTACCTTAAGATTCTTTATTGTGTTGTAATAGCAAAAATATCCTTGTCTCTTCTCATGCATTTACCTTGCTGGGTTCTGTACCGCAACATTTACCTGAGTGTGTTGTAAAAACAAACATTTTGTCCGCACACATCCCTTCTTACCCTGTAACAATATGTCCTTTCTTTCCATAAGGTTCTTTACTGTGTTGTAATAGCAAAAATATCCTTGTCTCTTCTCATGCATTTACCCTGCTGGGTTTTGTACCGCAACATTTACCTGAGAGTGTTGTAAAAACAAACATTTTGTCTGCCTACATCTCTTCATAAGCTGTGATGATATGTCCTTCCCTAACATGAGATTCTGCATTGTGTTTTAATACATCCCTCGTATAAAGATGTATCTTCTCCTACATCCCACTGTAAGGGAAAGCATAAAGATCTATCTCCTTCTACATCCTTCTGTAAGGAAAAGCATAATGGTGTATCTGCTCCTATATCCTTCTGTAAGGGAAAGCATAAATATGTATCTGATCCTACATTCTACTGTAAGGGAAAGCATAGAGATGTGTCTGCTCCTATATATCACTGTAAGGGAAAGCATAGAGATGTATCTGCTCCTATATCCTACTGTAAGGGAAAGCATAAAGATGCAGCTGCTCCTACATCCCACTGTAAGGAAAAGCATAAAGATGTATCTGCTTATACTTCCCACAGTAAAGGAAGCATAGAGATGTATCTGCTCCTATATCCCACTGTAAAGGAAAGCATAAAGATGGATCTGCTCCTATATCTCACTGTAAGGGAAAGCATAGAGATGTATCTGCTCCTATATCCCACTGTAAGGGAAAGCATAAAGATGGATATGCTCCTATATCCCACTGTAAGGGAAAGCATAGAGATGTATCTGCTCCTATATCCCACTGTAAGGGAAAGCATAAAGATGCAGCTGCTCCTACATCCCACTGTAAGGGAAAGCATAGAGATGTATCTGCTCCTACATCCCACTGTAAGGAAAAGCATAAAGATGTATCTGCTCCTTCTTCCCACTGTAAGGGAAATCATAAAGATGTATCTGCTTCTACATTCCACTGTAAGGGAAAGCATAGAGATGTATCTGCTCCTATATCCCACTATAAGGGAAAGCATAAAGATGTATCTGCTTCTACATCCCACTGTAAGGGAAAGCATAGAGATGTATCTGCTCCTATATCCCACTATAGGGGAAAGCATAAAGATGTATCTGCTTCTACATCCCACTGTAAGGGAAAGCATAGAGATGTATCTGCTCCTATATCTCACTGTAAAGGAAAGCATAGAGATGTATCTGCTCCTATATCCCACTGTAAGGGAAAGCATAAAGATGCAGCTGCTCCTACATCCCACTGTAAGGAAAAGCATAAAGATGTATCTGCTTATACTTCCCACAGTAAAGGAAGCATAGAGATGTATCTGCTCCTATATCCCACTGTAAGGGAAAGCATAGAGATGTATCTGCTCCTATATCCCACTGTAAGGGAAAGCATAGAGATGTATCTGCTCCTATATCCCACTGTAAGGGAAAGCATAGAGATGTATCTGCTCCTATATCCCACTGTAAGGGAAAGCATAGAGATGTATCTGCTCCTATATCCCACTGTAAGGGAAAGCATAGAGATGTATCTGCTCCTATATCCCTCTGTAAGGGAAAGCATAAATATGTATCTGATCCTACATTCTACTGTAAGGGAAAGCATAGAGATGTGTCTGCTCCTATATATCACTGTAAGGGAAATCATAGAGATGTATCTGCTCCTACATCCCACTGTAAGGAAAAGCATAAAGACGTATCTGCTCCTACTTCCCACAGTAAAGGAAGCATAGAGATGTATCTGCTCCTATATCCCACTGTAAGGGAAAGCATAGAGATGGATCTGCTCCTATATCCCACTGTAAGGGAAAGCATAGAGATGTATCTGCTCCTATATCCCACTGTAAGGGAAAGCATAGAGTTGTATCTGCTCCTATATCCCACTGTAAGGGAAATCATAGAGATGTATCTGCTCCTATATCCCACTATAAGGGAAAGCATAAAGATGTATCTGCTTCTACATCCCACTGTAAGGGAAAGGATAGAGATGTATTTGCTCCTATATCCCACTATAGGGGAAAGCATAAAGATGTATCTGCTTCTACATCCCACTGTAAGGGAAAGCATAGAGATGTATCTGCTCCTATATCCCATTGTAAAGGAAAGCATAGAGATGTATCTGCTCCTATATCCCACTGTAAGGGAAAGCATAGAGATGTATCTGCTCCTATATCCCATTGTAAGGGAAAGCTTAGAGATGTATCTGCTCCTATATCCCACTGTAAGGGAAAGCATAGAGATGTATCTGCTCCTATATCCCACTTTAAGGGAAAGCATAGAGATGTATCTGCTCCTATATCCCACTTTAAGGGAAAGCATAGAGATGTATCTGCTCCTATATCCCACTGTAAGGGAAAGCATAGAGATGGATCTGCTCCTATATCCCACTGTAAGGGAAAGCATAGAGATGTATCTGCTCCTATATCCCACTGTAAGGGAAAGCATAGAGTTGTATCTGCTCCTATATCCCACTGTAAGGGAAATCATAGAGATGTATCTGCTCCTACATCCCATTGTAAGGAAAAGCATAAAGATGTATCTGCTCCTACTTCCCACAGTAAAGGAAGCATAGAGATGTATCTGCTCCTATATCCCACTGTAAAGGAAAGCATAAAGATGGATCTGCTCCTATATCTCACTGTAAGGGAAAGCATAGAGATGTATCTGCTCCTATATCCCACTGTAAGGGAAAGCATAAAGATGGATATGCTCCTATATCCCACTGTAAGGGAAAGCATAGAGATGTATCTGCTCCTATATCCCACTGTAAGGGAAAGCATAAAGATGCAGCTGCTCCTACATCCCACTGTAAGGGAAAGCATAGAGATGTATCTGCTCCTACATCCCACTGTAAGGAAAAGCATAAAGATGTATCTGCTCCTTCTTCCCACTGTAAGGGAAATCATAAAGATGTATCTGCTTCTACATTCCACTGTAAGGGAAAGCATAGAGATGTATCTGCTCCTATATCCCACTATAAGGGAAAGCATAAAGATGTATCTGCTTCTACATCCCACTGTAAGGGAAAGCATAGAGATGTATCTGCTCCTATATCCCACTATAGGGGAAAGCATAAAGATGTATCTGCTTCTACATCCCACTGTAAGGGAAAGCATAGAGATGTATCTGCTCCTATATCTCACTGTAAAGGAAAGCATAGAGATGTATCTGCTCCTATATCCCACTGTAAGGGAAACCATAGAGATGTATCTGCTCCTATATCCCACTGTAAGGGAAAGCATAGAGATGTATCTGCTCCTATATCCCACTGTAAGGGAAAGCATAGAGATGTATCTGCTCCTATATCCCACTGTAAGGGAAAGCATAGAGATGTATCTGCTCCTATATCCCACTGTAAGGGAAAGCATAGAGATGTATCTGCTCCTATATCCCACTGTAAGGGAAAGCATAGAGATGTATCTGCTCCTATATCCCACTGTAAGGGAAAGCATAGAGATGTATCTGCTCCTATATCCCACTGTAAGGGAAAGCATAGAGATGTATCTGCTCCTATATCCCTCTGTAAAAGAAAGCATAAATATTTATCTGATCCTACATTCTACTGTAAGGGAAAGCATAGAGATGTGTCTGCTCCTATATATCACTGTAAGGGAAATCATAGAGATGTATCTGCTCCTACATCCCACTGTAAGGAAAAGCATAAAGATGTATCTGCTCCTACTTCCCACAGTAAAGGAAGCATAGAGATGTATCTGATTCTACATTCCACTGTAAAGGAAAGCATAGAGATGTATCTGCTCCTATATCCCACTATAAGGGAAAGCATAAAGATGTATCTGCTTCTACATCCCACTGTAAGGGAAAGGATAGAGATGTATTTGCTCCTATATCCCACTATAGGGGAAAGCATAAAGATGTATCTGCTTCTACATCCCACTGTAAGGGAAAGCATAGAGATGTATCTGCTCCTATATCCCACTGTAAAGGAAAGCATAGAGATGTATCTGCTCCTATATCCCACTGTAAGGGAAAGCATAGAGATGTATCTGCTCCTATATCCCACTGTAAGGGAAAGCTTAGAGATGTATCTGCTCCTATATCCCACTGTAAGGGAAAGCATAGAGATGTATCTGCTCCTATATCCCACTTTAAGGGAAAGCATAGAGATGTATCTGCTCCTATATCCCACTTTAAGGGAAAGCATAGAGATGTATCTGCTCCTATATCCCACTGTAAGGGAAAGCATAGAGATGGATCTGCTCCTATATCCCACTGTAAGGGAAAGCATAGAGATGTATCTGCTCCTATATCCTACTGTAAGGGAAAGCATAGAGTTGTATCTGCTCCTATATCCCACTGTAAGGGAAATCATAGAGATGTATCTGCTCCTACATCCCATTGTAAGGAAAAGCATAAAGATGTATCTGCTCGTACTTCCCACAGTAAAGGAAGCATAGAAATGTATCTGCTCCTATATCCCACTGTAAAGGAAAGCATAAAGATGGATCTGCTCCTATATCTCACTGTAAGAGAAAGCATAGAGATGTATCTGCTCCTATATCCCACTGTAAGGGAAATCATAAAGATGTATCTGCTCCTATATCCCACTATAAGGGAAAGCATAGAGATGTATCTGCTCCTATATCCCCCTGTAAGGGAAAGCATAAAGATGCAGCTGCTCCTACATCCCACTGTAAGGGAAAGCATAGAGATGTATCTGCTCCTACATCCCACTGTAAGGAAAAGCATAAAGATGTATCTGCTCCTTCTTCCCACTGTAAGGGAAATCATAAAGATGTATCTGATTCTACATTCCACTGTAAGGGAAAGCATAGAGATGTATCTGCTCCTATATCCCACTATAAGGGAAAGCATAAAGATGTATCTGCTTCTACATCCCACTGTAAGGGAAAGGATAGAGATGTATTTGCTCCTATATCCCACTATAGGGGAAAGCATAAAGATGTATCTGCTTCTACATCCCACTGTAAGGGAAAGCATAGAGATGTATCTGCTCCTATATCCCAATGTAAAGGAAAGCATAGAGATGTATCTGCTCCTATATCCCAATGTAAGGGAAAGCATAGAGATGTATCTGCTCCTATATCCCACTTTAAGGGAAAGCATAGAGATGTAGCTGCTCCTATATCCCACTTTAAGGGAAAGCATAGAGATGTATCTGCTCCTATATCCCACTGTAAGGGAAAGCATAGAGATGTATCTGCTCCTATATCCCACTGTAAGGGAAAGCATAGAGATGTATCTGCTCCTATATCCCACTGTAAGGGAAAGCATAGAGTTGTATCTGCTCCTATATCCCACTGTAAGGGAAAGCATAGAGATGTATCTGCTCCTATATCCCACTGTAAGGGAAAGCATAGAGATGTATCTGCTCCTATACCCCTCTGTAAGGGAAAGCATAGAGATGTATCTGCTCCTATATCCCACTGTAAGGGAACGCGTAGAGATGTATCTGCTCCTATATCCCACTGTAAAGGAAAGCATAGAGATGTATCTGCTCCTATATCCCACTGTAAGGGAAAGCATAGAGATGTATCTGCTCCTATATCCCACTGTAAAGGGAAAGCATAGAGATGTATCTGCTCCTATATCCCACTGTAAGGGAAAGCATAGAGATGTATCTGCTCCTATATCCCACTGTAAGGGAAAGCATAGGGATGTATCAGCTCCTATATCCCACTGTAAGGGAAAGCATAGAGATGTATCTGCTCCTATATCCCACTTTAAGGGAAAGCATAGAGATGTATCTGCTCCTATATCCCACTTTAAGGGAAAGCATAGAGATGTATCTGCTCCTATATCCCACTGTAAGGGAAAGCATAGAGATATATCTGCTCTTATATCCCACTGTAAGGGAAAGCATAGAGATGTATCTGCTCCTATATCCCAATGTAAGGGGAAAGCATAGAGATGTATCTGCTCCTATATCCCACTATAAGGGAAAACATAAAGATGTATCTGCTTCTACATCTCACTGTAAGGGAAAGCATAGAGATGTATCTGCTCCTATATCCCACTATAGAGGAAAGCATAAAGATGTATCTGCTTCTACATCCCACTGTAAGGGAAAGCATAGAGATGTATCTGCTCCTATATCCCAATGTAAGGGAAAGCATAGAGATGTATCTGCTCCTATATCCCACTGTAAGGGAAAGCATAGAGATGTATCTGCTTCTACATCCCACTGTAAGGGAAAGCATAGAGATGTATCTGCTCTTATATCCCACTGTAAGGGAAAGCATAAAGATGTATCTGCTCCTATATCCCACTGTAAGGGAAATCATAGAGATGTATCTGCTCTTATATCCCAATGTAAGGGAAAGCATAGAGATGTATCTGCTTCTACATCCCACTGTAAGGGAAAGCATAGAGATGTATCTGCTCTTATATCCCACTGTAAGGGAAAGCATAAAGATGTATCTGCTCCTATATCCCACTGTAAGGGAAATCATAGAGATGTATCTGCTCCTATATCCCAATGTAAGGGAAAGCATAGAGATGTATCTGCTCCTATATCCCACTGTAAGGGAAAGCATAGAGATGTATCTGCTTCTACATCCCACTGTAAGGGAAAGCATAGAGATGTATCTGCTCTTATATCCCACTGTAAGGGAAAGCATAAAGATGTATCTGCTCCTATATCCCACTGTAAGGGAAATCATAGAGATGTATCTGCTCTTATATCCCACTGTAAGGGAAAGCATAAAGATGTATCTGCTCCTATATCCCACTGTAAGGGAAATCATAGAGATGTATCTGCTCATATATCCCACTGTAAGGGAAAGCATAAAGATGTATCTGCTCCTATATCCCACTGTAAGGGAAAGCATAGAGATGTATCTGCTTCTACATCCCACTGTAAGGGAAAGCATAGAGATGTATCTGCTCTTATATCCCACTGTAAGGGAAAGCATAAAGATGTATCTGCTCCTATATCCCACTGTAAGGGAAAGCATAAAGATGTATCTGGTCCTATATCCCACTGTAAGGGAAATCATAGAGATGTATCTGCTCCTATATCCCACTGTAAGGGAAATCATAGAGATGTATCTGCTCTTATATCCCACTGTAAGGGAAAGCATAAAGATGTATCTGCTCCTATATCCCACTGTAAGGGAAATCATAGAGATGTATCTGCTCTTATATCCCACTGTAAGGGAAAGCATAAAGATGTATCTGCTCCTATATCCCACTGTAAGGGAAAACATAAAGATGTATCTGCTCCTATATCCCACTGTAAGGCAAAGCATAGAGATGTATCTGCTCCTATATCCCACTGTAAGCGAAAGCATAAAGATGTATCTGCTCCTATATCCCACTGTAAGGGAAAGCATAGAGATGTATCTGCTCCTATATCCCACTGTAATGGAAAGCATAAAGATGTATCTGCTCCTATATCCCACTGTAAGGGAAAGCATAAAGATGTATCTGCTCTTATATCCCACTGTAAGGGAAATCATAGAGATGTATCTGCTCCTATATCCCACTGTAAGGGAAAGCATAAAGATGTATCTGCTCCTATATCCCACTGTAATTGAAAGCATTGAGATGTATCTGCTCCTATATCCCACTGTAAGGGAAATCATAAAGTTGTATCTGCTCCTATATCCCACTGTAAGGGAAATCATAAAGTTGTATATGCTCCTATATCCCACTGTAAGGGAAAGCATAAAGATGTATCTGCTTCTACATCCCACTGTAAGGGAAAGCATAGAGATGTATCTGTTCCTATATCCCACTGTAAGGGAAATCATAAAGTTGTATCTGCTACTATATCCCACTGTAACGGAAAGCATAAAGATGTATCTGCTTCTACATCCCACTGTAAGGGAAAGCATAGAGATATATCTCCACCTACATCCCACTATAGAGGAAAACATAAAGATGTATCTGCTTCTACATCCCACTGTAAGGGAAAGCATAGAGATGTATCTGTTCCTATATCCCACTGTAAGGGAAAGCATAGAGATGTATCTGCTCCTATATCCCACTGTAAGGGAAAGCATAAAGATGGATCTGCTCCTATGTCCCACTGTAAGGGAAAGCATAGAGATGTATCTGCTCCTATATCCCACTGTAAGGGAAAGCATAGAGATGTATCTGCTCCTATATCCCACTGTAAGGGAAAGCATAGAGACGTATCTGCTCCTATATCCCACTGTAAGGGAAAGCATAGAGATGTATCTGCTCCTATATCCCACTGTAAGGGAAAGCATAGAGATGTATCTGCTCCTATATCCCACTGTAAGGGAAAGCATAGAGATGTATCTGCTCCTATATCCCACTGTAACGGAAAGCATGGAGATGTATCTGCTCCTATATCCCACTGTAACGGAAAGCATAAAGATGTATCTGCTTCTACATCCCACTGTAAGGGAAAGCATAGAGATGTATCTGCTCCTATATCCCACTGTAAGGGAAAGCATAGAGATGTATCTGCTCCTATATCCCACTGTAACGGAAAGCATAAAGATGTATCTGCTTCTACATCCCACTGTAAGGGAAAGCATAGAGATGTATCTGCTCCTATATCCCACTGTAAGGGAAAGCATAGAGATGTATCTGCTCCTATATCCCACTGTAACGGAAAGCATAAAGATGTATCTGCTTCTACATCCCACTGTAAGGGAAAGCATAGAGATGTATCTGCTCCTATATCCCACTGTAAGGGAAAGCATGGAGATGTATCTGCTCCTATATCCCACTGTAAGGGAAAGCATAGAGATGTATCTGCTCCTATATCCCACTGTAAGGGAAAGCATAGAGATGTATCTGCTCCTATATCCCACTGTAAGGGAAGGCATAGAGATGTATCTGCTCCTATATCCCACTGTAACGGAAAGCATAGAGATGTATCTGCTCCTATATCCCACTGTAACGGAAAGCATAAAGATGTATCTGCTTCTACATCCCACTGTAAGGGAAAGCATAGAGATGTATCTGCTCCTATATCCCACTGTAAGGGAAAGCATGGAGATGTATCTGCTCCTATATCCCACTGTAACGGAAAGCATAAAGATGTATCTGCTTCTACATCCCACTGTAAGGGAAAGCATAGAGATGTATCTGCTCCTATATCCCACAGTAAGGGAAAGCATAGAGATGTATCTGCTCCTATATCCCACTGTAAGGGAAGGCATAGAGATGTATCTGCTCCTATATCCCACTGTAACGGAAAGCATAGAGATGTATCTGCTCCTATATCCCACTGTAACGGAAAGCATAAAGATGTATCTGCTTCTACATCCCACTGTAAGGGAAAGCATAGAGATGTATCTGCTCCTATATCCCACTGTAAGGGAAAGCATGGAGATGTATCTGCTCCTATATCCCACTGTAAGGGAAAGCATAGAGATGTATCTGCTCCTATATCCCACTGTAACGGAAAGCATGGAGATGTATCTGCTCCTATATCCCACTGTAACGGAAAGCATAAAGATGTATCTGCTTCTACATCCCACTGTAAGGGAAAGCATAAAGATGTATCTGCTTCTACATCCCACTGTAAGGGAAAGCATAGAGATGTATCTGCTCCTATATCCCACTGTAAGGGAAAGCATAGAGATGTATCTGCTCCTATATCCCACTGTAAGGGAAGGCATAGAGATGTATCTGCTCCTATATCCCACTGTAACGGAAAGCATAGAGATTTATCTGCTCCTATATCCCACTGTAACGGAAAGCATAAAGATGTATCTGCTTCTACATCCCACTGTAAGGGAAAGCATAGAGATGTATCTGCTCCTATATCCCACTGTAAGGGAAAGCATGGAGATGTATCTGCTCCTATATCCCACTGTAAGGGAAAGCATAGAGATGTATCTGCTCCTATATCCCACTGTAATGGAAAGCATGGAGATGTATCTGCTCCTATATCCCACTGTAACGGAAAGCATAAAGATGTATCTGCTTCTACATCCCACTGTAAGGGAAAGCATAGAGATGTATCTGCTCCTATATCCCACTGTAAGGGAAAGCATAAAGATGTATCTGCTCCTATATCCCACTGTAACGGAAAGCATAAAGATGTATCTGCTTCTACATCCCACTGTAAGGGAAAGCATAGAGATGTATCTGCTCCTATATCCCACTGTAAGGGAAAGCATAGAGATGTATCTGCTCCTATATCCCACTATAACGGAAAGCATAAAGATGTATCTGCTTCTACATCCCACTGTAAGGGAAAGCATAGAGATGTATCTGCTCCTATATCCCACTGTAAGGGAAAGCATGGAGATGTATCTGCTCCTATATCCCACTGTAAGGGAAAGCATAGAGATGTATCTGCTCCTATATCCCACTGTAAGGGAAACCATAGAGATGTATCTGCTCCTATATCCCACTGTAAGGGAAGGCATAGAGATACATCTGCTCCTATATCCCAATGTAAAGGGAAAGCATAGAGATGTATCTGCTCCTATATCCCACTATAAGGGAAAGCATAAAGATGTATCTGCTCCTATATCCCACTCTAAGGGAAAGCATAAAGAAGTATCTGCTCCTATATCCCACTGTAAGGAAAATCATAAAGATGTATCTGCTCCTATATCCCTTTGTAAGGGAAAGCATAGAGATGTATCTGCTCCTATATCCCACTGTAAGGGAAATCATAAAGATGGATCTGCTCCTATATCCCACTGTAAGGGAAAGCATAGAGATGTATCTGCTCCTATATCCCACTGTAAGGGAAAGCATAGAGATGTATCTGCTCCTATAACCCACTGTAAGGGAAATCATAAAGATGGATCTGCTCCTATATCCCACTGTAAGGGAAAGCATAGAGATGTATCTGCTCCTATATCCCACTGTAAGGGAAATCATAAAGTTATATCTGCTCCTATATCCCACTGTAAGGGAAATCATAAAGATGGATCTGCTCCTATATCCCACTATAAGGAAAAGCATAAAGATGTATCTGCTTCTACATCCCACTGTAAGGGAAAGGATAAAGATGTATCTGCTCCTATATCCCACTATAGGGGAAAGCATAAAAATGTATCTGCTTATACATCCTACTATAAGGGAAAGCATACAGATGTATCTGCTCCTATATCCCACTGTAAGGGAAATCATAGAGATGTATCTGCTCCTATATCCCACTGTAAGGGAAAGCATAGAGATGTATCTGCTCCTATATCCCACTGTAAGGGAAAGCATATCGATGTATCTGCTCCTTTATCCCACTGTAAGGGATATCATAAAGATGGATCTGCTCCTATATTCCACTGTAAGGGAAATCATAAAGATGGATCTGCTCCTATATCCCACTATAAGGAAAAGCATAAAGATGTATCTGCTTCTACATCCCACTGTAAGGGAAAGGATAGAGATGTATCTGCTCCTATATCCCACTGTAAGGGAAATCATAAAGTGGTATCTGCTCCTATATCCCACTGTAAGGGAAGGCATAGAGATACATCTGCTCCTATATCCCAATGTAAGGGGAAAGCATAGAGATGTATCTGCTCCAATATCCCACTATAAGGGAAAGCATAAAGATGTATCTGCTCCTATATCCCACTGTAAGGGAAAGCATAGAGATGTATCTGCTCCTATATCCCACTTTAAGGGAAAGCATAGAGATGTATCTGCTCCTATAACCCACTGTAAGGGAAAGCTTAGAGATGTATCTGCTCCTATATCCCACTGTAAGGGAAAGCATAGAGATGTATCTGCTCCTATATCCCACTGTAACGGAAAGCATAAAGATGTATCTGCTTCTACATCCCACTGTAAGGGAAAGCATAGAGATGTATCTGCTCCTATATCCCACTGTAAGGGAGAGCATGGAGATGTATCTGCTCCTATATCCCACTGTAAGGGAAAGCATAGAGATGTATCTGCTCCTATATCCCACTGTAAGGGAAAGCATAGAGATGTATCTGCTCCTATATCCCACTGTAAGGGAAGGCATAGAGATGTATCTGCTCCTATATCCCACTGTAACGGAAAGCATAGAGATGTATCTGCTCCTATATCCCACTGTAACGGAAAGCATAAAGATGTATCTGCTTCTACATCCCACTGTAAGGGAAAGCATAGAGATGTATCTGCTCCTATATCCCACTGTAAGGGAAAGCATGGAGATGTATCTGCTCCTATATCCCACTGTAACGGAAAGCATAAAGATGTATCTGCTTCTACATCCCATTGTAAGGGAAAGCATAGAGATGTATCTGCTCCTATATCCCACTGTAAGGGAAAGCATAGAGATGTATCTGCTCCTATATCCCACTGTAAGGGAAGGCATAGAGATGTATCTGCTCCTATATCCCACTGTAACGGAAAGCATAGAGATATATCTGCTCCTATATCCCACTGTAACGGAAAGCATAAAGATGTATCTGCTTCTACATCCCACTGTAAGGGAAAGCATAGAGATGTATCTGCTCCTATATCCCACTGTAAGGGAAAGCATGGAGATGTATCTGCTCCTATATCCCACTGTAAGGGAAAGCATAGAGATGTATCTGCTCCTATATCCCACTGTAAGGGAAAGCATAGAGATGTATCTGCTCCTATATCCCACTGTAACGGAAAGCATAAAGATGTATCTGCTTCTACATCCCACTGTAAGGGAAAGCATAGAGATGTATCTGCTCCTATATCCCACTGTAAGGGAAAGCATAGAGATGTATCTGCTCCTATATCCCACTGTAACGGAAAGCATAAAGATGTATCTGCTTCTACATCCCACTGTAAGGGAAAGCATAGAGATGTATCTGCTCCTATATCCCACTGTAAGGGAAAGCATAGAGATGTATCTGCTCCTATATCCCACTGTAACGGAAAGCATAAAGATGTATCTGCTTCTACATCCCACTGTAAGGGAAAGCATAGAGATGTATCTGCTCCTATATCCCACTGTAAGGGAAAGCATGGAGATGTATCTGCTCCTATATCCCACTGTAAGGGAAAGCATAGAGATGTATCTGCTCCTATATCCCACTGTAAGGGAAAGCATAGAGATGTATCTGCTCCTATATCCCACTGTAAGGGAAGGCATAGAGATACATCTGCTCCTATATCCCAATGTAAAGGGAAAGCATAGAGATGTATCTGCTCCTAAATACCACTATAAGGGAAAGCATAAAGATGTATCTGCTCCTATATCCCACTGTAAGGGAAAGCATAAAGAAGTATCTGCTCCTATATCCCACTGTAAGGAAAATCATAAAGATGTATCTGCTCCTATATCCCTTTGTAAGGGAAAGCATAGAGATGTATCTGCTCCTATATCCCACTGTAAGGGAAATCATAAAGATGGATCTGCTCCTATATCCCACTGTAAGGGAAATCATAAAGTGGTATCTGCTCCTATATCCCACTGTAAGGGAAAGCATAGAGATACATCTGCTCCTATATCCCAATGTAAGGGGAAAGCATAGAGATGTATCTGCTCCTCTATCCCACTATAAGGGAAAGCATAAAGATGTATCTGCGCCTATATCCCACTGTAAGGGAAAGCATAGAGATGTATCTGCTCCTATATCCCACTGTAAGGGAAAGCATAGAGATGTATCTGCTCCTATAACCCACTGTAAGGGAAATCATAAAGATGGATCTGCTCCTATATCCCACTGTAAGGGAAAGCATAGAGATGTATCTGCTCCTATATCCCACTGTAAGGGAAAGCATAGAGATGTATCTGCTCCTATATCCCACTGTAAGGGAAATCATAAAGATGGATCTGCTCCTATATCCCACTGTAAGGGAAAGCATAGAGATGTATCTGCTCCTATATCCCACTGTAAGGGAAATCATAAAGTTGTATCTGCTCCTATATCCCACTGTAAGGGAAATCATAAAGATGGATCTGCTCCTATATCCCACTATAAGGAAAAGCATAAAGATGTATCTGCTTCTACATCCCACTGTAAGGGAAAGGATAAAGATGTATCTGCTCCTATATCCCACTATAGGGGAAAGCATAAAAATGTATCTGCTTATACATCCCACTATAAGGGAAAGCATACAGATGTATCTGCTCCTATATCCCACTGTAAGGGAAATCATAGAGATGTATCCGCTCCTAATACCCACTGTAAGGGAAATCATATCGATGTATCTGCTCCTTTATCCCACTGTAAGGGAAATCATAAAGATGGATCTTCTCCTATATTCCACTGTAAGGGAAAGGATAGAGATGTATCTGCTCCTATATCCCACTGTAAGGGAAATCATAAAGTGGTATCTGCTCCTATATCCCACTGTAAGGGAAGGCATAGAGATACATCTGCTCCTATATCCCAATGTAAGGGGAAAGCATAGAGATGTATCTGCTCCTATATCCCACTATAAGGGAAAGCATAAAGATGTATCTGCTCCTATATCCCACTGTAAGGGAAAGCATAGAGATGTATCTGCTCCTATATCCCACTTTAAGGGAAAGCATAGAGATGTATCTGCTCCTATAACCCACTGTAAGGGAAATCATAAAGATGGATCTGCTCCTATATCCCACTGTAAGGGAAAGCATAGAGATTTATCTGCTCCTATATCCCACTGTAAGGGAAAGCATAGAGATGTATCTGCTCCTATATCCCACTGTAAGGGAAATCATAAAGATGGATCTGCTCCTATATCCCACTGTAAGGGAAAGCATAGAGATGTATCTGCTCCTATATCCCAATGTAAGGGAAAGCATAGAGATGTATCTGCTCCTATATCCCACTGTAAGGGAAAGCATAGAGATGTATCTGCTTCTACATCCCACTGTAAGGGAAAGCATAGAGATGTATCTGCTCTTATATCCCACTGTAAGGGAAAGCATAAAGATGTATCTGCTCCTATATCCCACTGTAAGGGAAATCATAGAGATGTATCTGCTCTTATATCCCAATGTAAGGGAAAGCATAGAGATGTATCTGCTTCTACATCCCACTGTAAGGGAAAGCATAGAGATGTATCTGCTCTTATATCCCACTGTAAGGGAAAGCATAAAGATGTATCTGCTCCTATATCCCACTGTAAGGGAAATCATAGAGATGTATCTGCTCCTATATCCCAATGTAAGGGAAAGCATAGAGATGTATCTGCTCCTATATCCCACTGTAAGGGAAAGCATAGAGATGTATCTGCTTCTACATCCCACTGTAAGGGAAAGCATAGAGATGTATCTGCTCTTATATCCCACTGTAAGGGAAAGCATAAAGATGTATCTGCTCCTATATCCCACTGTAAGGGAAATCATAGAGATGTATCTGCTCTTATATCCCACTGTAAGGGAAAGCATAAAGATGTATCTGCTCCTATATCCCACTGTAAGGGAAATCATAGAGATGTATCTGCTCTTATATCCCACTGTAAGGGAAAGCATAGAGATGTATCTGCTCTTATATCCCACTGTAAGGGAAAGCATAGAGATGTATCTGCTCCTATATCCCACTGTAAGGGAAAGCATAGAGATGTATCTGCTCTTATATCCCAATGTAAGGGAAATCATAGAGATGTATCTGCTCTTATATCCCACTGTAAGGGAAAGCATAAAGATGTATCTGCTCCTATATCCCACTGTAAGGGAAAGCATAGAGATGTATCTGCTCCTATATCCCACTGTAAGGGAAAGCATAGAGATGTATCTGCTCCTATATCCCACTGTAAGGGAAATCATAGAGATGTATCTGCTCTTATATCCCACTGTAAGGGAAAGCATAAAGATGTATCTGCTCCTATATCCCACTGTAAGGGAAATCATAGAGATGTATCTGCTCTTATATCCCACTGTAAGGGAAAGCATAGAGATGTATCTGCTCTTATATCCCACTGTAAGGGAAAGCATAAAGATGTATCTGCTCCTATATCCCACTGTAAGGGAAAGCATAGAGATGTATCTGCTCCTATATCCCACTGTAAGGGAAAGCATAGAGATGTATCTGCTCCTATATCCCACTGTAAGGGAAATCATAGAGATGTATCTGCTCTTATATCCCACTGTAAGGGAAAGCATAAAGATGTATCTGCTCCTATATCCCACTGTAAGGGAAATCATAGAGATGTATCTGCTCTTATATCCCACTGTAAGGGAAATCATAGAGATGTATCTGCTCTTATATCCCACTGTAAGGGAAAGCATAGAGATGTATCTGCTCCTATATCCCACTGTAAGGGAAATCATAGAGATGTATCTGCTCCTATATCCCACTGTAAGGGAAAGCATAGAGATGTATCTGCTCCTATTTCCCACTGTAAGGGAAGGCATAGAGATACATCTGCTCCTATATCCCACTGTAAGGGAAGGCATAGAGATGTATCTGCTCCTATATCCCACTGTAAGGGAAATCATAGAGATGTATCTGCTCTTATATCCCACTGTAAGGGAAAGCATAGAGATGTATCTGCTCCTATATCCCACTGTAAGGGAAATCATAGAGATGTATCTGCTCCTATATCCCACTGTAAGGGAAAACATAAAGATGTATCTGCTCCTATATCCCACTGTAAGGGAAAGCATAGAGATGTATCTGCTCCTATATCCCACTGTAAGGGAAAGCATAGAGATGTATCTGCTCCTATATCCCACTGTAAGGGAAATCATAGAGATGTATCTGCTCTTATATCCCACTGTAAGGGAAAGCATAAAGATGTATCTGCTCCTATATCCCACTGTAAGGGAAATCATAGAGATGTATCTGCTCTTATATCCCACTGTAAGGGAAAGCATAAAGATGTATCTGCTCCTATATCCCACTGTAAGGGAAAGCATAGAGATGTATCTGCTTCTACATCCCACTGTAAGGGAAAGCATAGAGATGTATCTGCTCTTATATCCCACTGTAAGGGAAAGCATAAAGATGTATCTGCTCCTATATCCCACTGTAAGGGAAAGCATAAAGATGTATCTGCTCCTATATCCCACTGTAAGGGAAATCATAGAGATGTATCTGCTCCTATATCCCACTGTAAGGGAAATCATAGAGATGTATCTGCTCTTATATCCCACTGTAAGGGAAAGCATAAAGATGTATCTGCTCCTATATCCCACTGTAAGGGAAATCATAGAGATGTATCTGCTCTTATATCCCACTGTAAGGGAAAGCATAAAGATGTATCTGCTCCTATATCCCACTGTAAGGGAAAACATAAAGATGTATCTGCTCCTATATCCCACTGTAAGGGAAAGCATAGAGATGTATCTGCTCCTATATCCCACTGTAAGGGAAAGCATAAAGATGTATCTGCTCCTATATCCCACTGTAAGGGAAAGCATAGAGATGTATCTGCTCCTATATCCCACTGTAAGGGAAAGCATAAAGATGTATCTGCTCCTATATCCCACTGTAAGGGAAAGCATAAAGATGTATCTGCTCTTATATCCCACTGTAAGGGAAATCATAGAGATGTATCTGCTCCTATATCCCACTGTAAGGGAAAGCATAAAGATGAATCTGCTCCTATATCCCACTGTAAGGGAAAGCATAGAGATGTATCTGCTCCTATATCCCACTGTAAGGGAAATCATAAAGTTGTATCTGCTCCTATATCCCACTGTAAGGGAAATCATAAAGTTGTATCTGCTCCTATATCCCACTGTAACGGAAAGCATAAAGATGTATCTGCTTCTACATCCCACTGTAAGGGAAAGCATAGAGATGTATATGCTCCTATATCCTACTGTAAGGGAAAGCATAAAGATGTATCTGCTTCTACATCCCACTGTAAGGGAAAGCATAGAGATGTATCTGTTCCTATATCCCACTGTAAGGGAAATCATAAAGTTGTATCTGCTACTATATCCCACTGTAACGGAAAGCATAAAGATGTATCTGCTTCTACATCCCACTGTAAGGGAAAGCATAGAGATATATCTCCTCCTACATCCCACTATAGAGGAAAGCATAAAGATGTATCTGCTTCAACATCCCACTGTAAGGGAAAGCATAGAGATAAATCTGTTCCTATATCCCACTGTAAGGGAAAGCATAGAGATGTATCTGCTCCTATATCCCACTGTAAGGGAAAGCATAAAGATGGATCTGCTCCTATGTCCCACTTTAAGGGAAAGCATAGAGATGTATCTGCTCCTACATCCCACTGTAAGGGAAAGCATAGAGATGTATCTGCTCCTATATCCCACTGTAAGGGAAAGCATAGAGACGTATCTGCTCCTATATCCCACTGTAAGGGAAAGCATAGAGATGTATCTGCTCCTATATCCCACTGTAAGGGAAAGCATAGAGATGTATCTGCTCCTATATCCCACTGTAAGGGAAAGCATAGAGATGTATCTGCTCCTATATCCCACTGTAACGGAAAGCATAAAGATGTATCTGCTTCTACATCCCACTGTAAGGGAAAGCATAGAGATGTATATGCTCCTATATCCCACTGTAAGGGAAAGCATAAAGATGTATCTGCTCTTATATCCCACTGTAAGGGAAAGCATAAAGATGTATATGCTCCTATATCCCACTGTAAGGGAAATCATAAAGTTGTATCTGCTCCTATATCCCACTGTAACGGAAAGCATAAAGATGTATCTGCTTCTACATCCCACTGTAAGGGAAAGCATAGAGATATATCTCCTCCTATATCCCATTATAGAGGAAAGCATAAAGATGTATCTGCTTCTACATCCCACTGTAAGGGAAAGCATAGAGATGTATCTGCTCCTATATCCCACTGTAAGGGAAAGCATAGAGATGTATCTGCTCCTAATCCCACTGTAAGGGAAAGCATAAAGATGGATCTGCTCCTATGTCCCACTGTAAAGGAAAGCATAGAGATGTATCTGCTCCTATATCCCACTGTGAGGGAAAGCATAGAGATGTATCTGCTCCTATATCCCACTGTAAGGGAAAGCATAGAGAAGTATCTGCTCCTATATCCCACTGTAAGGGCAAGCATAGAGATGTATCTGCTCCTATATCCCACTGTAAGGGAAGGCATAGAGATACATCTGCTCCTATATCCCAATGTAAGGGGAAAGCATAGAGATGTATCTGCTCCTATATCCCACTATAAGGGAAAGCATAAAGATGTATCTGCTCCTATATCCCTTTGTAAGGGAAAGCATAGAGATGTATCTGCTCCTATATCCCACTGTAAGGGAAATCATAAAGATGGATCTGCTCCTATATCCCACTGTAAGGGAAATCATAAAGTGGTATCTGCTCCTATATCCCACTGTAAGGGAAGGCATAGAGATACATCTGCTCTTATCCCAATGTAAGGGGAAAGCATAGAGATGTATCTGCTCCTATATCCCACTATAAGGGAAAGCATAAAGATGTATCTGCTCCTATATCCCACTGTAAGGGAAAGCATAGAGATGTATCTGCTCCTATATATCCCACTGTAAGGGAAAGCATAGAGATGTATCTGCTCCTATAACCCACTGTAAGGGAAATCATAAAGATGGATCTGCTCCTATATCCCACTGTAAGGGAAAGCATAGAGATGTATCTGCTCCTATATCCCACTGTAAGGGAAATCATAAAGATGGATCTGCTCCTATATCCCACTGTAAGGGAAAGCATAGAGATGTATCTGCTCCTATATCCCACTGTAAGGGAAATCATAAAGTTGTATCTGCTCCTATATCCCACTGTAAGGGAAATCATAAAGTTGGATCTGCTCCTATATCCCACTATAAGGAAAAGCATAAAGATGTATCTGCTTCTACATCCCACTGTAAGGGAAAGGATAGAGATGTATCTGCTCCTATATCCCACTATAGGGGAAAGCATAAGCATGTATCTGCTTATACATCGCACTGTAAGGGAAAGCATACAGATGTATCTGCTCCTATATCCCACTGTAAGGGAAATCATAGAGATGTATCCGCTCCTAATACCCACTGTAAGGGAAATCATAAAGATGGATCTGCTCCTATATCCCACTGTAAGGGAAAGCATAGAGATGTATCTGCTCCTATATCCCACTGTAAGGGAAAGCATATCGATGTATCTGCTCCTTTATCCCACTGTAAGGGAAATCATAAAGATGGATCTGCTCCTATATTCCACTGTAAGGGAAATCATAAAGATGGATCTGCTCCTATATCCCACTATAAGGAAAAGCATAAAGATGTATCTGCTTCTACATCCCACTGTAAGGGAAAGGATAGAGATGTATCTGCTCCTATATCACACTGTAAGGGAAATCATAAAGTGGTATCTGCTCCTATATCCCACTGTAAGGGAAGGCATAGAGATACATCTGCTCCTATATCCCAATGTAAGGGGAAAGCATAGAGATGTATCTGCTCCTATATCCCACTATAAGGGAAAGCATAAAGATGTATCTGCTCCTATATCCCACTGTAAGGGAAAGCATAGAGATGTATCTGCTCCTATATCCCACTGTAAGGGAAAGCATAGAGATGTATCTGCTCCTATAACCCACTGTAAGGGAAATCATAAAGATGGATCTGCTCCTATATCCCACTGTAAGGGAAAGCATAAAGATGTATCTGCTCCTATATCCCACTGTAAGGGAAAGCATAGAGATGTATCTGCTCCTATATCCCACTGTAAGGGAAATCGTAAAGATGGATCTGCTCCTATATCCCACTGTAAGGGAAAGCATAGAGATGTATCTGCTCCTATATCCCACTTTAAGGGAAATCATAAAGTTGTATCTGCTCCTATATCCCACTGTAAGGGAAATCATAAAGATGGATCTGCTCCTATATCCCACTATAAGGAAAAGCATAAAGATGTATCTGCTTCTACATCCCACTGTAAGGGAAAGGATAGAGATGTATCCGCTCCTATATCCCACTATAAGGAAAAGCATAAAGATGTATCTGCTTCTACATCCCACTGTAAGGGAAAGCATACAGATGTATCTGCCCCTATATCCCACTGTAAGGGAAATCATAGAGATGTATCCGCTCCTATATCCCACTGTAAGGGAAAGCATAGAGATGTATCTGCTCCTATATCCCACTGTAAGGGAAAGCATGGAGATGTATCTGCTCCTATATCCCACTGTAAGGGAAAGCATAAAGATGGATCTGCTCCTATATCCCACTGTAAGGGAAATCATAGAGATGTATCCGCTCCTATATCCCACTGTAAGGGAAAGCATAAAGATGGATCTGCTCCTATATCCCACTGTAAGGGAAAGCATAGAGATGTATCTGCTCCTATATCCCACTGTAAGGTAAAGCATAAAGATGTATCCGCTCCTATATCCCACTGTAAGGGAAATCATAGAGATGTATCCGCTCCTATATCCCACTGTAAGGGAAAGCATAAAGATGGATCTGCTCCTATATCCCACTGTAAGGGAAAGCATAGAGATGTATCTGCTCCTATATCCCACTGTAAGGGAAAGCATAGAGATGTATCTGCTCCTATATCCCACTGTAAGGGAAAACATAGAGATGTATCTGCTCCTATATCCCACTGTAAGGGAAATCATAAAGATGGATCTGCTCCTATATCCCACTGTAAGGGAAAGCATAGAGATGTATCTGCTCCAATATCCCACTGTAAGGGAAAGCATATCGATGTATCTGCTCCTTTATCCCACTGTAAGGGAAATCATAAAGATGGATCTGCTCCTATATTCCACTGTAAGGGAAATCATAAAGATGGATCTGCTCCTATATCCCACTATAAGGAAAAGCATAAAGATGTATCTGCTTCTACATCCCACTGTAAGGGAAAGGATAGAGATGTATCTGCTCCTATATCCCACTATAGGGGAAAGCATAAGAATGTATCTGCTTATACATCCCACTGTAAGGTAAAGCATACAGATGTATCTGCTCCTATATCCCACTGTAAGGGAAATCATAAAGATGGATCTGCTCCTATATCCCACTGTAAGGGAAAGCATAGAGATGTATCTGCTCCTATATCCCACTGTAAGGGAAAGCATATCGATGTATCTGCTTCTTTATCCCACTGTAAGGGAAATCATAAAGATGGATCTGCTCCTATATCCCACTGTAAGGGAAAGCATAGAGATGTATCTGCTCTTATATCCCACTGTAAGGGAAAGCATAGAGATGTATCTGCTCCTATATCCCACTGTAAGGGAAATCATAAAGTTGTATCTGCTCCTATATCCCACTGTAAGGGAAATCATAAAGATGGATCTGCTCCTATATCCCACTGTAAGGGAAAGCATAAAGATGTATCTGCTTCTACATCCCACTGTAAGGGAAACATAGAGATGTATCTGCTCCTATATCCCACTATAGGGGAAAGCATAAAAATGTATCTGCTTCTACATCCCACTGGAAGAGAAAGCATATAGATGTATCTGATCCTATATCCCACTGAATGGGAAAGCATAGAGTTGTATCTGCTCCTATATCCCACTGTAAGGAAAATCATAAATATGTATCTGCTCCTATATCGCACTGTAAGGAAAATCATAAAGATGGATCTGCTCCTATATCCCACTGTAAGGGAAAGCATATCGATGTATCTGCTCCTTTATCCCACTGTAAGGGAAATCATAAAGATGGATCTGCTCCTATATTCCACTGTAAGGGAAAGCATAGAGATGTATCTGCTCCTATATCCCACTGTAAGGGAAAGCATAGAGATGTATCTGCTCCTATATCCCACTGTAAGGGAAATCATAAAGTTGTATCTGCTCCTATATCCCACTGTAAGGGAAATCATAAAGATGGATCTGCTCCTATATCCCACTGTAAGGGAAAGCATAAAGATGTATCTGCTTCTACATCCCACTGTAAGGGAAACATAGAGATGTATCTGCTCCTATATCCCACTATAGGGGAAAGCATAAAAATGTATCTGCTTCTACATCCCACTGGAAGAGAAAGCATATAGATGTATCTGATCCTATATCCCACTGAATGGGAAAGCATAGAGATGTATCTGCTCCTATATCCCACTGTAAGGGAAAGCATATCGATGTATCTGCTCCTTTATCCCACTGTAAGGGAAATCATAAAGATGGATCTGCTCTTATATCCCACTGTAAGGGAAAGCATAGAGATGTATCTGCTCCTATATCCCACTGTAAGGGAAAGCATATCGATGTATCTGCTCCTTTATCCCACTGTAAGGGAAATCATAAAGATGGATCTGCTCCTATACTCCACTGTAAGGGAAATCATAAAGATGGATCTGCTCATATATCCCACTGTAAGGGAAGGCATAAAGATGTATCTGCTTCTACATCCCACTGTAAGGGAAAGGATAGAGATGTATCTGCTCCTATATCCCACTGTAAGGGAAATCATAAAGTGGTATCTGCTCCTATATCCCTCTGTAAGGGAAGGCATAGAGATACATCTGCTCCTATATCCCAATGTAAGGGGAAAGCATAGAGATGTATCTGCTCCTATATCCCACTATAAGGGAAAGCATAAAGATGTATCTGCTCCTATATCCCACTGTAAGGGAAAGCATAGAGATGTATCTGCTCCTATATCCCACTGTAAGGGAAAGCATAGAGATGTATCTGCTCCTATAACCCACTGTAAGGGAAATCATAAAGATGGATCTGCTCCTATATCCCACTGTAAGGGAAAGCATAAAGATGTATCTGCTCCTATATCTCACTGTAAGGGAAAGCATAGAGATGTATCTGCTCCTATATCCCACTGTAAGGGAAATCGTAAAGATGGATCTGCTCCTATATCCCACTGTAAGGGAAAGCATAGAGATGTATCTGCTCCTATATCCCACTTTAAGGGAAATCATAAAGTTGTATCTGCTCCTATATCCCACTGTAAGGGAAATCATAAAGATGGATCTGCTCCTATATCCCACTATAAGGAAAAGCATAAAGATGTATCTGCTTCTACATCCCACTGTAAGGGAAAGGATAGAGATGTATCCGCTCCTATATCCCACTATAGGGGAAAGCATAAGAATGTATCTGCTTATACATCCCACTGTAAGGGAAAGCATACAGATGTATCTGCCCCTATATCCCACTGTAAGGGAAATCATAGAGATGTATCCGCTCCTAATACTCACTGTAAGGGAAATCATAAAGATGGATCTGCTCCTATATCCCACTGTAAGGGAAAGCATAGAGATGTATCTGCTCCAATATCCCACTGTAAGGGAAAGCATATCGATGTATCTGCTCCTTTCTCCCACTGTAAGGGAAATCATAAAGATGGATTTGCTCCTATATTCCACTGTAAGGGAAATCATAAAGATGGATCTGCTCCTATATCCCACTATAGGGGAAAGCATAAGAATGTATCTGCTTATACATCCCACTGTAAGGTAAAGCATACAGATGTATCTGCTCCTATATCCCACTATAAGGGAAATCATAGAGATGTATCCGCTCCTAATACCCACTGTAAGGGAAATCATAAAGATGGATCTGCTCCTATATCCCACTGTAAGGGAAAGCATAGAGATGTATCTGCTCCTATATCCCACTGTAAGGGAAAGCATATCGATGTATCTGCTACTTTATCCCACTGTAAGGGAAATCATAAAGATGGATCTGCTCCTATATTCCACTGTAAGGGAAAGCATAGAGATGTATCTGCTCCTATATCCCACTGTAAGGGAAAGCATAGAGATGTATCTGCTCCTATATCCCACTGTAAGGGAAATCATAAAGTTGTATCTGCTCCTATATCCCACTGTAAGGGAAATCATAAAGATGGATCTGCTCCTATATCCCACTGTAAGGGAAAGCATAAAGATGTATCTGCTCCTATATCCCACTGTAAGGGAAAGCATATCGATGTATCTGCTCCTTTATCCCACTGTAAGGGAAATCATAAAGATGGATCTGCTCCTATATTCCACTGTAAGGGAAATCATAAAGATGGATCTGCTCCTATATCCCACTGTAAGGGAAATCATAAAGTTGTATCTGCTCCTATATCCCACTGTAAGGGAAATCATAAAGATGGATCTGCTCCTATATCCCACTGTAAGGGAAAGCATAAAGATGTATCTGCTCCTATATCCCACTGTAAGGGAAAGCATATCGATGTATCTGCTCCTTTATCCCACTGTAAGGGAAATCATAAAGATGGATCTGCTCCTATATTCCACTGTAAGGAAAAGCATAGAGATGTATCTGCTCCTATATCCCACTGTAAGGGAAAGCATAGAGATGTATCTGCTTCTACATCCCACTGTAAGGGAAAGCATAGAGATGTTTCTGCTCCTATACCCCACTGTAAGGGAAAGCATAGAGGTGTATCTGCTCCTATATCCCACTGTAAGGGAAAGCATAGAGATGTATCTGCTCCTATATCCCACTGTAAGGGAAAGCATAGAGATGTATCTGCTTCTACATCCCACTGTAAGGGAAAGCATAGAGATGTATCGTCTCCTATACCCCACTGTAAGGGAAAGCATAGAGATGTATCTGCTCCTATATCCCACTGTAAGGGAAAGCATAGAGATGTATCTGCTCCTATATCCCACAGTAAGGGAAAGCATAGAGATGTATCAGGTTCTACATCCCACTGTAAGGGAAAGCATAGAGATGTATGTGCTCCTATATCCCACTCTAAGGGAAAGCATAGAGATGTATCTGCTTCTATATCCCACTGTAAGGGAAAGCATAGAGATGTATCTGCTCCTATATCCCACTTTAAGGGAAATCATAAAGTTGTATCTGCTCCTATATCCCACTGTAAGGGAAATCATAAAGATGGATCTGCTCCTATATCCCACTATAAGGAAAAGCATAAAGATGTATCTGCTTCTACATCCCACTGTAAGGGAAAGGATAGAGATGTATCCGCTCCTATATCCCACTATAGGGGAAAGCATAAGAATGTATCTGCTTATACATCCCACTGTAAGGGAAAGCATACAGATGTATCTGCCCCTATATCCCACTGTAAGGGAAATCATAGAGATGTATCCGCTCCTAATACCCACTGTAAGGGAAATCATAAAGATGGATCTGCTCCTATATCCCACTGTAAGGGAAAGCATAGAGATGTATCTGCTCCAATATCCCACTGTAAGGGAAAGCATATCGATGTATCTGCTCCTTTATCCCACTGTAAGGGAAATCATAAAGATGGATCTGCTCCTATATTCCACTGTAAGGGAAATCATAAAGATGGATCTGCTCCTATATCCCACTATAAGGAAAAGCATAAAGATGTATCTGCTTCTACATCCCACTGTAAGGGAAAGGATAGAGATGTATCTGCTCCTATATCCCACTATAGGGGAAAGCATAAGAATGTATATGCTTATACATCCCACTGTAAGGTAAAGCATACAGATGTATCTGCTCCTATATCCCACTGTAAGGGAAATCATAGAGATGTATCCGCTCCTAATACCCACTGTAAGGGAAATCATAAAGATGGATCTGCTCCTATATCCCACTGTAAGGGAAAGCATAGAGATGTATCTGCTCCTATATCCCACTGTAAGGGAAAGCATATCGATGTATCTGCTCCTTTATCCCACTGTAAGGGAAATCATAAAGATGGATCTGCTCCTATATTCCACTGTAAGGGAAAGCATAGAGATGTATCTGATCCTATATCCCACTGTAAGGGAAAGCATAGAGATGTATCTGCTCCTATATCCCACTGTAAGGGAAATCATAAAGTTGTATCTGCTCCTATATCCCACTGTAAGGGAAATCATAAAGATGGATCTGCTCCTATATCCCACTGTAAGGGAAAGCATAAAGATGTATCTGCTTCTACATCCCACTGTAAGGGAAACATAGAGATGTATCTGCTCCTATATCCCACTATAGGGGAAAGCATAAAAATGTATCTGCTTCTACATCCCACTGGAAGAGAAAGCATATAGATGTATCTGATCCTATATCCCACTGAATGGGAAAGCATAGAGTTGTATCTGCTCCTATATCCCACTGTAAGGAAAATCATAAATATGTATCTGCTCCTATATCGCACTGTAAGGAAAATCATAAAGATGTATCTGCTCCTATATCCCACTGTAAGGGAAATCATAAAGATGGATCTGCTCCTATATCCCACTGTAAGGGAAAGCATAGAGATGTATCTGCTTCTACATCCCACTTTAAGGGAAAGCATAGTGATGTATCTGCTCCTATATCCCACTGTAAGGGAAAGCATAGAGATGTATCTGCTCCTATATCCCACTGTAAGGGAAAGCATAGAGATGTATCTGCTCCTATATCCCACTGTAAGGGAAAGCATAGAGATGTATCTGTTTCTACATCCCACTGTAAGGGAAAGCATAGAGATGTATCTGCTTCTACATCCCACTGTAAGGGAAAGCATAGAGATGTTTCTGCTCCTATACCCCACTGTAAGGGAAAGCATAGAGGTGTATCTGCTCCTATATCCCACTGTAAGGGAAAGCATAGAGATGTATCTGCTCCTATATCCCACTGTAAGGGAAAGCATAGAGATGTATCTGCTTCTACATCCCACTGTAAGGGAAAGCATAGAGATGTATCGTCTCCTATACCCCACTGTAAGGGAAAGCATAGAGATGTATCTGCTCCTATATCCCACTGTAAGGGAAAGCATAGAGATGTATCTGCTCCTATATCCCACAGTAAGGGAAAGCATAGAGATGTATCAGGTTCTACATGCCACTGTAAGGGAAAGCATAGAGATGTATGTGCTCCTATATCCCACTCTAAGGGAAAGCATAGAGATGTATCTGCTTCTACATCCCACTGTAAGGGAAAGCATAGAGATGTATCTGCTCCTATATCCCACTGTAAGGTAAAGCATAAAGATGTATCTGCTCCTTTATCCCACTGTAAGGGAAAGCATAAAGATGTGTCTGCTCCTATATCCCACTGTAAGGGAAAGCATAGAGATGTATCTGCTCCTATATTCCACTGTAAGGGAAAGCATAGAGATGGATCTGCTCCTATATCCCACTGTAAGGGAAAGCATAGAGATGTATCTGCTTCTACATCCCACTGTAAGGGAAAGCATAGAGATGTATCTGCTCCTATATCCCACTGTAAGGGAAAGCATAGAGTTGTATCTGCTCCTATATCACACTGTAAGGGAAAGCATAGAGATGTATCTGCTCCTATATCCCACTGTAATGGAAAGCATAAAGATGGATCTGCTCCTATATCCCACTGTAAGGGTTAGCATAGAGATATATCTGCTCCTATATCCCACTGTAAGGGAAAGCATAGAGATGTATCTGCTCCTATACCCCACTGTAAGGGAAAGCATAGAGATGTATCTGCTCCTATATCCCACTGTAAGAGAAAGCATAAAGATGGATCTGCTCCTATATCCCACTGTAAGGGAAAGGATAGAGATGTATCTGCTCCTATACCCCACTGTAAGGGAAAGCATTGAGATGTATCTGCTCCTATATCCCACTGTAAGGGAAAGCATAGAGATGTATCTGCTCCTATATCCCACTGTAAGGGAAAGCATAGAGATGTATCTGCTTCTACATCCCACTGTAAGGGAAAGCATAGAGATGTATCTGCTCCTATATCCCACTGTAAGGGAAAGCATAAAGATGGATCTGCTCCTATATCCCACTGTAAGGGTTAGCATGGAGATGTATCTGCTTCTACA
The DNA here is from genome assembly GCA_036971475.1 of Prosapia bicincta. NCBI lineage: Eukaryota > Metazoa > Arthropoda > Insecta > Hemiptera > Cercopidae > Prosapia > Prosapia bicincta. The sequence goes on from JBAIZL010000006.1 coordinate 137,492,974, forward strand.
TCCCACTGTAAGGGAAAGCATAGAGATGTATCTGCTCCTATACCCCACTGTAAGGGAAAGCATAGAGATGTATCTGCTCCTATATCCCACTGTAAGGGAAAGCATAGAGATGTATCTGCTCCTATATCCCACTGTAAGGGAAAGCATAGAGATGTATCTGTTTCTACATCCCACTGTAAGGGAAAGCATAGAGATGTATCTGCTCCTATATCCCACTCTAAGGAAAAGCATAGAGATGTATCTGCTTCTACATCCCACTGTAAGGGAAAGCATAGAGATGTATTTGCTCCTATACCCCACTGTAAGGGAAAGCATAGAGATGTATATGCTCCTATATCCCACTGTAAGGGAAAGCATAGAGATGTATCTGCTTCTACATCCCACTGTAAGGGAAAGCATAGAGATGTATCTGCTCCTATACCCCACTGTAAGGGAAAGCATAGAGATGTATATGCTCCTATATCCCACCGTAAGGGAAAGCATAGAGATGTATCTGCTCCTATATCCCACTGTAAGGGAAAGCATAGAGATGTATCTGTTTCTACATCCCACTGTAAGGGAAAGCATAAAGATGTATCTGCTCCTATATCCCACTGTAAGGGAAAGCATAAAGATGTATCTGCTCCTATATCGCACTGTAAGGGAAAGCATAGAGATGTATCTGCTCCTATATTCCACTGTAAGGGAAAGCATAGAGATGGATCTGCTCCTATATCCCACTGTAAGGGAAAGAATAGAGATGTATCTGCTTCTAGATCCCACTGTAAGGGAAAGCATAGAGATGTATCTGCTCCTATATCCCACTGTAAGGGAAAGCATAAAGATGTATCTCCTCCTATATCCCACTGTAAGGGAAAGCATAGAGATGTATCTGCTTCTACATCCCACTGTAAGGGAAAGCATAGAGATGTATCTGCTCCTATACCCCACTGTAAGGGAAAGCATAGAGATGTATATGCTCCTATATCCCACTGTAAGGGAAAGCATAGAGATGTATCTGCTCCTATATTCCACTGTAAGGGACAGCATAGAGATGGATCTGCTCCTATATCCCACTGTAAGGGAAAGCATAGAGATGTATCTGCTTCTAGATCCCACTGTAAGGGAAAGCATAGAGTTGTATCTGCTCCTATATCCCACTGTAAGGGAAAGCATAGATTTGTATCTGCTCCTATATCACACTGTAAGGGAAAGCGTAAAGATGTATCTAACCTTACGTATCATTGTAATGAAAAACATGTGTGGGTGTATGTGTGTGTGTTGCAACGGGTTAAAAATGTCACTTTTTATCGTTGCAAGTGAAATTAAAAATTCCATATATTTTCACAAGTTTTGCATGCAAAATAGCGATGAAATAATAAAATAAAAGTGCTCTAGGCAAAATGTAAGGTTAGTTTACCGAGTTTAAGGGATAGAAATAAATCCGTTCTAGGGATAAGGTGATTTTTTTCCAAATTTGAAAGGGGGAAAAGTCTAAAATCCACCTAGAGTGACCATCAACATTCGAGGGGACGCAATATGAAAAAAGAAGGACAGTGTAAGAGAATCGAAAAAAAACAGATGAGGAGCCTCCCGAAAGATTTAAAGTAAAAATAAAAAATGAGTAAATATTTCGACAACCGACGGACAGAACATGAGAAGATCAAGCACGAAGAGAGTAGACCAGACAGAGCTCCCGGTCACACGAGTGGTGGGGAACTTGTTATTTGTCTAAAGCAGCCGGGAGGGGTTGAAAAGTCTGAGAATGAAAAGTGTATCTTGAGACCACAAAGGGATCGGTCGTGTGCGAGTGCGCTCCGGTTGGTAGAACGCCGACAGCGTTTCAAACTGTGAAGTAAATGGTAAAAATGTAGAGCTAAGAGGGAGATAGACCGTTGAAATGTAGTGCCGTCTGTTTTAAAACCATTTTGGGGAGGAAACTTTCCAAAAGGTGTTTGTATCGTAAAACAGCAATGTCGTAGCGTCCTCAAGGAAATTGTTGCAGAAAATTAGGTCGAATAAAAGTTTTGAGTCAGTGCTAATATAAACAAATAAACAGTGCTTAAAATAAAAATGGTTAAACAATTTAGGGTAAAAGGGAACCAACTTCACCTATAAAATTTAAATTGGTGCAGTGAAATAAAACAAAAACAAGTAGAGCAAATCCAGGAGTAAAGTTAAGTTCAATAATTATAAAGACAGTGTTCAAGACGGGGTAAAAGACTAAATTCAGGACTTTAAATTAAAAAAACAGATACATAAAGGAAAATTTCGCGCAAAAGAAAAGCGTATTGTTTGTTTCGGATATCACGCCAACTTGGGAACAATGGAGGTCAGGAGACGCGAGTTCGGGCGAGTCCTATATCCAAGATGGCCAGCCACGAAAGGACAGAGATCAAGCCTACAATGACCAGAGAAGAAGTGATGCAGGAAAGGCCTGATTTTAGCTTTTATCTCTCTCTTTCAAATAAATAAAAATTTTATTTTGAATTTTTGGGGAACTTTTTGAAATTTTAAAGTTTAAATTTAAATAAATTTTGCAAAATTTGAAAATGCGTTTAAAAGGAGTGGCTTCATTTCAGAAAGAAAGTGGAAGGGATAGCGTTAGGATGTGGTAATTATCTTAAACTAAAAGGTCGAACCCTCCAATTGTAGATTGAAAAAGCACAAATAAATTATTTAGAATTAGAAATAAATTTTTAAAAATTAAAATTTAAAAATAAAATTTTGAAAAAAGAATATGTGAATCCTATGAAGTAAATTTAAGTCATAAAAAGTGTAAATAAATTTCAAGTAATAGAATAAGCTATGTTACAGATAGAGACTGTGAGAAATTTAAATTTTTCTCATGTGGGTTTAAAATTAAAAGTTGTCGAATTTAAGTAAAGATCTAAAATATTTCAAAATGTTTGTCAGAAAGAATTTTGTTTTGTAAATGTTTGTTGTTTTTTATAGTTGGTTTAAGACACCAAAATCAATGAAAGGGTTGTGAAAATAAGTTAAATTGTAATGAAGTCTTAGAAAACAAAGTAAAATCTTGTACAGAAAAGTAAAGTAGAATTTTTAAAGTAAATTAAAAGTTTTAATTTGAAGAAACCGTTCAATAATAAAGATTGAGTTTTAAAGATTAACAAAGAAAGGATTGATTTTGATTTTAAATGAAATTTAAAATTTTAGAAAAGAATAATGGTTATAAAAGGTGATATGAAACTTGTTTGTTTACAAAAGAACTTGTTTGGAAAATAAATTGAAATCTAAAAGAGAAATTTGAAGAAATTTTTCCGATTAGACTAGAAGTTTTAAATTCAATAAACAATTTTAAAATCAATTTTGAGAATTGAAATAATTAACCTAGAAAGGGTAAATATTGATCTTAAAGTAACTATAAACTATCCTAAGTTTTATGAAAAAGAAGTAAGTTAAGAAGAAGTTAATATAAAAATTACTTGTTTGATAAAGAAGTTATACAACAGGTTTATATAATTATATTCAAAAGGTTGAAGAAATGTTAGATGATTAAGTAGAGCTGTAAAAATATAAAAATGATTACAAACTGGCTGTAACGTAACTTTTAAAATGAATAAAAACCGAAGTTTTTTTACAGTGATTATATTTATTTAAACAAATTTCTTACACAAACCTAAACCAAAATGGTCAGTTAGCCACAATATGCCTTCAAATGAACTCATTGAACGGGAACAGATACCCAAAAGGTTATATCTCAGCGAGTTAGGTTTTTAAATAAAGTCCAGTGACTGGTTCTCTGGCAGATTTTGGCGAGCATTGCACAGGGGTTTGGCCATCGGCTCATTTCAAAATTTTTACCTAGCAACGGATACGAGGGCTGGTGGCGGCGTTTCGCGAAAGGGTTGCGGGCGTTGAATCGTTGGGCCGGTCCATAGCAGTGTGTGTGCGCGCGCGTGCGTGCGTGTGTGTGTGTGTGTGTGTGTGTGTGTGTGTGTGTGTGTGTGTGTGTGTATGTGTGTGTGTGTGTGTGTGTGTGAAAAATTGAAGAAAATACAAATAAAAGGTTTGTCTTAGAATATTCTTGTATTTGTATTTCCTCTTTTCCTTTATTATTACATAGAAAACACACATATATATATATATATATATATATATATATAATAAGTATACATAAATAAATATATATATAAATATAAATAAATATATATATAATAATAAGTATAAATATATATATATATATATATATATATATATATATATATATATATATATATAGTGGTTATGTGATATTCTATAATTATAATCAGTGTTGTTTGTTTGTATTTAAGGAGCTGATGAAAATACTGAAATTGTCTCGGTCACGCAAAATGTGGTTGTTAATGGTAACTATAGCATGCCTAGTAATTATCCAGTATCCGATAGCAAGCACATGGCTGATCGCAAGCTCAGGCAACATCGCTGTCGACCTGCCTCAGACCAATCTACAAGCGGTTCTTGACCATATCCAACTTGACAACAGCCTGGTGTCGGAAATAGGAGAAAAGGTTCTTCATGAAATTGTAAAGCAGGTAAAGTAAAATCGCTACAACTACAAAATATATATATATATATATATATATATATATATATATATATATATATATAAATATAAAATACGTTCTCTTGTTTAATAATTTCAAAAAATATAGGTTATTCGAATACAAGAATATTTATTAATTTATATCCGAATGGATATAAATTAATAAATACTCTTGTATTCGAATAACCTATGTTGTTTTAATATATATATATATATTCCTACACCAAAATTAAATTCTTACGATTTGATATCTATTATTTATTACCGAATAATCGGTTTTTTTACGTTCCCCTATATAAAGGCGAAAAGATGAAAAGTCTTTTTTCAAAATCTTACATTTTTAAAATTAATATAGGGGGTCGTACCTTCCTAGTAACGGCACCCCTGTAACGTGCTTCAAATGGCAAGATTGTGATATAAATCTCCCAATATCGGTTTTCCTGGTCTTGATTACACGTATTCAATTTTAATAAAGATAACACATATTCATTCCACAGTCGAAGGTATTTAGAGTGTGTGAGAATGTGGGTGTCTTGTGTGTGTGTGTGTGTGTGTGTGTGTGTGTTAGGGTGTGTGTGTATGTATGTGTGTGTGTGTGTGTGTGTGTGTGTGTGTGTGTGTGTGTGTGTGTGTGTGTGTGTGTTTGTGTGTGTGTGTGTGTGTGTGTGTATGTGTGTGTGTATGTGTGTGTGTGTGAATTGTGTGTCTGCAAAGGACACATCAGAATACAGAAACGCCTTTTATAAAAAGGGAAACTAATCTTAGTTCAGAATTTCCGAACAAACAAAGTCAATTGCCATGGCAACGGCTTTCTGATTGGTCAAAAGTTGAAAAATGGATACTGGGACGTGGGAAGTTTGAAATTGGAGAAGACGGGCCTCACAAAAGGCACGCTATCCAGAACCAGAATGCATTAGGCTCTCAAAGCGAGCAGACGTGTTGTTGTACCATGCGATCAAGACAAGAAAAAATGTGCTAAAAACAGAGTAAAAAGTGCTACGATGTGATCAGGGGAAGGAAGATATATATGAGCAAGGGCTCATATATACCCAGAACAAAATTTCGACCACCAAAATGCAAAATTAAAGAAAATAAGAAGATTGACCGAAATTATGGAGAGACGCCTACCTACCAAGACCCTTGAAGCTGTAACAGGACCGACAGATGACAACATTAATGAAGATAAAAAGATTTCTACAGTACAAGGTTATATAATCAATTTAATTATTCTTTTTTAAATAACATTTTACTTCAAATTATATTAACTTAATTTCAAAATTAAATAAGATGGGAATAACCTAAGGGACTGATTAGTCAACTCTCTTAGGTTACCCAAATTTAAGTAATAAAGATTCAAAATTGACTTTCCATTCCCATCGCTGTGGGAATGTATGGATTAAGTATAAAGATGTATATCTTATATGGCTTTTTCTAAGTGAATTTCTAATGAATAACTTCCAAAGAAGTTAATTGTTCAAGGCCTAGCCTAAAGGCATTACATAGTAATATTAAGTGTTTGAAAAAGAATCAGTTTTTAAAATATGTTAAATTTAACTCTACTAATCAAAATTATATACAAAATTAATTATGGTAACTTTGATAATTTAAATTATATGTAAAATTAATGATAATAAGAAAATTTAAAAACAGAAGGAGATAATAATGTTTAGTTAAATGGCAAGTTGTATGAAATTTTGAAAAAATAATTAGTCAAGAAAATCCTGTGAAATTAAATAAAAACAATAATAATTAATTTGAACCTTGGAACAAATAAATAAAAATGTATATTTTCCAATTAGCTGTGTTTTCATTCTAGATAAGATAAGTTCACTAGGTATCCAGGTATAGTCTTTAAATCACAAGTGTCTCTCAAAGATTCCACTACCCGAAAAGGAGCTTGAACAGGGCTTATCGGAGGCTAATTGGTTTTATCAAAAATTCAGGGGTTGGTTCCTCTGAGAGGTTTATTCCTTGAGGCACAGGTCTATGAAATTAGGTTCGTAGTCAATGGATAAACCATTACTTTCTTACTGACTTAGCAATTGAGGAAGAGAAATAAACAACGGCAAAGGTTATAAAAAGTAAGTCGGTAAGAAAAGTATGGCGCCCAACGTTTGAGGCTCGATGCTTACATTGTAACATCGGGTCAACATCAAATAGAGACAGATTTAAATCGACTAAGGAGCCTAGTGAAACAAAATTAATTAAATAGAATTCAATTAAAATTGTAAAAAATAATAGGAATCATAAAATGAAAACCAAAGAAGTTCTTTAAATTAAATAAGAGTTAATTATAATAAAAATGAAATTAAAAAGAACTTAGAATAAATAATAATAATTAAAAGGAAATAATTAAGTAAAATAAAATTCAGTAGGTGTCGGTAGGGCATAATATAAATAATAATGTTAGTTATTAATGAAAGTAAATAGAATACATAGGCGTTAGATAGACAAGGTCAAGGGAACACTGAACCGGATCACATCGAGCACAATTCTAAATGAATATTTAATTAAATACTCAGTATATAGTAAAAATATAGAAGTAGGAGAAGTTAGTAAGGGAATAAAAGGATAGTTAAATACGAGACTTTAAGATGGCGACAAGACAGAGAAAAGACACAGAACCATCTGAAATGATGGAGTTTTTTAAAAAAATGATGGAGGAACAAAAACAGGAGAGATTAAAAGAGATGGAGGAACAAAAACAGGAAAGATTAAAAGAGATGGAGGAACAAAAACAGGAAAGATTAAAAGAGATGGAAGAACAGAAACAAGGGAGAATAAAGGAACAAGAAGAATTAGTAAAAAAGATAGAGGAACAAAAACAGGAAAGATTAAAAGAGATGGAGGAACAGAAACAAGGGAGAATAAAGGAACAAGAAGAATTAGTAAAAATGATAGAGGAACAAAGAAAGAAAGAAAGAGAGGAGGAAAAAGTAGAAAGAAAGAAAGAAAGAGAGGAGGATAAACAAGAAATTAAGAATCTTTGGGAAATCATGAATAAGAGGATAGAGGAAATAAATGAAGGAATTACAAGAAAGAATGAGGAAATGGGAAATAAAATCCAAGAAACTATAGAAAAGATGTATAACTTAGAGGTAACAGTCAGTGAAAATAAACAGACTGTAGAAACAGTTAAGGGAGAAGTCAAAAAAGTAGAAAGAAGGGTACAAGTAGTTGAGAATAAGATAAAGAATATGGGAGAAGGGATAAATATAGCTACCTTGTTTAAATCAAGGATGTTTGAGATGGGTGATAATGGAGACAAAAGCAAGAAGGAATTCTACGGTAGGGAAGATGAAGACCCTATTGATTTCATTAAACACCTAGAAGGTATAATGTCCGAAATTGATCCTGACATGGAGGAAGGACAAAAAAGGAAAATAATGGAGAGACATCTTAAAGGACCAGCACAAGAATGGTGGTTGGCCATGAATATGGAGGAGGAAAATTATGATGAAGTTAAGGAGAGATTCTTTAGCCACTTTTGGGGATCTCATGCACAAGAGAGAATTCGAGGAAGAATCGAAAATGGAAAATATGAATACCATCGAGGCACAAACAACATGGTAAATTATTTCTTAAAAATGGTGAACACGGCGAGACACCTAACCCCGCCATACAATCAGGCGGAGTTAATTATGAAGATTATGAAGCATTATGGGAACAGAATGTATATAGGATGTTCCGGGATGGCGGCTACCGACATAGAGGAGGCGGTAAAATACATCCGAAGGAACATGGAGCAGGAGGCTACCAGGAACCGGACTCAGCCTAGGACTGAGGAACGGGAACCTGAAAGGAGAGGGTTTACACACCAAATGAGAAACCCCGGATACAAGGGAAATTGGAGGCAAGAGCCTTACCCGGTAGAAGGGAGAGGAAACGGGAGACAGGGGCCCTACCAAAGAGAGGGACCAAGAAATAGGCCGCAAAATCAGTGGCAACAACAAAGGCCAGAGTACAGGCCACAAAACCAAACGGAAGAAGGCCCACAGACAAAAGAAAAGAGACCTCAAAATCCAGGGCCAAGTGGTCAATCAAAAAACTAAATGAGAGGATCCCTAATGGTAGGAAGGAAAAGAGGAGACAACCATTAGAGATCCAACAACAAACAAAATATAGGAAATATTACCCGGAGAAACAGGGAACAGTAAATAAAGGAAAGGCGGAAGACCTAAAGAACAAAAATAAAAAAACAATACAACAGGAAAATAACAATGAAGTACACCAAAATCAAGAGCGTAGAGTTGGTGGACTATCTCTTGATATTCGTGCTGAATTGTTAGAAGAGGACAAGGAGATTGGCGAAGGTAACCAGAAGAAAGAAACATGCCCTGTAATTGACTGTGAGGTAGAAGGGCACTCTATAGAGGTAGAGATTGACACGGGTGCAGACGTGTCAGTCATTCAAGAAAAGGCTTACAACAACCTCAAGTTGCATGGGCTTAAGTTCCTGGAACTACCCATCAACAATGTGGGAGTTGTAACAGCCATTAAGACTGCACAAATAAAGGTTACCCGGCAATGCTTAATTCCCTTAACAATTAAAGGCATAAAAGTGGACTGCATCTTCATAGTGGTCTCCAAACTTCGGTCGGAGATGATTATGGGGTGCAACACACTGTATGACCTAAAGGCACGGATAAACATGGATAGACGCTTTGTGACATTCGAAATAGAAGGGGAAATGGTGTACCAGGACTTTAAAAGTAAAATACAAAAGATAGAGGAAAATGAAGAAGTCCGAAAAATATGCAAGATAACCCAGGAAAAAGAAGATGCATCAACAATAGGGCATCAAAGCAAAAAGGAGGGGTTAATGCGACAGTGCGAGAAGCAGGGGCACTGCCGAATGAATGAAGGAGGAAATGGACAAGAAACAAGTAAAGGGGAAATCTTAAATATAACGAACGAATATCAAAGAAAAATAAAAAATGAAACAGAGGAAAAATTAAACAAAAACAAAAAATTAAAAAACAAAAATGAAAATATAATAAATAAGGAAATAAATTTAAGACCTGAGGGAGTCAAAACAGGAGATAAAGAAACAAAGGACATGGAAAGAAGAGCTGCAGCTGAGATTAAGAGCAAACCAAAATATAAACAAGGTAAGGCCGAAATAGTGCCAAAAAGGGGAAATAATGTGAGTGGAAAAATAATAAATAAGAAAATAAATATAAATAAAAGTATAAACGTCGCGTCGAAACAATTAAAAGGGGGGAACAACGAGGTTAAAATGAATAACCAACAAGTAGCTCGGAAGCCCATGACTAAGACTTTAGATTCTGGAGAGATAACCCAAAGGAAAGAAATTGAAATTAAAGAAAGAAAAAAGAAAAACCCATTTACTAGTTCAAGAGTTCGAAAGTCAATTAAAATGAGAGCCAATCCAAATACGAGAAGAACCTTCATTTCATTACAAGTCAAAAACAGAAAAATAAAAGGTAGATTTAAGGAGAATAAGGGAAAGTTAAGAAATTGGAAAAGGAGAAAGAAGAAAAATAAAGATAAAGATGGACGGATGATAAGAAAATATTTGAGAATTAACCATTTAGGAATCGAAGAAGAAGAAACAGAAAATAAATGTATATTAGACAAAGAACAGCAAAATCAATTAAACCAGCTAATATTGGAATATGACGATATATTTAGCGAGATACCGGGAAGATCAAATAAATATAAGCATCAATTGAAACTAATAGAGAATAAAACTTTTGTACGAAGGAATTATCCAATTCCAATTAATTACCGTAAACAGGTCCAAGAAGAGATTGAAAGAATGCTCAGATATGACATCATCGAACGCTCAAGAACTCCTTACATCAACCCAATGGTGACAGTAATAAAACCAGACAAGACCATCCGTCTGTGCCTAGACGCTAGGAAGTTGAATGAAATAACTGTGCCGGATTATGAAAGTGCACCCACTATTGACGATATACTAAGGAAAGGTCGCAACAGGCGATATTTTTCAAAAATAGATTTAACGTCAAGTTTCTGGCAAATACCGTTGACTAATGAGTCCAAAAAATATACAGGATTTTTATTTAATAATAAAGTATATAATTTCAAAGTGGTGCCTTTTGGACTCCAAAACTCCCTAGCGGCTCTAGTGAGAACGGTAGATATCACTTTGGGTAAGGAGTTAGAGGAAAATCTTTTAGTGTATGTCGATGATCTGTTGTGTCTATCTGAGACATTCGATGAGCACCTCAGTCACCTGAGGACAATTTTCACCAGATTCAGAGAGGGGAATTTAACCATCAACCCGAAGAAAACCTTGTTCTGTCAACAAGAGGTGAAGTTTTTAGGATATATCTTCAGGCAAGAAGGGGTCACCACAGACCCAGAGAAGCTACAGGCAATACAGGATTTCCCAGAACCTAGAAACAAAAAACAACTACAATCGTTTCTAGGTTTTGTAAATTACTATGCACGATTTACAAAGAAACATGCTGAAGAGACTTCACCCTTGTTGAAATTACTAAGAAAAGATCAGCCCTGGATCTGGGATGAATACATGAGTAAAGCCTTCAATAGGGTAAAAGATTTGTTTACGGAATCAGTCACTCTGATGCATCCAATCGAAGGGCAACGTACGTTCCTACAGACAGATGCATGTGATAATGCAATCGCCAGTCAGATTTTCCAGAGAGATGGACAAGGGCAAATGCAAGTAATAGGGTTCGTTAGCCGAACACTTAAGAGTTGTGAGAAGGCATACACTATATGCGAGAAAGAATTATTGGCTATAGTGCATGGCTTGAAAAAATTTCGGCCATTAATAGTGGGAGCGCCACTAACTATCATAACGGATAATAAGGCATTGAAATTTATGAACACGTGCAATTTCACTAATTCACGAATCACTAGGTGGATATTGGCGATTCAAGAGTATCAACCAACAGTGATACATTGCCCAGGAAAGGAAAACATACCGTGCGACGTCGTGAGTCGGATGTATCAGAATGAGATGGATAATAAGGGAAACAGTCAGAACCGTCAGGTCATAAAAGTAGGACGGTTACAAATAGGATGTGAAGAAACACTAAAAGCAAAATTTCAAAACATAAAAAACTTACAAAGACAACAACCAGAATTAGAAAAATTTTTTGAAAACGTGACCAAATTTAAGAGATATTCTATACAAGAAGGGATATTGTGTAAAGAAGTCAAAAATAAAATAAAGATAGTAATCCCGGAATCAATAATAAACGAGGTAATTGAGAACATACATCAGATATATGCTCACATAGGGAGAAATAAAATAACGAATATAATGAGCCAGAGCATGTATATAAAGCAAATGAAGAAACGGATATTACAAGTGATAGAAAGATGTCAGATATGTCAGTACGCAAAACCGACAAATAGATACCTCCAAGGAAGCACGAAACCAATCGTCTCAAGAGGGCCAGGCGAAATGGTGGCGATAGACCATCTAGGGCCCTTACCAACCAGCGTTGGTGGGGTAAAACATATATTGGTAGTAATAGATAGCTTCTCGAAGTATGTTAAGTTATATGCAGTACGAAGTACCACAACAAGGAGCTCAAAGTTGAAGTTACTGCATTATTTTCAAGCAGTAGGGAAACCAAGCAAGATCCTTACCGATTTTGGAACTGCATTTACATCACGGCAATGGCGTACTTGGATCAGGTGTGAAGGAATCCAACACATACTGAGCCCAGTACGGCACCCGCAGGTGAATTTAGCAGAAAGAGTAAATAGAGAACTGAGAAGGATATTGCGGACCTACTGCTATGATAACCAATCGCATTGGCGGAAGTACCTGTCATACATAGAAGGAGTAATCAATGCTTTACCGCATGAAGCTACTGGATACACTCCAGATCAGATTCAGTTCGGGGTTGATCCAGAATATGGGTGGCAGGGATTTGTACCAGACGTTTGTAAAAATGTAGTAACGGAAACACAACAGCAGCGTGTGCAGAAGGCATACGACAGAATGAGAAGGACAGGAGAGCTCAGGGCTGAGAAATTAAATAGAAAGATGAAGCAGACGGAATTGAAATGTGGGGACAAAGTACTGGTAACAAGGGTAAATAGATCTAACTTGAGCCGTCAAGAAACCGAGAAGATGCTATTAATTTACCAGGGTCCATATGTAGTGGCTAGACGATTGGGGGCAAAAACTTATGAAATAGCAAACTTGGAAACAGGGAAAATAAGGGGGATCTATGACATCAAAGACATAAAGATATTTAA
>JBAIZL010000006.1:137518230-137693230 GCA_036971475.1 Prosapia bicincta
CAAAACAAAATTTATTGTCACTTAAAGTTGTGTAATAGTGTTTTATTTAAAACTGCAATATTTGTCTTCAATCTTGTTTCAGCTCCAATGCCTGAACCATACAAGAAAAAAAGAGGTTCAAAACCTAGGGGTGTGTCTAATCGTAACAGAGGTCTTCAATGGCTTCGAGCAAATGCTACAACTGGAGTGTTTTACTTTGCAGACGATGATAACACATATGATATTTCACTGTTTGAAGAGGTATGTGTTAAGATTTAGCATAAAATCAGGTAGTAAATAAGCTATTTAAATTTTTTTTAAATCCATTATTGAAGTTTTGGAATGTGATGAAAAACCTAAATCGGTATAATAAATGTTTCAGGCAATTGAAAGCTATTGCTGTTAAATAAAGTGGAAGAAATAATCTGTTTTCAACATTCGTTTGGAACCTTGGATTTTTAATACATAACTATAACTGATGTTCTGCTAATGGAATTTTGATAATAGATAATTAAATGTAAAACTCAATCCAAATTGGGAACTCAGTGTTACTGAATTAGTTCATCTATTTATTTGTTGTCAAGCATATGATAAAAAGATAATTATTTAAAAAACATAAACTTCAATCCACAAACAGATTTTCATACAAACACAATTTTTTAAAATTTTCTGTGTTTATAGTCATATTGTAATTATTGCTATTGGAATTTCTTGTTAAATATATTTATAAAAAAAATGAGTCAGTGTAATAACAATTCGTGATGTAAAAGGTATAAATAATACCATTTGTAAAAATATTTGCTCATTTATTTCTTCAAATAAATGGGTAAATCGCCATAATTAGGCATTATGTTGAAATTTAAGCCCTTGCATACATTACTGTTGTTATATTCTGTCTCTCTACTCTGTGCCATGACTGCTCATGGTTATCAAGGCAGTACAAAACACCTTCTTGCTCAGGTACTTGTGGAACTCTGGATGATGATGACACACAACCCCCAACCAGAATAATAAATCGGATTACTTTAAGGTTAACACATCAAAAGCAATATATTGGAGATGGATTGGTGATATTTTTCACAGATATTATCGTATCCGATATATTGAAAACATCCTTATTTTGAGGAAATATAATAACACTTGGAATACAAAGAAACTAAAAATTACGTTTGGCTATATCTTGATGTTAAAACAACTTCAAAACTACGGGCACAAAACGGTTTAATTTCAGAAATTTTTGATCAGGAAAAAATATTGTATCAATCAGTTTAGCCTTTAATTCTACAAGTATAGTAAACGTAAATGCAAATGAAATTAGTAACTAAATATTTTAATAAACCGTTAATAACTCAGATTATTTTTTAAAAATATGTTAAAAATAAATTAAATTACGTTTAGCAAGAACATGTTCTACGTGTCATACTTTCATACAAAGTAGATAGGACAGAAGTCACCTGTTGGGGGAAGGGGCTTGACCTCTATCGCACAGGGCTTTCCACTTTCAAGATGAGTCGTTCTGAAGAAGTTGATGGGGGGGGGCAATGGCAATACCTTAGGGGTGTCTAATAGGCAATCCATTCAAGATTTGGAAGGATATTACACCAACTAACTCATCCCTACATCAATTGGCTAATGTCAGTTGTTGGAATATTCGTTCCATGAGAGAGGCTTTTTTCGAAAGCTGGCTAGGTTTTATTGGCAGAAAGGAGCAGAACCCCAACCATGCAAATAGGTGATATTCTTGGACTCTCTCGGAAGAGAATTTTGGGCAAAATAATTTTCATTTTGTAAAAATAACTAAAAAAATTATACATTTATAAATGTAAGTTTTAATTTTTAATTCCTTAAAAATGTGTTTTTTACACAATTAAGAAAAATAATAAATCAAATTTACTTCACTTGTTTGCTGATTTTAATTTCCTTACTAACCTCGCATTTCAATATTCACTGTTAGATAAATTGATAATATTGAATATCGATGTTCCAACCCTAGATTAATTATCCTCTAATCAATTTTTAATAAATACATGTATTTCTGTGTATGGTTATTTAGTGTTACTATAAGTAATAAAGTGGTGTTTTATAATTATTTTATAGAGTGATATTTATGGCAAGAGAAGTTAGTACAAATTTCAGTAAAACTAAAAAAACTACCTTTTTTACAAGGGAAGAGGGTGCGTTAAATGACATAAGGTAACTATTGGGGGGGGGGGGTATTAAGAGGTATTTTTTCAGTGATAGCTTATATCAAGTATACCTTTTCAGTCTATATGAGGACAATTTCATATCTATGTGGACCTTAATATTTTAAAACAATGAAAACTTGCAGTTTTTGTATTGTACATCCTGAAGTTTTTTTAAAAATTACTACTTTTAGCATCATTTGGCAAAAAAAATCACTACTTATTGATATTTATCAGCAGACGCTTTTCGAGCTAGATCAGTGCATTGTTCAGTGCTGTGAGTCACGTACAAGACTCAACTGCTTGAGTCTTGTCCGTGACTCATAGCATTGAACAATATACTGATCAAGTGCAAAAAGTGTCTTCTGGAAAATATCAGTAAGTATTTTGCTAATACAATTTGCCAAGTGATACTAAAAGTAGTACAATGAAAAAAGCTAAATGGAAAATATTCTAAACGATTTGTAATTAATTACATATTTTCACAGCAGCTTTATTTAAAAAATTGTAAAGTGAATTAATATTCAGACTTAAGTGATATTTTTGGGATAAACCAATAAAGTTACAGAGAAAAATATGATTATTTTAAAATAAAACAAAAAATAAAGATGTTCAAATTAGAATATTCAACAGTAATGTAAGAGCTTGATCAATATCAAAATTTTTAATGAATAAATTTAATTATAACAATTAAAAGAATTTTTAATAACAGTACAGAAAGAAAATAGCTTAATAACAAAAGGATAGTCATTAATAAATGAGTAAACATTTTGTTGTATAGTAAAGCTATTTTTGGGGAAATTAAATTCAAAACTAAAGCTAAAACAATAAGTTGCGTAAAAAACTTATTGTGTAGCATTGATTATCAACCGAACAATACGAAATATACAGACACTTCTACACCCTACACACAAATATATATTACACCCTACACACATTCTCAATACACAATTACATTACAACTCACACATACTATTTGACATCATAACTCCTAATACTCGCAAAATACACCCACAACATCATAATGTACCCCCCCCCACCCTAACCTACGTAAACCTTGAGATCAGTTACGATCTCAGTTGACAATGGGACACATCTCCCGAAACAGCCGTCCTCAACAAATATAAGTAAGTGCTACTATAGGCAAGCTATAAATATAAATACACAAGTGTGTGGTGAAAATTAGTAGCTCACGTGAAGATGGAATCAACAAATATGATTATTTTGATCATAATAATGTGTGTCTACATGCCTAATATAAATGTAATGAAACATAAATTTTGTTTACAGATGAGGTTTACAAAACGAGTATCAATGTGGCCAGTAGGTTTATGTACAAAGTTTGGTCTTAGCTCTCCAATTGTCAGGAATGGTACTTTTTCTGGTTTCTATGACGGTTGGGTTGCTGGACGCAAATTTCCTGTTGATATGGCTGGCTTCGCAATCAGTGTAGAATTTCTGTTGCAGGTAAGAAAGAAATACTTATATGTTTTAATATAATTGGGTTTCAGTTAAATTTGTTTCTTTAATAGTTTTTAACACATTCAATGATCAGTTTCAAGTGAAAACCATGCAAAGTGTGCATACAACACCAATTTTTGATTCTTGGAAATGAAATGATCTTTTATACTTGGAAATATATTCATATGTGACACTTTCCTATACAAGCATTTCCGTTTAGTTTAGGGAGAACAATCTTGAGTTACGGTCTGAGTTGACAATGTGATGTACAAATCTCCTGAAACAGCTGTCTCCATTAAACAAAAAGTGTAAGTGCTACTACAGTCAAGTGTTCCATATTATTGTATATATTCAAGTGTATAACTGTAAACTAGAAGCTGAAGTTGAAGATTTTCTTAGTTTCTGATCATTTCTATTGTCATTTTGTATTATATAACTGGGATATTCTTTGTACTTATAAAGTATATTCCTAATGCAAAGTAAAATGTTCTTAGTCACATACAAGTAATGTAAGGTTTACATTGTTAACTGTAGTATCTCAAAATGAGTTTATGGTTTAAAATTATCATATGGATTAAAAAATTTTGTTTATATTCATTAAAAGTTTGATGAAACAGAATGTCAACCAACATACTATATGATGTTTGCGTAGATGACTAAAGAGTTTGTTTTATTTGTCCAGAACAGGGGTTTCCAAACTTGTTAGTACCTCGCCCCCTCCTCTTGAAATGAAATCCGCCCACGCCCTCTCCACTTTATACTATAAATAAATGGTATGTTCATATGAAAAAGAATCAAATCTTATATACATTGAAAACAATTTTTTATGTATAAATACTTTCACAAGAAACATGATATAATATTTCAAGTTTTAATTTGCAAGATAAATTTTAACTGATAAGAGAAAAATCTGTTAGTGAGATGCTTGAGCTTGCATTTTTTACACTAGCATGCCTATTTAAGATTTCATTTTAGTAAGGGGCACAATCCAAGTTATTAGCAACATCAAGTTTGTTCCTATAATATTAAATATATTCGATGTATCTTATTATTTTCTAATTGGTCTCATGCCCCCGCTGACTTGTCTTCACGCCCCCCCCCCAGAGGGGCACACCCCCCAGTTTGGGAACCCGTGGTCTAGAAGATATTCAAGTATTGTTTTAGAAATTTTCACCACATCAATGTCTTTTAAAATAAAAACTTTTAATAACACTGATTTATGATTATTAAAACTATTTACAATGTTTAATAACTAATAAATCGTACCCAATATCCTGATAGGATACCATTAGAGATTAAATTTTACCACTGATTCTTTTATTTCCACTCTATTGGTCAATGAATTACTGTATTTAAAATGATGACACTGCAATATAAAAACTATATTTGTTGATTCCATCTTCACGTGAGGTACTAGTTTTCACTGAACAATTGTAAATATTTACGAACTTGCCTATAGTAGCACTTACTTATATTTGTTGAGGACGGCCGTTTCGGGAGACGTGTCCCATTGTCAACTCAGACCGTAACTCCGGTCAGAGTTACAAATATAAGTAGTGCTACTATAGGCAAGTTTGTAAATATTTACAAGTGTTTGATAAAAATTATATTCATAAACGTGTTTACAGTAGGATTTACATTAAGTTGGACCATTCAGGACCACAGCAAATTTTATACAATAAACACCTGGGTTAAGTGGAAAATAACAGGAAACACAAAATATACTTACAATAATTTTTCTAGCATGTACAAATACTTTTTTGATATTAATACTTTATAATAAAAGATGTTAACACCTTAAAAATACATGTATTTTCTGTGTTTAATAATAATACTTTATTCAAAAGAAAATTTGTAAGTTTTTGCTACATCAGCTACTGTTTCCTACATCAGCACTATGCACTACTCATATATCATTTAAGAATATTAAAACCAATTTTTTAAAATATTTTGTCAAATCTTATGCTGATACCAAAGACAGAGGCGATTGATTTAAATGACTTGTTTGAATGAATTTCACTCAATGGTTAAAATAGTTTTTTTCGATTATTTGCAATTGTATATAGTTACAGAAACTTGAATACAACTAACAACAGCAGAATGTCTTGCTAAAACACTCACTCAAATAACTTGTGTGAGCAGTGATTGATTACGTTTCCACTTCGAATTTCACCTAATGTTTAAAATCTTTTTTTCCGTTTTGTTGCCATTGAGTATAGCTACAGAAACTTGAGTACAAGTTTACAAAATACAAATACAAACTCGCAGAACATGTTACTAAAACACTGGCAGTGATTAGCAATGGGCACTAGCAATAAAACACTAGCAATGAATACTGGCAGTGATTCATTAAATCACCATGTACGGTCACAGCATACAAAATTAAGTTGTTCAGCGAACACAACAGTTGTGTAATACACTATGATTATGACTTATAACTGTAAATAAATAAGTTTCTAAATTTTTCAGAATTACCCAGAGATCAAAGTTAAAGAGGGCAGACTTAACAAGCTTGTGCAGTTCCAACCACTGTAACCACAAAGTTTTTGGGACATATGCTATGAATATATACTAATACTTATTAAAATTAAGTAGTTTATAAGTATAATAAATTTATTTTCAGAGACCAAAAGCGGCAATGCCTTATAAACCTGGATTTGAAGAAGATGGATTTTTAAAAAGTCTCTCTCCATTTAGTGTTAAAGATATTGAATTAAAGGCTGAAAACTGTACTAAGGTAAGTTATTTAAATTATATTTAAGTCAAATTTGTGATTTGTATACACAAAATAATGTTTAATCATATATATCAAACTTTAATAATACAAAACCTTTTCTAACAAAAAATTACAGTATCAATTAGACATTTGATTTTAAAAAATTTCTCCAAAATGTTATTATTGTTCTCATTATCAAGTGATATTTATTTTCAGAAATTTTTAAATGTTAACTAGATATAAATATTCAATTGAATATCACACTTTTAGTACATTTGGAAACTAGTCAAGTCCTATGTATGAACATTTTATTTTTTTTAACAAATAATTGTTTTACTTGAATTTTAACTTATTGCATCAAAGTTCAAACTCAACACAGTTATGTAGCACCGAACTAAATTTTTCATAGATTTGTTGGTACTAATGGAAACAAAAAAGAAAACAAAACCTGGA
Source organism: Prosapia bicincta (assembly GCA_036971475.1). NCBI lineage: Eukaryota > Metazoa > Arthropoda > Insecta > Hemiptera > Cercopidae > Prosapia > Prosapia bicincta. Next base: position 137,525,023 of record JBAIZL010000006.1, read on the forward strand.
AATAGGCCTGATAAATTCATCAACATTTATTTCTGTAACATTTTTTGCTTCTTCATCGTTTCGAATTATAAGTTTGCATTCAAATGTAATGTCTCAATTATTGCAAAAAATTATTTAAAATTCTTTCAAGAAACTTTTAAATTGAATATTATTAAAAGATCATATTATTATGATTGAACATTTTGTTGTTCATGGGGATCAGTGAAACTGTTATGTTTGAACTTAACAAATTATCGACTAGCTGAAGCTATAATTAAGGATATTTATGAATCACTGAGACCATAACATTTTTTGGTCAGTTTTTAAGTTTCTACTGGGAAGCACTGTTGAGCCATATAGCTGTGACTTTAAATGTAAGATTTCTATAACATTATAGAAATTTGGACCACATGATCAAAAAGTGTATATGATTTTTATTGATATATATTTGAGTACATTTTCCTGCCTTTCCTAACAATACAATATTTTCCTCCATTTTACAAACAGAGGAAAATATTGTATGTGAGGAAAGGTAGGAAAATATACTCAAATATATACAAATATTCTTAACAGAAATGAAGATGAGTATATGAAGGATTTGTATTGAGTTTGTTGTTCATTTAATAAGTTTATATTTAGTGTTACACACCAACACACAAAATAAAAACTTATTATTAAATGAACAAACCCAATATAAATCATATAAAATTTTGACCTCATTAAAACAAAAACTGTCTTTAAAACTGCAGCTGCCGAGTACAATAATGCTTCCTGGCAACCGACCTGAACACTGACGAAGATTGCATAGTGTGATAGAAAATGTTAGGTTTCAGTAAGTTTTTATGAATTAACTAAAACTATAAGTTTAGTATATATTTGTATATTATTGTTATACAATATTTGTAATATTCCCATTAAACTCATGCTCATAAACACACTTTTTTTAAAATAAAGAAAATTAATAAAAGCGAGTTGAAAAGCTTGAAAATCACCATTAGTAATGCACATTATTAATTAATATTTCATGGACATTTAAAAAGATATATTTTCCTATTTATAAAAAAAATGTGCTACAAATTCATAATAGTTATAAAAAGTTATAATTTCAGAGTTTCTCAAACTTTATATTATTAATTGCAGTAATTAAAAATTAGTTTTAAATATATATATATATATATATATATATATATATATATATATATATATATAATTAATAAATTAAAAATATTTCAAAAACAAGAATACTTTTAATGAATATATTTATTCAAAGCTTTTCGCCGATAAAATAATATAATTATCTAATAATATCATTATTATTAGTATCATTAAAATAATTATCATTAGATCATTATTTTCCCGAAGATGCTGGTACTATTTTATCGGCGAAAAGCTTTGAATAAATATATTCATTAAAAGTATTCTTGTTTTTGAAATATTTTTAATTTATTAACTATATTACAAGAAAACATATCACCATATTTAATATATATATATATTTATTTATTTATGGGAAAAGAAACTATTTGATAGTATTAATGAGTCATTATATATTGTATAATTATATGATTTTATAACCTTTTAGTAATACCAAATTTAATTCGTTGCTAAAGATTATTCATTAAAAGTATTGAAAAAATAGGTTCTTAATGAATCTGAAATAAATTATAAAGAATACACATGAAAGTATTCTTGAACTATGTATTACCATGGAAAACAATATTAAATGCCATATCTGAATCATTTCTATAATAATCAATTTTTTTGAATCCTTGTGAATGATATCTTCATTCAATCATAATGTTTTGCTTAAAGGTAATTCCTTCAGTACAAAAACCTTCTTTATTTTCCTTCTTGTTGCAGCAAACATTTTTAATTATTTTTTTCTTCTGACATTTCTCCCATTCAGTGTTCCTTACAGTTTATGTTGCTTTACAGTTTCTTCTTGGGTAAAGCATTGTAACCAATAAATTTCTTCTTCTTGATCAGTTCTACTGCATTCATGTTTTCATTACATTTGAACAAAACTTTATTTTCCATTTCAATAAATTTAGTAATAACTAAAAGTAAGTATAACAAACTTCATTCCACCAAATCTACTTTTCACAGTCATATTTCCAAACCTATTGTGATATAAATTTTCAGAGGATTGTGATAAAATGCATCTCATAATGCCAAATGTGCCAAAAGGTATTCATTACTTTCCCAAATAAAATTCAAGTTGATACAGCAAAACCTAGTTATTTGATGTTTTCAGTTTGAATAATTACTTCATCCCTAATATTAATGTGAAGTTGAGGTTGGTTTTTTACTCAAAATGCCCTTTTAATAATATTTTAACCCTTCACATTGTACCTCTGCATTTTACTTTATGAAGTACAGTTTAAGAGTTTTTTAAAGATTCTTTGGTTTATATTTCATCTGAAGTTATAAAATTGATCAGTAAATTTTATAAATAATGTGTCAAATAATTTTAGTTTTAATTAATTTTATTACAAAACTGAATTTTTGTAGGTACTGGTTCTTACCCTTCATATACACCCATGGTAACCAGTGCCCAGCCAAAATATTTCAAAAATCTTCCATATTTTGTAATAAGTTTACATAATTATTAAGTTTAATGTATGCTATCTAATATATTTGCCAGATACTGGTATGGCATACACAAACAAAGAAAAATGAACCCGCTGCATCACTAGACATGGTCAAGTATAACAACACCAACTTAGTACAGTTACATAACCAGATTGTTTGACTGAGACACCAGAGAGGTATGTCTTAAACTTTTACCTGTTTCAAAAACATTTTTAGACATTTATTTTCTTCATCTGTTAAATTGTATCTAATTTCAATTATAAATATTAACAGAAGTTAAGTAATTCATGAGTTTATTAAAAAAAAGCAATTTTTCAATAGTTTTTTTTGCAATTTAAATTACCCAGTAAAAATCATAAATCATTACTTTTTAAATAGGTATATAGGTTTCAAAATATTTTTCAGAAATCGAGATAGTGTCTCTTTAATACACTAACAGAGCAAATAGTAAATAAAAGTAAAAATGTTAGGTCCCTATTAATGAATTTGTTTTACAAAAATAAATTGTCAATGGAAATTAAGTTAGTCATTAGCTTGTTTCAAAACAAAAGTAACATGGTAGTAGTAACTACTCGTATTTTTTCACTAAAACACCTGTAAATACGAGTATTTTACAACCTGTCTATAGTAGCAGTTACTTATAAAAGTTGCTTGTTGTAATCATCCTGAATTCACTCATTTAACTATAATTAAATGATACTTAAATAATTGAATTCCATCAGTAGAGATTGATTACTGATGACCGTTGGTCTTAGAGGTCGTAGAGGCTTTGCTTCATAAAAGAAACGATTGTTTCGAAATGTGTCAGTAAGTAAGCCCATTATGTATTCACTTAGTTAAGTATCATTTAATTATAACTTACTTATATTTGTTGAGGACGGCTGTTTCTGGAGATGTGTCCCATTGTCAACTCAGACTGTAACTGATCTCAAGGTTTTTGTAGGTTGGAGGGGGTGGGGGTGTGGGTGTATTTAATGAGTTTCAGGAGTTATGATGTCGAAAAGTGTATGTGAGCTATAATGTAATTGGGTGTTGAGCTACACCCTATAACATACTCAAAACCCAATTACATTACAACTCACACACACACACACACACACATTTCGACATCATAACTCCTAATACTCACCAAATACACCCACACTCCCACCATAACCTACAAAAACCTTGAGATCAGTTACAGTCTGAGTTGATAATGGGACACTTCTCCCTAAAGGCCGTCGCATAAAGGCCTAAAGGCAAGTTGTAACATATTTACAAGTGTTTTAGTAAAATTTTTGTTTAGAAATTTTTTTACACAGAGAAGACTTGGTAATGTTCAAATCACTTTTGAAATTTTATTCAAATTTAGGGACCTCTAGCTACTGTCTCAAGAGTCTCTTCTTGTGAAAGGATTGTTAAAACTAATTTAATAATAGGCTGATAGACAGATGCTCGGAATCTTGATTAGTAGCACAGCTTTTTGCAAAAAATTACAGCATCCTGAATCTGAAAAAAAGGTCAGAGGACATCTACTGTCCTTCAAAGATACCCATATTTGTGTAGTAAACTCAAGGATTTTCCTATCACTATGTAGGAGTAACACCAATGGAGAAGATGCAGTTCATGTCTGATAATCTAGCAATTAAGGATTAAATTATAATTTTGTATATGTTTAATACTTTTTCTTTGTTTTGTATCTTTTTGCAACTTTATAATAATCCCTTGACTTTTGTAGTGCATTAAGTTCAATGAAACTTAATTAATCACTTTAACATTAGTTTATGACTATCCGAACTTTAAATTTTGCTCACTTGAGACCCTGATGAAGATCATCACATAGCGATCGAAAACGTTCTGTCTCAGTAAGTTTTTACAAATTTACAAAATTTAAAGTTCGGATAATCATAAACTAATGTTAAAGTGATTAATTTAGAGTAATCTTGTATGATTCTATATTACATAAAATTCCTTTTATAGAGTTAGAGTTCATACACTATATTTTAAATATACCCCTTTACTTTTCTAATTAATTTGGATTAATTCATTGTTGGTCCAAAGTTGAACTATTTACTTTAATTTATGTATTTAAATCCAAAATGCATCTTTTAAATATTTCTGTTTCAGTTTTCAAAATCGTGTGTTGATCAACTCTCATCATAATAAAGCTATTTAATTACCAAAAACAATTCCAAAGGTTAAGGTAGAAATTAAGTTACATCAATGGCAATGTAGATACCTGATTCGCTAAGAGTATTTATGTATCATAATATAAAGCTTGTTTTGTAATTAACTTTGTAAGTTTAAAGCGCATATCATTAGTTTGTTAAAGGCTTGATTTTCATAAGTTTTTTTTACCTAATATGTATAGTATGTACCTCTATTCCTCATTTATAAAAATCTGATGAATGAGTGAGGGCAATCAGAGTTGGGGAAGTTATTTAATATAATATAAGAATTAGTTACTACATTATTCTATGACCTATTAGATAATAAGTATAAGAGAAGCTTATCTTTTCAACATTTGAGTTGAAGATTGTTGAAGCAGGAAACAGTTACATCTTTAACATAATATTGTAATATATAATAAACAAATTTAATTATATATATATATATATATATATATATATATATATATATATATATGCTAATACATATGCCTTCATGAATGGAAAAATATGATAAATAGTTATTATCCGGAGTACATCCGTTCATTCTGCAGTACATAAAATTGCAGTTCTGACGTTTCGCTAGAATGTCATCTAGCATTGATGAGGTGAACCCAACCACAGTTGAAGAGCGAAACTGTTATTCGCTCTTCAACTGTTGTTTTGTTCACCTTGTCAAAGCTAGATGAGATTCTAGCGAAATGTCAGAACTGTGATTTATGAACTGCAGAATGAATGGATGTACTCTGGATAATAGCTATTTATCATATATATTTATCATATATATATATATATATATATATATATATATATATATATATATATATATATATTCTTGATATTTTACGTTATCCATTGTTTTTCCGTTGCACTGACTTTATGAAGTTAATATATTACTATTGTAAGTAATTTTATCCACCATTAAGTGCAATAATTTTATTGCATTTAATGGTGGATAAAATTACTTACAATAGTAATATATTAACTTCATATATATATATATATATATATATATATATATATATATATTCTTGATATTTAATATTATCCATTGTTTTTCCGTTGCACTGACTTTATGAAGTTAATATATTACTATTTTTGAGTAATTTTATCCACCATTAAGTGCAATAATTTTACCTTGAGTGATGAGGCACCTTTCGGTCTTTGACTATTGTCGAATCACTCTATTGGAGTGATTCGACAATAGTCAAAGACCGAAAGGTGCCTCATCACTCAAGGTAAAATTATTGCACTTAATGGTGGATAAAATTACTCAAAAATAGTAATATATTAACTTCATATATATATATATATATATATATATATATATATATATATATTTTCGAACAATACTATTTGCTTACATTTTATGTCATGGAAATTTGATTTTAACACAGTAAATTTACTCATAAAGTTTATGATTTAATTTGTGTATCAATCAGCATTTATTTTTAATTTTACTACCTCAGCCTTATTTAAGATTTTAATTTAGGAATAATTTTTAAAATGATCCTTTTTTTGTACTGTGTCACTGCTACTATCTTAATGGTCATAAAGTCCTTGCTAAATAGAAACATTTAGGAAATAAAATAACTACTTTAAGAAACATGTCGGACAACGTACACTGGAAAAGGAAACATTTACATTTACTAGCAAAATATTTTAACTGAACCTAAAATATGTAGCAAATGAAAATTACAAATATTTATTGACAGTGAAATATTTTGCAATATAAAAATTACCTACATATATTTTAGCTACAAAGTATATTTTGAGAAGACCTTCAACAGTATAGTTAAATCCATGTATCAGTATTAAAGTGTATAATGCCTCTCATCCACTGGGAGCGGAAATCTGCGAAAAGTTGCAAAATCAGTTCATCAGAATTTGACCGAAAACGCACGAACGATCCAAACACGTGACTAGGTGCGGGACAATGTCCACTGGGCCCGCATCTTTTGTCAGTTTTCGTGCATATAGGTGCGAAGTGCAAAGCGATCCCGTTCGGCTGGGATTTTTCGGACGAACAAGTGCGAAGAGTTGTCATGATCTAGGCCATGCAGATCTACTTGTACCTACAAGTGAGAATGTTGATAGTCAGCAACAAGCATCCACCAGCTTTTGAAATTGAAAAAAAAGTAAAATACTAGGAAGAAAAAACAGTTTGCACTCAAGATGAAGGCTATCAGTTCCTCATGAGTTTATTGCCTCATCTCCATGATAATCCAGAAGCAAGAAAACTGTTTCTGTGCAAAAAGATTATGGTCGTTGTGATGGATGAATTGCATCAATCTCCGAAAACTTCCTCAGATTCCAAGCCAAATTATTCTTTTGATGATTCCTCCGGGAGCCAGTACAACGGGTCTTCCTATTTTCATGATTTTGATCCTAGTGGGACCTTCATTTAAATCAATAAACAAGTACTTACATTTTTTGTAACACGTTTGTCCATACTCAGTAGTATCGTTATTACTTAACTACCCTTGCTTAGTGAGAAATTATTAAAAAAAATACAAGGGTAAAAAAATTTAAAAAGTTTAGTGTTTTTTGCTTTTTTCCCCACTTACCTTAATGTAACAGCCAGCCGTTCTTGTGGAGAGATCGCAGCACGAAAATTACTGAATTTTTCGAGTTTTGAGTAGATGTTGTCAACAATGTATTGAAAAGTGTCCTTTGTCATTCGAAAATAGGAGAAGTGGTGATTATCATCGATCTGAAGGTCACGCCACAAATGAGAAAATTCCCCAAACTCTTCTCTTTTTACAAAAATTTGATTCACCCACATTTCCTGCAATAAATCAAAGGTGATAATTCCAACACTAATTCGTCGTCAAAATCATCATCAAAAATGTTCCGAAGAGCCATCTCGTCTACGCATTCGGACGAACTGAGCGGATCAATGGATGATGGCAATCAACCAATTTCGGACAAAGGGTTTTCGCAAGATTTCGCCGCTTCACAGTTCGCAGCTTTCCGGTCCCAATGGACGACTAGCTTAAACATATATTTTAGTTATATTATTACAAATGACCAGCATCCCATACGTAGTATTTAAGAAACCTTATTTTTATAAGAACGTACAATTAAGCTTACCATTTTAAATTATAAAGGATTTATTTGATGATTTTAAGATTAAAGTTGGTCGGTAGAATATTAAATAAATCATAGTTTTAAAGGATATGTAATAAATAATTAGTTTAGCCTACTATTTAAAAGTTACCTAGACATAAATAAACTAATTGATATTAAATGCTTTTCTTCAAATTGTAAGGAAACATTAAGCTCATAATAGAGTCAGGATGGCTTTTCATACCATGTTTATTCCAGATTGAAGCTGAATAATTCAAAGTTAAAAGTTCAAAACCTGTTACTGGCTTTTTTAAGTTAATTCATCCCTTCCTTTTGAGAAAATAGAGAACACACACACACAAATACGCACTAAAAGTATAATGATACATTATTTGTATGAAAAAATTATTAAAACTTTTATATATATATATATACACACACACACACACACACAAACATAAATATTTCACTGAACACATGCCATATATATTATTAGTGAGAAAAAGTTTCATTGATTGATATTTTCCTATAGTTTAGACTGTTGAAAAAGCTATATAAATAATAAATTGAAACTGTAGGTGTATTCATTCGGAAAGAACTCATTAAAAAAAATGTTTTAAATTGCAATAGTGTTGAGCTGTTCTATTTATGCTGGACGTTTTTGGTCATAGCGCTAGTTATTGTTCTTTTATGTTAGGTTTCAATATACTTCTCCAGACTTCATGGATAATACACCCTAATAAGCTAATTTATTGTTTTGGAATGTTGACAATACTCAACGGTAAAAATTAAAATAGTCAACTCTAAATCTTAAATTCGTTTTTAATAAAGTAATGTGTGGTGAGATTTAGAGTGGACTATTTTAATGTTTACCATTGTGAACAGTTCTCACTTGCTAAGCTCTAATTAATTTAATATTGTTGACTATGCTATATGTTTTATCCAGTACTTCGCCCCAACAACTCATGACTAATTGATTGTTCAGGTATCAGCTTTGGTTGCAATGTCTGTATTATTTAGACCAGGCATCCTCACTACGCGGCCCTCGGGACGTTTTTTTGCGGCCCTTAGACGGTTAGGATTGAAGTCAAAATATTTTTTGTTGCTGTGTTATGAAAGACATTGTTAAGATCGTGAATTTCATAAGATCAAATGAACTGAACCACAGAACTTTTCAAGAGTTTTTGAAAGAACTTATTTTGCAATACGGGGATGTGCTTTACCACACAGAAGTTAGATGGCTGAGTAAGGGTAAAGTTTTGGAATGTTTCTTCAGCATTCGACATGAGATTACTTTGTTTTTGGCTACAAAGAACAAAGAGTACCCTGAAGTTTATAATTTTAGTTGGTGGCTTAAAGTAGCGTTTCTTACTGACACAATGGGCATTATGAATGAAATGCTGACTAAATTGCAAGGAGACTATAATAACATTGTAACTAAGATGATGAGTATCGTATTTGCACTTCAGTTAAAACACTGATGAAAATCCTGATGAAAGTCAAAATGTTTCCGATTTACTAAAACTGTTGAAAGACCTGAAGGAAGAAATGTCTCAGAGGTTTAGTGACTTCAGGAAGTATCAGGAACCATTTCGCTTGTTAAAAAAATCCTGATGAAAGTCAAAATGTTTCCGATTTACCAAAACTGTTGAAAGACCTGAAGGAAGAAATGTCTCAGAGGTTTAGTGACTTCAGAAAGTATCAGGAACCATTTCGCTTGGTAGAAAATCCATGGCCATTGAAACCAGCTAATGTAGCTCATCTTTCTGTTTTTGGATATGAAGCTAGCTTTGAAAAATGAATTAATCGATCTTCAGAATGATACCGAACTCAATAGTTGAAGAAAAGATGAAGAATAAAGCTCACTATGAGTTTTGGAGGGTTGTTGAAAAGGACAAATTTCCTAACTTACTTGAATGTGCTCAGAAAATATTGTGTGTTTTTTCAAATGGCTGAAGTTTGTAAAAAACAAGTACAGATCTAATCTAACAAGTGAGAATGTTGAGAACATTTTAAGAATTTCAGTTTCTTCCCAACCTGACAACATAGATGCCATATTAGAGGACTGTGAAAGATTTCGCCCATCAACTTCAAAGAATTAACTAAGTAAAAAAAAAGACATTTTCAAACTTTTTTATGCGAAAAACAGTTTATTTATGTTGGTAATGTAATAAACGTATGTTATAATCATATTGTTTGTCAGTTATTTAGTGCCTCTTGTACTTGCGGCCCTCAGGAAAATTTTATGCAAAATATTTGGCTCTCAAAGTATTCCTAGTGAGGACCCCTGATTTAGACAAAATAATATACTAAGAATAAACACTCAAACTTCTATTAACATATGCTACATATTAATTTAAGAAAAATATTAGATGTGGAATTTCGAAGGGATTTAAACTTTGGAATATGTTTGCACAGTAACTAGTCTGTAATATTATTTCCGATTGGCTAGTTGAAAAGTGGGGAAAAACTCATTATTATTAAAGTTGCTTGATATAATCATCTTAAATTCACTGGTTAAACTATAATTAAGTAATACTTAACTAAGTGAATACGTAAGGGCTTACTTTGTGAAATGCGTCAGCAAGTAAGCCCTTATGTATTCACTTAGTTAAGTATTATTTAATTATAGTCATTATTATTATTACTACAGCATTATTTTATTCACCACTTAAACCAGGAATGCTCACGCTGTTAGATTGAATCTAACATGTTTAGTTGCTCTGAAGAAATTATTTTACCTTTTCGTTGTATGCGACTCTGCTTTTAAATATGTTTCTCGAGGATGTTGGCCAGCTACTATCCAAATTTCAAGTAGACAGCTTGATTAAGAGGGTAACCAGGGGTGAGAGAAGTGGCAGTCATCGCCTATGTTAGGGAGCACTAACATGTACAAGGGATAATGTGTGTGCTGTGTTAGGAACAACCTAGCGAAGCGAGTAATTGCGTAATTTTGAATGCTCTAAATTTTCAACAGTAATTTTACATATAAATATGCCATAAATGTATTTAATAGATTGTTTTTCTATCAGTGAACAAGATTAAAGGTTACTATAATCGATACAATTGAAATTTTTAATTTAAAACACATTAATAACAATTATTACAAATGTTAGATTTTCCCTAACGGCGTGAGTCATCACGGGAGTTTCCATAGCGCAAGCGATCCCAGGTTAAAACTTACAAAACAGGTTTGAAATTTCTTTAACCAAATCAAGTTTTGTTTAACTTATTCAAATAGTTCTTATTCTAAAATAATTAGCTAACAAATTTATGGAATTAAAAATATCAAACTCAAGTTAAAATCTGGAATTCTGAGGAGCAGCCTTAATCTTGAAGATTAAAATATGTTAGGTCTTCCACAATACAAGGGTAGACCTCATATAATATATTTTGGAAGGCTAGTTATTAAATTGTCAATAAAAAGGTCCTCTTCAAAAGTAAAAATGAAGAGAAGGACTTTTTTTTAATCTGTAATTAGATACGGCATTAACTTTTGGATAGAAGAGTAACATTATTTTCTTAAATATTTTAAATTACTAAAAGAAAATCCCTATAGTAATTTACTCTTAGAATATGAATAAAAAGCCTTCACTGAAAATTAACATTCTTATTAAAAATTTACAAATAAATTTTATTCATGTTCTTCTAATAGCGACAAGCTTTAGCTGATTGCTCTTCCAGAAGCAATATTTGTAAGAATGTAAGGAACAGAAAGGTGTGATTTTTTTTATTGCAGATATTAATGTTTGTTCAACAATATTAATTTTCTTATACACATTAACAGCAGTAACACCCTTGAAAAGACCCTTAGAATCACTAGAACAACACTAGTGATCTAGCAGAACAAATTCATTTGTCCCATCAAGTGATCATGGTAACTGAATTGTGTTTTGCTAAAAACAATTACTTAGACATGAAAAATGTGTTGAGTGCACTTATCTGAAGCATGGAGACGATAAAACGTCAAGGGTTTAAAAGATTAAACATTCAACCAAAAAAACAAAGTAGTTTCTTGAAGCAACTATGAAAACTGTTGTTGGAAACCAACGTCTGTATGCCTGCTAAATACTCGTACATTAGAAGGGGTGAGATGATTTCATTGTTGGGAGGCGATGAGATAATCTTAGATGGGTTAAAATAAATAGAAAACAATAATGCCTTAAGTTTAGTATTAATTGACAAAGGAATATTCCTTTATGTAGTCTGTGAATCCTTAGAACCATAGGCTATACATAAGCTGAGTGAAAGATGGATCATTCATTGATACTTAGATTTCCACAGCCACATCAGCCAAGTTTCAACCAAGTTTAAAACTTCCAAAAGACTACTTCTGAGTGTTTGAAATATTCTTCACAATAAAAATGCTTTTAAATATTAATACTACAAAAAGTTGCTGTTTTCTTCAGATTTTTGTTTGCATGTCACCTTCTCTTTCACTTACAAAAGCAATTGACTCAGTGAGATTGTGATCATCATGATTTCATCTTGAAAGCACCAGAATAATAAATGTTTTTTCCTGAAAATTGTTATAGAAATAACATGCTTCTTTTGATATGGATTAGAAGCATTCGTACAGACAAACCTACCATGCATTTACATGTAGCTGAATAACATTTCTTCCTCAATTGAGAAAACAAAATGAAACCAAAACTGTGGAGATATCTGTTGATCAGATTGCGTCAACAAATAATTTTATGAAGTAAATATCACTAAAAAAGTTTTGTGTCTACCCGACTGATCCAAATTTACCCCTCAATTCTTATGCATATTATGTTACATTTACACATTACTAGTCATTAGAAACACTAACAGTCTAGTACATCACAACCTAGTATATGATAGCTTAAAAATTCAGACAAAATGGCAAAGAAGGTATGGTAGTTAAAATGTGCTTCGGAATGCCAGTTTGTAAAACTATTAGTTTTCTACATCGTAAAACTAATTCTATTATTTCTTAATTGTTTCCCTTATGGTTAATATTGTGGGAAAGTTATAGTGAAACTATTAAACTATTTTCCTTTTTCCTTTACTTTGTGTAATTTTACTATTAATATTTAATATAAATAGACTACCCAATGACCATGATATATCAACTGTCTTATTATATTTTGGGGTTTTAATTATAGGGTTTCATTATAATTAAGTGAATTTCTTTGTTTTCTTCTTCCATTTTCAATCACTTCCTTCTTAGCTTTGGCTCTTCCTTGGTATCTTTCTGAAATCATCATTAACTGAAGATTCAGTTCCTTTACACAATTAGCTAACTGTCAACTAGGTACCTTCCTAATTTTTCTCTAAAAAATGAGTAAAGATTTGGTAGCTAAGCTAAATTCTTGAAATTAAGGTTTGGAAAAGTTTATTTAATAAAATTTAATTTAAAGAGGCAATAATTGATTGTTTGTATTGTTATTGATACTGTCTAAACGCCCTTTAGAGTTTCCTGATGTTATTCCTCTTAATGCCTATTACACTTTTGCTATTACTTGGGACCAGACTTTTTGTTAACTAAAGGTTGTTAAATTGTTAACTTACATTTGGAGGGAACGTTATGTCTTACGACTTTTTCAGCCTCGTAAGAGGAAAACTTTTCCTCTAAGTGTAAGTTAACAACCTTTAGTTAACAAAAAGTCTGGTCGCAAGTAATAGCAAAAGTGTAATAAGTTATTAACAACCAGCTTGTCATGAACAGCAACAAGATTTCTTCTTAATGTTTAATTCAGTTTTTTCTATCGAATTATTTTAATATTCTCCTTTTACATTGCATAAACTATTCTCAATTTTTTTCACAAAGAAATTGTTTCTTTTTTCTAATTTAAAAAAAGCTCTAATCCTAACAATATTGTTTTTCAGATTATTTGCTTCATTGTATTTATTGGAAGTACACCAAGTATGTCCACTCTTTTTATAAAAAGGGTGTTTTTTCATAGTTTTACCTAGTTATTACTTTGAGAATATATAATATTCATTGTGTTCTTCATGACTCTAGTTTAAATAGTATAATAAAATCTAGTTCAGTATTACAAACTGTGCCAAAATTACAACTTCGTAAATATTTAGTAAATTTTTTCGTTACAACTATTTGAGTTTATCTAGAAGTCTCTTATTTTTGCTTTTACCTTAAGTTTACAAAACTTTCTGAAGCATATTTTTTTGCAATGAAAAATATTTTTGATGTCATATGCATAGTTTTTGGAAATGTAATGTTAGGAATTTTAATTCAATAACTATGTATCTTCTCACAAAAAGCAAAAGCTGTACCTAGTTATTTTACTTAACTATACAAAATGTTTTGTATCTGTAATACACATTACAGCCAATAATTAATAAATGCAGCTGTAATGTACCGTGTGAAAATTAATTTTCAAAATTAATAACAGAGGAATTTTAACTAGAAATTTTAAAAATGCCTAGTAGGTATTTTTTTAACAACTTTTCCATTGTTAATTCCTTAAATTTCACGATTAAATTAAATTCTATGAAAAAATGTGGTTATTTAATAAACTGCATTACCAATGACTGGAGTGATTGATTTATGCCATTTCAAAGACACAAGTTGTACTGAATCATTTGGCTAAGTCTGGGTTCACTCAAGATCCCCTACATGGCTACATGTGTAAGGGCATTTTAAGTCAGTTCAATACAATATAGGCAAACATATTTCATACTATAGTAAATTAAATCTATTATTTCTTAATAAATTGTTCAGTTACTATTCATTAACTGGTTAACTGCCTAAGGTAATAGGATAGAGGAGCATTCATGATGAAAGTCCTATGTAGAGAAGGCATGCTAAAACTCTAGGATCTTCCTCCAGGCTGTACCATGTTTATGCAGTATGTGTACATGTCACTAAGTCTACTATTTGATCAGGGAGCACATTACTATAGATAATCATAATTATATGCAAGCTCATAATCTTTACATTCCACAATACATCCACAGTAATGCAAATTATAAATACAAAACAATTTTGAATGTGTGTGAATTTTTATTATATTAAATAATAAATATTAATATACAGTAAACTCCCGATTATCCGTGGAATAGGGTGGCCCTTCAACGCCGGATAACGAATACCCCGGATAATCCGCTATGAACAAAGAATACGCAAAACGATCGATAATCGATTATTATTTCATAAGCTACACAAATAATGACCCCGGTTAATGCAATTCACAAACAATCTTCAGAGGACAAAATAAATACAGAAAATAATTTAAAATCTCGATGTATTTGACGGATTATAACATGTACATTTATATGTCTAACTATTTACAATACGTACATAAGTATATGTCAAAAGTAAGTATGTATGTACATATGTAATTTCCTTTACACATAATACTTTTCACTTTTTAACAAAAAAATCTGTCACTTTCGTCTGTTTTTTTGTGAGCATTGATTTAGCTTTAATGTGCGTTCTAAGTTTCTTGTGAACCATTTTGTCGCACAGTGTCTACTTGTGTCACAAAGCCATAAAGATGCATTTGGCATGTCGTAGACTATTTATAGCCGAGATTAGTTGACATTTGTTAACAATCTTATGATAGACATTAGGTTTTCGGGTGTCCAAGCGTTTTGTCATTGTCTCTTATATACAGTAGTCTACTTGCCCCTTTTATTTCGCTGGCCCGCGTCGGGATGCTTCCCTTTCAATGTAAAAATTACTACGTACATATTTACATATCTATTCCCTTCATCTTAACTTCTATTAAGCCTTATATGTATTTACGTCTTAATTCATCGTTTGGAAATTTAAACACATGAATCTGATTGGAATAAAAATTGGATATTTGTAAAACAATGGCAGACCCCGGATAATCCGCAAACCGGTTAATCCGCCCACGGATAATCAGGAGTTTACTGTATACTAAAAACCTCAGAGTACGGTGAATGCAAGAACATTCTGGTTTTTTCATGACTAGGCCAGAAACAGATAGCCATTCCAAAGAAACCAGTTTAGTTTTTCTAGACCCTGTATGAACTAGTAAAACTTATAAGGATTTTAAGAAATGATATGTATAACATATCTTTGCAATATTGTATGCAGGCCTGTTCAAGAAATATCTGTTATAAACATCATTAATCTACAATATGAAAATTATTAATTATTATTTTTAAGCTTTTTTGGGTTGTTAAATATTATTTTCTAGTTATGTTTGAAAGTATACAATTTTATAGATTATTACTTATTATTATTACTAAAACTCGGAGGCACCTCATCGGTATAGAGCACTTAGCTGCAGCCTTTGTACTCTCTTCCCATCCCTACCACAGGACTAGCTTAGTAGATACCTACCTCTTTGCAGAAATCAAGTACCCACCTGATGCTGAATCTTCTGATATCCTCTGGTGTACATACCTGCCAGCCAAACCACTTTCTCCTTGCAGCTTCCAAAGCAGGGCACTCACAGAGTACATGGATTGGGCTTTCCTCTTGGTCCTCGTCGCATCTCTTGCACATAGGGGACCTAGATTTTACAATTTTGTATTGCAACCCCCTCAGATTCCCATGGCCTGTGACCAGCTCTACAGTAACTCTGAGTTGATGTCTACTTAAGAAGAGTAGTTCTTTGCCCCACAAATCTCCTGAGTAACCCCAGAGTACCTTGGATTTGTTACACCCCAAGGTTCCATTCCATTCTTCCCTGCACAACCTGTCTACATGTGCCGTGATCCTCTTGCGCCCCTCCTGAGGCGCCATGCCCACTGTCTTCAGCAACGGTCCTTGAGTTATACACCCTTGTTTTGCTAAGGGGTCAGCTCTCTCATTCCCTATCCAGCCAGAATGTCCTGCAATCCATGTTAGGTTGAGCGAATTATACTTACTCAGCTGCTAGAGAAGCTATAGTCTCAGCCACCAGCCTAGAGCTGGTACTAGCCTTACCTAAAGCCTTCAGAGCTGCCTGACTGTCAGAGCAAATCCAGATGGTCTTGCCCCTCTTGCCAGACCCTATTATTTCCTCAGCACATAGTTTGATCACGAGCACCTCCCCCTGGAAATCAGAGTTGTAGTCTTCCAGGGGATGATAAAAATCTGTCTTGGTGTCTGGGTTCACTAAATCCTGCTCCCACTCCTTCCTTCATCTTGGACCCATCAGTGAACCAGATTTCACAATGTTTGAGTCTACACTCCGCCCATGCCTCTCTTGCAGGTATATGGATTTTGTAATTTCCTTTTTCTCTTTTAAGAGAAAGTATCTTATCCTGAGGTTCTATCCAGAGCTCCTTCAATGAATCTCTAAATAGCTGTTTATGACGTTTGCTACTTGTCTTCCACTACCCGGTACAACTTAGCCGGTAAGCAGTTTTCATTGCCTCCATCCTAATTTGAAGACTCAAGGATGGAAAACCCAACATAACCCTCATGGCCGCACATGGTGTGCTTCTCCTTGTAGCTGTTATGCCTCTAAGGAAGAACCCCTGCGCGCGGTCCAGCACTCTTTTACTTGTTTCTTTCTGTGTCCTGTCCCACCAGACGATTGAGGCAAAGACCAACCTCGGCACCACAATGGCGGAATAAATCCAGCTCATCTGACGTGGACCCAAACCCCATGCCTATTGCTCCTCTGCATTGCCAGAACATAGGTATGGCTTTTTGGACTTATCCTCCACGTGCTCATGCCAGAGTAGCTTCCTATCCAGAATAATTCCCAGATATTTAGCGCTCTCAACATAGCTTATTTTGGTATTACCAATTTCCATCATCTCCAGCGATTTAGTTTTATATCGCCTAGTAAAGATGAGTGCCACAGATTTTTCTCCTTGAATACATAGTGCATTTTCCCTGCACCATGCTTCTGTTACCTTAAGTGCCTCTTGAAGCAGGTCTTTGAGGACTTCTTCAAGTCTCTAGAGTTTTTCTAGACTCTGTATGTACGAGTAAAACTTATAAGGATTTTAAGAAAAGATAGGTATAAAATATCTTTGCAATATTGTATGCAGGCCTGTTCAAGAAATATCTGTTACAAACATCAATAATCTACAATATGAAAATTATTAATTATTATTTTTAAGCTTTTTTGGGTTGTTAAATATTATTTTCTAATTATGTTTAAAAGTATACAATTTTATAGATGAGATTACTGTAAATTTTTATTGTTTACGACTATTTTGGCTGTGAATTATTATGAATCGTTGCAAATGATATGACTAAGTGTTAATAGTCAACTATCGTTTATTTTGTTTTGAAAGCACAAAAACTTTAAAATAATAAAATGTAAATGAAAAATGAAAATGTTTTACTCACTAATACTCAGTACCTAATACTCATTACATGGATTAGGGTATTAAAATAATTCAAAAAATTAATAAAAGGTTTGTTTTCATTAGATACTATATTAGACAAAACTAATTACTTGAATTATTTAAAAAAATATATAATATAACTCTGCTACGCAATAATTTCTTATAGTTTAAATATTTTGATATTACATCATGGTATTGCAATTTAAAGTGTCATTCATCTAAATTGGATTGAGAAAAAATCAATCATAGATATTTTAAAAGCAAAATTTATATTCACTATTTAAATACTTGACTGCAACTATTAACTTCCTGAAATTTTTCAGGTCATTACTGGCAAATACTCAGTGTTGCAGAGAGCAACTAGAACAGTTTGTTACTCAATGCAGTGTAAAACTTGCTGTTCATTATTCGATGCTCTGATGTGCAAACACAAGATGCTCTCAATAGTTATGTGTTAATGTAGTTTCATTGCAGAGAGAAACTAGAACAGTTTGTTACTCAATGCAGTGTAAAATTTGCTGTTCATTATTCGATGCTCTGATGTGCAAACACAAGATGCTCTCAATAGTTATGTGTTAATGTAGTTTCATTGCAGAGAGAAACTAGAATAGTTTGTTACTCAATAGAGTGTAAAACTTGCTGTTCATTATTCGATGCTCTGATGTGCAATCACAAGATACTCTCAATAGTTATGTGTTAATGTAGTTTTACTGCAGAGAGCAACTAGAACAGTTTGTTACTCAATGCAGTGTAAAACTTGTTGTTCATTATTCGATGCTCTGATGTGCAAACACAAGATACTCTCAATAGTTATGTGTTAATGTAGTTTTATTGCAGAGACCAACTAGAACAGTTTGTTACTCAATGCAGTGTAAAACTTGTTGTTCATTATTCGATGCTCTGATGTGCAAACACAAGATGCTCTCAATAGTTATGTGTTAATGTAGTTTTACTGCAGAGAGCAACTAGAACAGTTTGTTACTCAATGCAGTGTAAAACTTGTTGTTCATTATTCGATGCTCTGATGTGCAAACACAAGATACTCTCAATAGTTATGTGTTAATGTAGTTTTACTGCAGAGAGCAACTAGAACAGTTTGTTACTCAATGCAGTGTAAAACTTGTTGTTCATTATTCGATGCTCTGATGTGCAAACACAAGATACTCTCAATAGTTATGTGTTAATGTAGTTTTATTGCAGAGACCAACTAGAACAGTTTGTTACTCAATGCAGTGTAAAACTTGTTGTTCATTATTCGATGCTCTGATGTGCAAACACAAGATACTCTCAATAGTTATGTGTTAATGTAGTTTTATTGCAGAGACCAACTAGAACAGTTTGTTACTCAATGCAGTGTAAAACTTGTTGTTCATTATTCGATGCTCTGATGTGCAAACACAAGATACTCTCAATAGTTATGTGTTAATGTAGTTTCATTGCAGAGAGAAACTAGAATAGTTTGTTACTCAATGCAGTGTAAAACCTGTTCTGTTCATAATTTGATTCTCTGATGTGCAATCACAAGATGCTCTCAATAGTTATGTGTTAATGTAGTTTCATTGCAGAGAGAAACTAGAATAGTTTGTTACTCAATGCAGTGTAAAACCTGTTCTGTTCATAATTTGATTCTCTGATGTGCAAACACAAGATACTCTCAATAGTTATGTGTTAATCTAGTTTTATTGCAGAGACCAACTAGAACAGTTTGTTACTCAATGCAGTGTAAAACCTGTTCTGTTCATAATTTGATTCTCTGATGTGCAATCACAAGATACTCTCAATAGTTATGCATTAATGTAGTTTTATTGCAGCAAGCAACTAGAACAGTTTGTTACTCAATGCAATGTGAAACTTGTTCTGTTCATAATTTGATTCTCTGATGTGCAATCACAAGATGCTCTCAATAGTTATGCATTAATGTAGTTTTATTGCAGCAAGCAACTAGAACAGTTTGTTACTCAATGCAGTGTGAAACTTGTTCTGTTCATTATTCGATCCTCTGATGCGGAGACACATGGTGCTCTTAATAGTTATGCGTTAATGTAGTTTCATTGCAGAGAGCAACTAGAACAGTTTGTAACTCAATCCAGTGTCGAGCTTGTTCTGTTGATTATTCGATTCTCTGATGCAGAAACAAAAGATGCTCTCAATAGTTATGTGTTGATGTAGTTTTATTGCAGAGAGCAACTAGAACAGTTTGTTACTCAATCCAGTGTCGAGCTTGTTCTGTTGATTATTCGATTCTCTGATGCAGAAACAAAAGATGCTCTCAATAGTTATGTGTTGATGTAGTTTTATTGCAGAGAGCAACTAGAACAGTTTGTTACTCAATCCAGTGTGAAACTTGTTCTGTTCATTATTCGATTCTCTGATGCGCAAACACAAGTCTCTGATAATGAAGCAGAACAAGATACTTGTTCCCTTTAAGTATATAAACAGGGAATTCTGCAAGACACCTCAATATGAACAATACAGAATTCAATCCTCATTTCTTGAACTTGGCTGTGAAAACCAGTAAATCTTGTAAATTGTAAAGAAAGAAAATGTGAAGCTATTAAAGGTAGTTTAGCTATAAACTGTTATAGTATTAGGCATACTTATTTTAGTTTTTTTAAGCTTATTAATAATAGTTTTTGTACTTTCATAGACATACTGAAACCTACAATTCACACTTATGTGCATATGTGTATCATATAAATCATTCATGCTACTTTTTCCCATTTCTTTGAAGAATGATTTTTAAAATGATTTTTTTAGAATAATCAGTTTTATAGATATTGGTCAATATCATAATTAAAAAATATTTATTATATGAGCTTAATATTTTTAAAACGGTTGAGTAACTCATAGATCTTTAAATGAGTAGTACATAAATAATTTTAAAGTGCAATAAGACAGTTAAACACAGTTAGAGTTATGTAAGTATATATTTACTATATTATTTAATTCTTTAATGCTCAATTGACTTTGTCATTAATATTATTGTTATCAATTTAAATCTCACAGAGCTGAAAAATAATATTTATAGCACACACCTTAAAGTCTTTGTTTTAATTCTGAAAATAGTATCAGACACATGATTTGGAAAAAGCTATTTGGTGTATTGAAGTTCTTTCTTTCCTTCACAATTTGAGGTCATTATAAAAAAACTTTTAAATCTAAATTTTAAAGAGTAAATTAAAGCAAATAAGTAAAGTAAATATGGCATTTATTGTGCATGATAACTGGCAAAACTTTATCATTTTGAAATAAACACCCTTCTACACATGTTACACTTATCTATTGTAGCACTTACTTTTAAGATTGTTGAGGATGGCTGTTTCGGGAGATATATCCCATTGTCAACTCAGACCGTAACTGATCTCATACTTATTATAGGTTAGGGTGGGGGTGGGATACTAGGGTAGGGATGTAGATGTATTTTGAAGAGTATTGGGGTTTTCTAATATCAACAAGTGTATGTGTGATATAGTGTAATTGCGTGTTGAGTATGTGTGTAGAGTGTAGTTTGAAATGTTTGCGTATCTCATATTCGGTTGTGTATCGTTGGTTATTTTTGTATTTTTTCTGAAGAATTTGTAGGTTATATGTTATGTTTGTGGATATTATGTATGTTATGTTTGTGGGTATTAAATGTTCGGCGAAGTTTTACTTGATGTTTTCATTTGTGAGTACTTTTATGTGTTCTTGTAGCCCGTATAAAAAGACCTCCGTGTTTGGCCAATGTAAAAACTGGTGTATGAACTGCGAGTGTACAGACTTGAAGACAAACAAACACATAAATTCAACATATACTGAAAACCCACCAATACCAACACTATCATTCACAATTCATCAAACCACCCACACCAACATAAACTAGCTGTTTACATCACCATGATGTATCACATGTTAAAACACTATCAATATGATAGAAGATCACTATCAAGAATTAAACACCATATAACACACAGCACAAACCAATGGATGCAACACAACAATGGTTGACAAACAATACAACCTCCTAACAATATTAACTCAATAACCCAACTCCAACACACAACACAACAAACTTATAAAATACCTAACAATACCTTACAGATCACCCAAAACCCATAAATTAACCAAACACTTTGTAAATACAATTACAGAATAGTCTACTTTACACACAACACACTCAACAAACAATTTAAACCCAACAATATAAGCAATGAAACGTACAACTCTGCTGGTGCTTACAAACTAATTTGCAGTTCATACACCAGTTTTTACATATGCCAGACAAAAAGGTCATTTTACAAACACTACCAAGAACCCAAGAAAGCACTCACAAACAAAAACACCCAATAAAACTTCTCCGAACATTTAATATCCACAAACATAACATAACCCCTACAAATTCTTCACAAAAAATAGAAAAATAACCAATGATACACAACCCAACAATATGAAATATACAGACATTTCAAACTACACCCTACACACATACTCATCACTCAATTACTTTACAACTCATATACAATTTTTGACGTTATAACCCCAATCCTCTTTAAAAATACACCTACATCCCTACCCTAATACCTCATCTCCATCCTAACCTATAATAATCATGAGGTCAGTTACGGTCTGAGTTGACAATGGGGCACATCTTCCAGTTGTCCTCCACAATCATAAAAGTAAATGCTACTATAGGCAAATGTAGCATGTGCACAAGTGCTTTTAGTTAAATACTAGTAGTTAACACAAAGATAGCATCAACAAATATTAAACTTTTAATTTAAGTAAATCTATGAATACTTACTGACATAAAAATGTTCAGTCATGCTCTGTGTATGATCAAAAATATTTGTTTTAGTAAACTTTTTTATTAATTGACTTAAATTATAAGTCCAGCATGCCATTAATTATCTTATTAAAATTTTTAAGGAAAATATGTTAAACTAAACTTAAGGTAATAATAGTAGTAACCCTAGTGAGCCTGATGAACAAGACTTACTGTAACAATAATTGGTTTTACTTTGTAAAAGATACAATTTTAAAGAAACAACACTAACATTATTCTTAAGGCCATCTGTTACTATTTATACATAATATTTGAGCTGCCTTGTGATTAATTAACAACTTTACCCAAACCCACATTATAAAAACCTATCACATGGATTTCAATGACTTATGTCATCATCACCAGTGAGACTACTATAAAATCACAACAGGTGCAATTTATTGAGTCGTAGTTGTGTTCTTTAGGAGCCTCACTAATGATGTTGTCATAAGTCATTGGAACACATATCATAAGTTGTTTTAACTATGAGTTTGTTTATAGTTATTAATTAATAATTTATTACCATGTAATTTTTGATGTCCATTTATAACACATGGACATTAGAAAAAAATATATATAATTTTTTTTTAAATCTTAATTTAAAATTTAAAGTATAAAAATATATTTGTATGAAACTGCAACAGAAAATCACTAAATTGATAATAAAAATTTAAGTCTCACATTTGTTTATCTTGAATAAAATATTTTAAACTTCAACAATTTGTTGTTATTCATGATGAGCTGGTTGGTTATCATTTATTACATTATGAAAATACTTGCGACTAGACATTCTGTAACGATTTCGTCTAATGACTTCTTCAACCTCACCGCTAGGATGTTTCTGCCGCTAGGAAAATAACATGAACATCCTCCACGCATGCAACAAAGGCCACAATTTATACACATTAGAACAATATGAAATATATATCAACTTACTTAACAAATGACATTTTAAATGCACAAACATGATACAAATCTCATATACTTTTCAATCAAATCACTCAATCCAATCAAGAATTGGAGCAAAAAACACAACTACATCGATCCTAGCTGCAGAAACGTGAGGTTGAAGAAGTCGTTACCTCCAAGTATGAGTTAATAATTTCAACAACTTATATTAATAACTTACAACTTTTTTAAAAAAAATGTTTTAACTTGCCTATAGTAGCACTTACTTTTTTTGTGTTGAGGACGGCCGTTTCGGGAGATGTGTCCCTTTGTCAACACATCTCCCGAAACGGCCGTCCTCAACACAAAAAAAGTAAGTGCTACTATAGGCAAGTTAAAACATTTTTTTAAAAAAAGTTGTAAGTGATTACTAGTAGCTCATGCGAAGATGGAATCAACAAATGTTTATATTAATAAAATGTCTAGTCATAAGTAATTTCATTTCTTTTAAACTTGGAATACCAAAATCAAAATAAAACCAAAGAACTTGTCACTTTAAAAAACAATAGTGAGTAATATTGAACTTTTGTATTGGGAAATACATTTATAAATGTGTAGGCTGAAAGGTATAATTAATACTGTGTCTACTAAATACACAATAATTATAAGGAACTCAAAAATTTTACTCAATACTTACAAATTCAATCACATACTCTCCTTTGATTTCTTAATTCTCACTGTTTGT
Organism: Prosapia bicincta; assembly: GCA_036971475.1. Lineage (NCBI taxonomy): Eukaryota > Metazoa > Arthropoda > Insecta > Hemiptera > Cercopidae > Prosapia > Prosapia bicincta. The sequence goes on from JBAIZL010000006.1 coordinate 137,549,495, forward strand.
GCAGATTTGGGTTTATTTGGAAACCACTTACTTGTTTTATTAGTATTTAAGGATGTGCACATGCAAGTCACAACATTAATATTTCCCTGTATATATTTTAATGGCTTGCAAAGTTGCAGGGAGACATTTAATAGATAAAATTGTCAGACAATTAAAAAGTGTTTCACATACTTCATCTTTGAGTAAATGCAAAGAATATAAAATAATTAGGAAAACAATGTTTTAACAGTTCAAAAATGAAGACAATGAATGATCAAATATTAGTTTTTTCCAAATAATTATATTTTTTATAATAAGATTGTATGTGATTGAACCAGATAAATATTTTAGCATTTTATTTCAATACAAATAATATATATATATATATATATATATATATCATTAATGTGCTTATTGTAGTTATTGATCAATAAATACAAAAAAAGTAAAAATACAGAATAAATGCACAAAATATAATACTTGTTAGCAGTTTAACAAAAATGATGTGTGTATTACATAATTTTTTGTATTGTTGTTAGAATTTATTTATAATGATTACTTAATACAGAACAAGGGTAAAATAACACTGTACCTTCTTGCAATGACTACACATGATATTGTTACCAAAATTTTGTCACTCATTTTTGAAACACATAATAAAAAAATTTTTACTCAATTGCTAAAATAGTTGTTTTTGTTATTTTTTGTAAGAAAACCCTATTCCCTAGAGCTGAATGTGTATTACTTCACAATAAAAATAATTTTGGAAGTTGTTTTATTTAATTAATGTTAAGAAAGTAGATCTCAAGCAAAAATTCAATTATAAACAGGAAATATTCTATTATCGTCTTTTTTTTACATAGTCTTTTGTCACACATTGTATTCCTTAATAAAAGAATTTATACTATGTTAAAGTTTTACTAAATATTTTGTCCCATATAAGATAAGGTCGTAGAGGTTGATTTTTATCAGAACTGTTCTACATGACCTTCATCCCACACTGCTAAAGACCATTTAGCGTAGTCAAAAACATTTTTATTAGTTGTTTGTTAATAATTTATTTTGTATGTTATGCTTGTTTATAAGATAATATTTAGAGTAAATGAAGTTTATGATAATTTTTTATCTTGCAATAAGTATTTGAATGAAAATGTATCAAATTTGGCAATAACTTTAAAATGTTTTTTGTTAACTAAACACTCCTTGCCTCATTATGCATCATAATATCCTTCATCTTGGCCTTGTTTGAATATTTGTTATCTATATCATAATATATGATTTGTAAATCACTAATAACCCCTTATTATATAAACTTATTACTTAAGCTATAAAACTATAAGAAAATAACTTGAAACTATTTAGATCATAGACTAAAACACAGAAAAAACATGAGTACATCAACTGCAAAATGACAACTAAAATATATTAGATTATAAGTCGAGGTTTATTTATGGCTAAATGCTAAACATGACAAAGGAACATTTGCTAGAGCTTAGTCATTAAATACAAAACCACCAAAATGTATTGCCTTGGTCTAGTACTGAATGAAATAAAAATACTAAAGCAAATAATTGGCATAGCACTTCTTCCAACAGCTAAAATCACAACACAAGTATGTAAGGAATGGAAAATTACGATATAGCTTGAAAAGGTCCTTGAAAGATGGCAGCGATATCTCTATTTTGGTAGAAATGGCACAATATCTATTATTAGATAATATGGCTAAAGTTGCTTGATGTAAACGTTTTGAATTCACTGATCAAACTATATTTTAAAAGTACTTAACTAAGTGAATATGTAATGGCTTACTTGCTGACGCAGTTCAAGTGATCAGGCACCCAGCAAAACAATATCCTGAATCTCAGTAATGACTGTGATTCGAAACAAATTGGACACTGTGTATTATATATACTTTTCACTAACGCACTGGCCACAGACCTCCAGATTTGAAATATGAAATACTCACACGTATGAATTGCAGCTATCTGTAGTAACGCCTAGGGTTCAGAAACTAAGGCCTAAAAGAGAGCTGTTGATACCCTGCATATATATATATATATATATATATATATATATATATATATATATATATATATATATATATGATGCATAGTTATTATCTGGAGTACATCGGTTTATTCTGCAGTGCATAAAATTGCAGTTCCGACGTTTAGCTACAATCTCATCAAGCACTGACGAGGTGAATCCAACAACAGTTGAAGAGCTAGCCACACTGCAGTTTCTTTTATGCTCTGCAAAATGAACGGACGTACTCCAGATAATAACTGTTCATCATATTTTTCCATCCGTGAAGGAATACGTATCAGCATATATATATATATACGTATCAGCAGTATATATATATATATATATATATATATATATATATATATATATATATATATATATATATATATATATCATTTACACTATAGTGTACTTAAACAAAAATTTTACTTGGTATATATGCGAGTTAACTTTCAAAAATTATATACAGTATCTTTATTGTCGAGCATCAACTGAAGATATACCATCTAAGATTCTTGTTTAAGTACATTATAATGTAAGTGATAAGTAAATACAAGAAGACAGTGTTACAAAGTTAATATATATATATATATATATATATATATACACATATATTCAAGGATAAATGATTTACTGAAGGTAACTATTAGGAATTTAGTTAGAACTTTGTGTCCCTGTTCGGCCCTCATCATGGGTACAACATCTGTTACAGATTAGGCAACTTGCTCTTTCAATTCCACACGTAATAGAACCCTACATGCAACAACTCTTTTCGAAGGGTTCAACATTTTGTGAGGGGCCACAGAAACTCTGATATTTGTTCAGCAAAGAAAGCGATTCCTTCTAAATAATTGCCTATCAGCAGTGTTATGGAAGTAACAGGATCTGCTGCACATCTCGGCAAGATCTTTCTCACTCTGCATATGTGACTACTAAAAATTTCATTGGTAGTTGAGCTGTTGCTACAATCACATCTTTTCTAAACTACAGTAGAGTCTTGATAGTTTGAGCGTCTTTTTCTTTTTGAGTCTATTTTATCTATTTGAAAGAAAATCATAAGTCAGCCTTCCAAGAAATGTTTATAGCCATATGGTATGCAAAGGAAATGAGTCCCATCGAGACTCTTCAACAGGCATTTTGGGGAAGTCAGAAAGGCCCCTTTCTTCTAAATTGACTTCACCTAGGTTGATTGTACTTAATTTAGTTTAAGCCAGCCATCATGTCAGGCATTACAGGCGAGACTATGACAACAGGTCCACCCATAGATCATTTTACAACCTCTAGTACCCTGTATCCCACATGGATGGACATCAGTTGAGAACTCGTGTTACTGTGCTCAGCCTCCCTAGGCTGTGTACCTGATCAATCTTCAAAGTGCTTAAAGGACCTGCAACGTTTACGTCTTTTGCTAAATAAGCTCACAGCAGCATCCCGTGTCAATGTTTGTCAACCTCTTTTTTTTTTAGCACTCCAAATGCACAGTGGTTCTGACCTGTCAAAAACCTTAACAGATGTTAGTATATAAACTCGTATGTATAATGTTGTGCTATTTATTGAAGTTCGTGTGTGTGACAGTCAGAGCCCTATTAGTGTGTGTCTGTGAGCAGATGAATTTGGATACATTTAAATTGTGTATATTGTGGAAATAAGTGTTGCCAGTGTTGTAATGTTAGACCTCGCTTAGTAGTTGCAGATAGCCTGAACCTCTTCGGGTGTCTTATTTTAATTGACAGCATTGAAATAGTACTTACCAAGTGGGAAACTCGTCTGCTGAAAAATGAAATAATCTTGCTAAGTAGTATTTTTTGCCAAATGAATTAATAAGTTAATAATTAAAAAGTGACCAATGTCGTTGAATTTTACACTACAGTAGCTGCAGCTTATGTGTGAACTCATTTTTAATCGCTGTAAATAAAATGTACAGTTTATTACTTAGTGTTAAAATTTTATAGTTTTTTCTCAGTCTTTTTATCCATTTAATGCCTTATAAAGGACAAGTGAATACGTATGTGACAAGGTTCGTGTTACATTCTGCAGTAGTTTTACTGGTTGTATATTTATTAAAACAGACATGCCTCAGTCCAATTAGTTAAATATAATTGAATTTTAAAGTACTTATTAAATATTTGTAAAAGTTTAATTTGAAAATTTTGCAAAACCAAGAGTCTCCATAGCCTATTAATTCATTACCACCACGTTGTAATTTTCTTAATCTGGATTAAACTTACCACACATTAGAAAATGTTTTTATGCGTTTTATTTCAGTTATAGTCTTTTGACATATTACAATAGTAAAACAATTAATGATATGAGTTACAAATTTTCAAGTTATTCTATTTCAACATGCAAGGACAGTTCAATTTTATACAATTGTCAAAACTTAACACACAAAATGTATATAAATGTGTATATTAAAATTTGGGTATATTAAAAAAATGTTTATAACACTGTATCAAACAACTAGTTTCTACCTACTAAACCTCAATGTAATATATAAAGAGGCTTATCAGAAAGGCAGGTGATCACTGGTTTCCTTCGCAGATACTTTTGAAACAGTACACATAGACTACTTAAACAGAGATATAAACATTTAGTGTTTCATGAAATAAAGTTATCAATCCATTTTCATTACTAATACAATACTATTACACCTATGCAAGAAATACATTTACTCCATGTTCTTAACAAAGTACCATATTATATATAACATTTATTTAAATGTAGAACATCCAAGACTATTGCTTTTAGTGGTGCTTTAAATTACAAATTATAATTGAGTTATGGAGGAGAAAACCAGTGAACAATATTAGAAATGTCAAACAAAAGTATCCAGAAAATAACATCATTATTTAAAATATACATTATGTCTCAATAACAAATTTGTATGTTTAAATAAATGTTAATTCCTATATACAACTATGTAAATTTTATTTTGTTCATATTCTCTAGGACAAAATTTAATTGATTCTGATGGTGTACAGTAGTTTTTTTGTGCAAAAACAAAATTGTGTTTTAGCTTTATAAGAAAGTTGTAATTAGTAACACATAATGTATTCAATTTTTTATTCTGGACCAACATGGACAATTGGCAACCATTTACTGGTCTTTTTAGGATATTTATAAAAAAATTATAACTATTATTCAAACAATAAAACATTTGTCAAAATAAAGGGAAATAAATGAGCTTTCATATACCTAATGAGAAAAATTAAGAGAAACAATAATTTTTACACTATGGACACCCTTATAATCTAGCATAAATAAAGTTAAAATACATGTAATGTTTGTAAAAATATGAATTGTTTATGATTATAGATGCAACAGATTATCAACTGACCTATTATGTATCAAATTAAACTATACCAAAGTTCCATAATATTTTTTTCACAACTGACTTGAAAATAACTACAATGCCTTGAAAACAATACCAAACCTCGATATTTTACTGAAATATAAATGTGTAGAATTAATTACATCGGTCTGATCTATACGTGGATACAGTAGGACGACTCTAGTTTTACTATTGCCCAGAATTATTGTCTCTTCAAATTTTTTTGACAATTTGTGTGTTATAATTCAGGAAAATACTATATTTTAAGCAGAGTTCATTACTGTTGATGATAGAAATACAATTTGTAGTTTCTATCTATCCTAGACCTTGAAAATTGGGTAGTGGGTGATCAGTTAGCTGACAACATTTAAAATAAATTTAATACAAACGTATCAATTTAGACCATAAACATATTTCTAATCTCAAACCATATAGGTATATACCAGCTTAAATAGACAGAATGTTTGTTATTTGCCTCTCATATTCTGTTTAAAATATTTTGATAATATTACAGTTTATTTCTCATAATTATGTAACTCTGTTCTAAGGAATATGTATGAAGTCATTCTGTGGTTTGAAAATGTAACTCCTGGAAGTGACGTTTTTGTTATTGCAAATTTTTATCAAGTGGCGCAAACATGCTGCAAAGTTTAAAACGGCAGGAACTGAGCTTCTTATTATTGATGATGAATCATCTCACCTTGACACCGCATCATGCAAGCGGCTTAATCTCATGATGAAGCGTACTGCCTTCCAAGTAATATAACACATAAACATAAGCGTACTTGAAAAGATATGTCTTGTTTGGACAAGAGCGTCAATCATGGGATATAAGGAAACTTGAAACAAATCCACTCCATTCTGATGATGAAGTGACAGCTTTCATGAATTCGATGATGTCATTTGGGAGAGATTATTTTCTAAAGCCTGGAACAATTCTACAACCCCTTTCAACATCTACAGTGGTTTTAGAGCAACAGCCATTTTTATGCTTGATCCATCAACAATCTCAGAAGAGGCTTATCCAATCTCATTGATCTACTCACCTCAAAAGCCTATATATTCAAGAAAATAGCCACAAATAGCTTAGTTCTCAATTTGCTAAGGCAGAAACTTTAGTACAGACATTGGAAGTAAGGCCCTACTATTGGTGAACAAGAGATAGCCATAGGATCAGAAAAACAATAACAGCAATGAAGATAACTAGCTACCTCACTGGCTTGAAGATAATGTAGATTCACCACCTTTTTCTGATTTCCTCAACACATAACCAAGCAAATAACTAAAGCGGCTGAAAGGCTATTGGCAGTAAGATGAAAACAGTTGAAAATTTTGGAAAATGGAAATCCAGCTTTTAACACACAGAAGATAAAAAGTATCCCAATATCATGTAAATAATTCTTACAACTCCACTTTTTATTAATTTGTATAGCTTGATAAATAGTATTAATAGTAAATAAGGCACATTTCTTTTAAATGTGAGATGTGTTTACAATAACTTCAATTTTCCTATTTCCGATGATACAAATTTTAATTTTTTAAAGTTGAAAATAAAAGATCTTGATAAATCAAGTCTTACAACAAAAATGTTTTCAATATTGAATGTTGTGTTAAATTTTTACACCTTCATTTTATTCTGAATTGTTATAGTTTGTTACAACTAATAAATTTGGTTTTGGATTACAAACTAAACAGTGTAATGGATATTTACTCGCCACCTAATCATGTTTTTTATACAGGTCATGGCACCATATGATTGCCACCTTAAAGTACCTGTGTTCTTTAGGTGACCCACAGACTAATCTTAGATAATAAAGATACATAAATGTTTTACAGCAATATTTTGTTATGCAATAGAGCAACAGAGAGCAGCATGACTTCCAAGTAGAATTATCTTCCCAATTCTGATACAAAATTATTGAATTGTATGGTCACCAAACAAAAAAAGTAAAATTAAGTCTTGTGTGTACATTTGAGTATTACCTAGTTAAAATATAGGGTGATTCATAAAACTCATGGTTTTCATTAGTGTACATTATTTGAATAGGAATATGCTGAAAGGTTGCATTTACGTATCAAATGACGCAGGAAGCCTTGGAGTTTTGATTGCATGTTCACCGGAGCTTAGGCATTTGTCAAGAGATAGCGCAGTGGAAGTTGTGACTTGCAGTTGTTCATTGTCGTTTGTTTGAGTCAGTTTATTGCTTTTACTTTCAGGTTTTGTTTGTTCGAATCAGTTTATTGTTTCACCATTCATGTTTTGTTTGTTCGAATCAGTTTATTGTTTCACCATTCATGTTTTGTTTGTTCGAATCAGTTTATTGTTTCACCATTCATGTTTTGTTTGTTCGAATCAGTTTATTGTTTCACCATTCATGTTTTGTTTGTTCGAATCAGTTTATTGTTTCACCATTCATGTTTTGTTTGTTCGAATCAGTTTATTGTTTCACCATTCATGTTTTGTTTGTTCGAATCAGTTTATTGTTTCACCATTCATGTTTTGTTTGTTCGAATCAGTTTATTGTTTCACCATTCATGTTTTGTTTGTTTGAATCAGTTTATCGCTTTATTGTTTACAATGCAATACACATTACAACAACGTCTATTTCTTGTTAAAAACTATTGGATAACACAATCGGTCACAGGCCACAAAGTGCATACCAAAGGAAATTTTATGTTAGCAATCATCAAGACCAGAACACAATATTGCAAATGGTATAAAAGTTGGAAACAACAGGACATCTTGTGAGTGAAAGTGGTAAGAATCTGGTTGATCCACAATTACTTTGAAGACCGCATAACTTCCAGGAATTTGTGGCTACCAAGATCACTAGACTTGACCACACCGGACTTCTTTCTGTGGGGTTTTCTAAAGGGAAGAGTTTACACTATAAGGCCTCGAACTTTGGATGATCTGATGAACAATATTACACGCTAAATCAACAGTATTGCCAGCGCAATGATCCAGCAAACTGTCAAAAACATAGAATGACATGTTCAGCTGCGCCTAGAGGTGGACGGAGGACATTTTCAACACAACCTTCACAACCAATTAATCTCCCAGATAATAGAGCACAAAAACACGTTATTTGTATTTTTCTTCTTAAAATAAACATGGATGAAAATCTTGAGGTTTATATGAATCACCCCATATTATAAGCATATATTGTAGTTGATATCATTTATGCAAAGGTTTAGTCTACATACATTTTTCCCTGTTGATACTAACAGTGTTCGTGAAATGCACATACGTGTTATTTAATTATTTTAATCTCTTTCAATATTTCTATTTAATTTGGTATTTGGGGTGTATTCTACTATTTTATTGTGAACTTACCATTCATACACTGCTTTAAAATTCATATTTTTCTATTTTTAGAAAATACTGTGAGAGATTATGTTATGAGATTCAATGTGAGAGAACTGTATGATATTTTACGTTAATCAGAATAACAATGTTTGATGAATGCAATTCAAAAACAACTTACTTACAGACCTGGTTCTTAAATAAGAAAAAACATTTATTGCAGAAACCAGAAAATGATATCTTGTAAAATATCAAGACAATCAGTGAACTCTGATGTATGAATTTTCTGAAACTGCTGCAGATAAGATATAATATTATCCCCTTGAGCCCTACATATGAAATAGACTATTTACCAATAGTGTGGAGTTAGTTATAAAAATATGGTTTCATTTTTTAAGCTGTTTAAATTTAAAATTTACTTATTTGTAGGGATGAAGCAAATAAATTCAATGGTTTATACATTTTTTACTGCTTAAAGTATTTAAAATATAAATACCAGTGATTTTAACTGTTGTAATTTACAAATAAAACCAATATTCTGAGACAAAACTCATATCTAAACCAAAATAATGTCACCAATGTACAAATTAAATAGATAAGGGAAAAACACTGTGACAGGCCATGTGAATCAACAGTAAGTGTCTAATGGGTTTCCGAGAATTCATGCCCAATGAGTACACGCTAACTCCATAATAGATGCTGGTTGCCATGACAATAAATTCGTGATGAGTAGCAATTAGCTGGATAAAATAAATCCATTGTAGCTTTGATTTTATACAAAACAAAACATTATCCAGGACTGTATTTAAATCTCTGTAAACCTCGGTAAGATAAAGATGTCAAATTTGGAAAAGGCAGTATATTGTGTCATCACAACAAACCAGGGATGACCAAACCTGCTCGTCCTATACGACGAGTAAAGTGGTATAAATAGGAGTAGAAAGGAGACTGAGACTTACCTAGTGATAATAGTCCAAAACCGAAACCTCTTAAAAATAAATAAATAAACACACATAAAAACACTTGCACTATTGAGATATTTTGATTACACAGTGATCTTTATCAATCAAAAAAGGAAAAGACTGAAGTGAAGGAAAAAACCACAGATGTGTATAAATATCCACATGTCACAGATGTACAGATTTATAGTTTATGATATAGTACTATATGTTATTTGTATAAATATTGATTAATTGAAACCAAATATTAATAGTCTGTCAGAAGGAAGATAAATGGAGTTGTTAAAAAGGAGTTGTTAGAAGCTAAGGGGAAGGTAAAAGGAGTTTTATCTGATGTTGAGGTAAAGAAATTTTTTTGATTGATAAAGATCATTGTGTGATCGAAATATTTCAATAGTACAATGTGTTTTTATGCGTATTTATTTCCAAGAGACTGCAGTTTTGGACTATTGGCACTAGGTAAGTCTGTCAGTCTCCTATCTAGTCCAAAAATTCCTAAATGAGCTTTGAGCTCTACCAGAACTAACCTAATATATATATATATTCTTGATTTGTTATAATTATTAAATAACTTCAAAAAGTTCATAATCAAGATATATTTTATTCAACATTTACAACTATGCTGAAGCTTTTCGCCGGATTATAGTTCCAGCATTCTCAAAGACTACTAACATGGTTTGTAAAATTATTTAAACATTACTCTAATTGATTGCACTATGTACATAAACCACTGATATCTTATTTCTTTAATCTATGTGCTTTTCTATTAGTTCATTTAATGTAAAGCAAATAGATTAAAGAAATAAGATATCAGTGGTTTATGTACATAGTGCAATCAATTAGAGTAATGTTTAAATAATTTTACAAACCATGTTAGTAGTCTTTGAGAATGCTGGAACTATATTCCGGCGAAAAGCTTCAGCATAATTGTAAATGTTGAATAAAATATATCTTGATTATGAACTTTTTGAAGTTATTTAATAATAATAATAATAATATATATATATATATATATATATATATATATATATATATATATATATATATATATATATATATATATATATATAGGTTAGTTCTAGTAGAGCTTAAAGCTTATTTAGGAATTTTTGGACTTGATAGGAGACTGACAGACTTACCTCAAGGCAATAGTCCAAAACTGCAATCTCTTGGAAATAAGCACATATAAAACACTTAATACAATTTTATTTGAAATATTTCGATCAACATGATCTTCTTCAGTCAAGAAAGAGAAAAACAAATCTTTTGTTTTGTTTTTCTCTTTCTTGACTGAAGAAGATCATGTTGATCGAAATATTTCAAATAAAAGTGTATTAAGTGTTTTATATGTGCTTATTTCCAAGAGATTGCAGTTTTGGACTATTGCCTTGAGGTAAGTCTGTCAGTCTCCTATCAAGTCCAAAAATTCCTATATATATATATATATCACTTTCACTTATGTACTTATACAAGACTCTTACTTGGTATTTATGCGAGTTAACTTTCAAAGATTGGTCGTACCTACATCATCGGACATCACTGACCGGGGGTTGTAGTAGACATATATATATATATATATATATATATATATATAAATTAAATGTTAAGGAAAATATCTTTGTTTACAGTTAGATAATGCTTGTGTGGGATATATGTTACACAGAATTAATTAAAATACTAGTAATAAGTAATGTGAATGAATAAATAAATACTGGTGAAAAGTTATACCAAATTATATAGACTACCAGCAAAGAAATGCAACGATGTATATATGTGCTATAATTAATCAACTCTGGCTCCGACAATATCATGTTTTACGGTAAAAAAATTGTATTTGAAGAATGCACTGTATGTGTAGAGGTGGACGGAGTAGCAGAGGGGTTCTCAATAGACGCAATGCTGTGTCATCATGCATTTGTTGTGGAACAGTATATTCGTAATGGTGAGACTGTGATTTATATTTAGTGGTCATTTCACATTCAGTTCGCCACTGGCCAAATGGAGTCTTAAGCAGATTACAAAAAATATTGGTCACAAACCTTAGACCAACAGGTTTTAAACTAAATATAAGTTGTTTAGCCGACCTTGGACATAACCAGAAAATTTGTATATGTAAGAGTGTCCATCTAGCAATCTTTAAAATGTTCACCACTACATGGAGTGTCTTATAAGGAAGTAAGAAGAATCCTCCATAGGGCCTTCACTTGTACCCTGAGATTTTAAAACCTGCAGACATTCTTTCGAAAACTCCCACTGGAAATATTTTGCATTTATCTGATGAGTCCCTATTCCACTTGTAAGGTACTGTGGAGGAAAATTTCTGTTACCGGGAAGGCTAAAGCCACCATGATTTTAATAACAACCACTTCAAACTCTTCTATGACAGTTTGCCTTATGGTGTGGGGATTCTGTATATTTGCAGCAAAGATGTGCTGACAGTAACAATTAGTTTAAATCTCTACTGTCATACTATGCAGACCTTCCTGCAACTTGAATTAAATCTTTCTCTGACACCAAGAACTATGGAAAACTTCTAACAAAGGCTTTGTCAATGGGCCAACAATGGAGAATGCCATTTACCATACATTTTTAAGCCTATTAATTTTAAATGGCATGGTATTTTTTGTTTACAAATAACATTATTTTTTATATATCTTTCTTTATAACTACCTTTTGAAACACAAGAGGTTTTTGCTCGACATGCATAACAAAATACTAAATAAAATTAGAAAATAAATTCTTTCATAATAGTCATGTTAGGTTTACACTACTGATGTTTTATTATTATTGTAGAAAAAATTTTAAATAGAAATACAGAGTATATAGGTTAGGTACATATACAACTTTGGTTTTCTAAACAAACTACCCAAAAATAACTAAGCAATGAAAAATACGATTGTGTTTAGTATATTTTCAATAAAACTAATACACTTAAACTATGTGATATAGATAAAACCATTTTCTGAATGAGATGAAGGAAGAGGGTTATCACTTCCATTTTCATTACTTTCGCTTATGTTATGAATTGGTGTGCCTTTATGATCATTGTCCATCAATTCCTCTTCAAATCAATTTGAAACTGATATATACATTACTCAAATTAGAAAAGTGTCAAAATCTAGGTCTTCAATCAAGGGCAACATTCAGCAATGTTTTGAAAATCAAACTTGTTAAAGAATAATTCTAATTATAAAGCAAACAATATTATTTATAAAACAATAAAACCTGAAGTAACAATGGCACTTTCAATTTGTAGTATCTATATCTAAAATTAGATACCGTTTTGAAATTGCACATTTCAAGAGAATAATACAGTGTTTATATGTTCCTCTGAAGATGTTTAGTAGCAGGAAAATTAAAAAAAAACATTTACAAGAAATAGACACAGATCACATTTACGCACTATCCAGTGTCTTTGTTATTCACTGGAGTATCATTTGTAATTAAAACATAGCTGCAGTATAATTCGTATTTCGGTGTTTGAGCAAATTTAGTCGTGTGGGTTATATTCGTGAGAAGGAATTACGTATGTGGGTAGCTCATCAAACATAACTTATCTGGATAACTAAGTGACAGTAGTTATATGTGCACATATTTTATTATACTTCAACAATACACATTTAACAACAATACATTGTGTATTTAAATTATAGAGTCAAATGAAGTCAATATAACAAAATATGTACACATACTAGTTACCTAGTTATTAATTTTTTTTCCGAGATAAGGTAGGATATAATGTCTAACATATAATTAAATAAATAAATAAATAAATATATATATATATATATATATATATATATATATATATATATATATATATATATTTAAGATCAAATAATATACACAAATACAGGAATATATATTATTTGATCTTAAAAATATTCTAACAGGAAAACACATTTGATATTCTATATATATATATATATATATATATATATATATATATATATATATATATATATATTTAGGTTAGTTTTAGTTTGTAAAGATTATTTAGATTTTTTGGACTAGGAGACTGACAGACTTACCTTGGTAAGAGTCCACTCTGTAGTCTTGAAATAGAAACACATAAAAGTACTTAAACAATGATATATTTCAACCACACAGTGGTCTTTGTCAATCAAAGAGAAAACACAAAAAGAAATACGAGAGAATGAAATAAAATAATTGTAATCACAGATTGTGTAGAGTAGAGATCAGATGTCACAGATGCACAGATTAAAGATATAAATATTGTTTCCATGAACATATGAGTGATTATAGTTTATATAAGTCTGTCAGGAGAAAAGAGATAAGGCTATTTGAAAAAAAAAAAAATGAATGGATTTATCTGATGTTGACGTTAGGGGATTCTCTGGACTTGGTATACCACTGGTATGATAGTTCCCACCTTCTCAGTTCTGAGGGATTGCAATCAGGGGGGAGTGATTTAATTATTTTTGTGGTATAGCAGTCATCAAAAGTTGTGATGTTGTGACTCGCAGCATGTTGAGCTGTTGGTCTATCCATATTCATAATTTTAACATCATGTCTGTGGCCATTCATTCTGATATTCAGACCATCCGTGGTCAGGCCTATGTACTGTGCTGAGCAAAGTTTACATTGTAGCTGGTATATGACATTTTTCGATGTACAATTATGATGACCCTGTATTTTGAAGACCATTTTTGTTGTTTGGCTGTTGAAACTATTTGCTGAGGGGTGTATTGGACACGTCTTGCATCTAGGTCTATTACATGGGAAGGATGCAAGATGCAAGACGTGTCCAATACACCCCTCAGCAAATAGTTTCAACAGCCAAACAACAAAAATGGTCTTCAAAATACAGGGTCATCATAATTGTACATCGAAAAATGTCATATACCAGCTACAATGTAAACTTTGCTCAGCACAGTACATAGGCCTGACCACGGATGGTCTGAATATCAGAATGAATGGCCACAGACATGATGTTAAAATTATGAATATGGATAGACCAACAGCTCAACATGCTGCGAGTCACAACATCACAACTTTTGATGACTGCTATACCACAAAAATAATTAAATCACTCCCCCCTGATTGCAATCCCTCAGAACTGAGAAGGTGGGAACTATCATACCAGTGGTATACTAAGTCCAGAGAATCCCCTAACCTCAACATCAGATAAATCCATTCATTTTTTTTTTTTTCAAATAGCCTTATCTCTTTTCCCCTGACAGACTTATATAAACTATAATCACTTATATGTTCATGGAAACAATATATATATCTTTAATCTGTGCATCTGTGACATCTGATTTCTACTCTACACAATCTGTGATTACAATTATTTTATTTCATTCTCTCATATTTCTTTTTGTGTTTTCTCTTCGATTGACAAAGACCACTGTGTGGTTGAAATATATCATTGTTTAAGTACTTTTATGTGTTTCTATTTCAAGACTACAGAGTGGACTCTTACCAAGGTAAGTCTGTCAGTCTCCTAGTCCAAAAAATCTAAATAATCTTTACCAACCAAAACTAACCTATATATATATATATATATATATATATATATATATATATATATATATATATATATATATATATACATACATTTGGCTAATAAATACAATTTCGTTAGCAATTTTGTCCCAATAAATTTATATTCTCTTAGTTTCTAAGCAATAAATATTATAGAATTAAAGTACTTTCAAAATTTTAAACATTTTTACAAAACTAACTTACACAACATAAATCATCAAATAAATTATTGTTACTGCTGATTCTAACTTGGGCTATAATTTTTAAAATTTGTAATACTTTTTAAACCAAGTTGTCTAATATTTATTTATAATAAAATATTAAATTCAGTTTCGTAAGCAAAATATTGCTTTCAGAAAACAAATAAAGAAAACTTAGATGAAATTTGCATTGGTATTAAGATAGGAATGTAAAACTTGCAAGAGTACTTCTTAGGGCTTCTATAGCAGTATTTTTTTTCAGTTAGATAACATTGGCTCTTACTATGAATGAGTATTAGAGCATTACATAAGAAATACTCTGCATTTCAAAATAAACCAAATAAAACTGTTCTAATTTGTCTACATTAAATATTTTTGTCATCACATAATTAACCAAGGTGTAAAGGACACATCGAAATAATTTATAATGTATAAAATCTGCAAAAGTATAAATCCCTTTTGATTTTTTAAAAAAATATAGAAAAAGTTTTTAACAATATGTTTAGTTTTACGTCTTGAGAAATTGAGTTATAAATTTTATTTGATATCTTACATTATAGCTACCACACAGTTCCTGAACAATGAAGAAAAAAACTGAACATTTACTCTGCTTCAGTTTCAAACATTTATAAAAATACTAAATCCAGTTGAGTCATTTTTTCAATAAAACTTCCACAAACCCTAAGTCAGGGTTGCAATGTTACACTGCTATTGTAAAATGATGTCTGTCTTTGCCCGTCAATGACCTTGGAAGATATCTGCTAACTTCATTCTGACTTTGTGATGAAACTTTTAATATATTGAGGGAATTCATATCACACTCAGCCTCGGTGTGTTTATGTATGTCAGAAAATCCACTCGGAGGATCAAGATGGGTTGAAAACTTGATCCCAATATTGTCTTCCTTCCTAAAATTTAATAAATTCAAAAGTTGAGTAAATAAATTTGTCATTGATTTTATATATTTTTAATGAACAATATATTGCCATATATGAATCTAAAGACACGTTTACATTTTACTTTGACTGTATTGAGATGTTTAAACAAGTAATTATCTTTAAAGTAATATCAGATGAAAGTTTAAATAGCAAATATGTTGTATCTTTATTTAGGAAATCAGTTGTTACAATAAATATGCTTGTGTGTAAGTTTTATGAAATATATCAAATGTAAAATATGAAACATAGGAAGCAAACAATCTCTTTATAAGACTTATAATTTTTAGTACCAGCCTTTAAGGTTTTTCTGAAAGGTTGTTCATTTATAATAAAGTTCTATTTTTTTACAGACCCCCCTCCCATATGGATACTTTGTTTATCCAGTGAGTTGACCAAGCAACACTGATCTTCATATTGTCTGTTTGTGGCTTAAATTGCAAAATTTGTTGAGGGTCAGCTGAACATTTTCATATTTTCCTTTAAGGGGATTGAATGACTAAAGCATACTTGTTGCCACTGTATAAGAGTAGCACTCAAGCATCTTTTGAGTGTCTTAAGGCCTGATAAATATTAAATACCTAATGATTAGATAACCTAAAATATAATACTGGCCATAAACAAAAATAGAATTTATGAGCTGTTTAACACATTTCACTCCACTTCAGGGTATAAATTGGCAATGGCGATATGCTTTTCAGCTCCGCCAACCCAAGAAACAATCTTGGCACAGTTCTCTGAAGCCGAGTTATACTCAGCAATGTTTTTTGTTGTATCTACTCAGAAGCTGGGTCCAACCTGTCTTTATTTTTCTGGCGTTCCACGCCTAAACAAATATAGCTAAGCAAATAAAGTGTCTTGGTTTCTCATACGCAAGTACTAAGTTTCATGTGCCTCTTTGCGGAACATATTATGACATTGTTTTGTTTCATTTTTTTAAGCGTTAAAGTTTGTTTTAAAGTCTCTCTTTGGTGAATTGATTATTTATTTGTTTTGTTTCCTTTTTTTAGTGTTGAAATTTTTTTAAAGTTTTTCTTTGGCAAATTGATTATTAATTTATTTTGTTTTATTTTACTAAAATTTTGTGGTTTAAAAGTAAGTTTTATTTCACAACGGAAGAAGCCAATGTTATGAGAATTATGCAGCTATTAGACGAGAAAGAAGGTATGATATCAGAATTATCTGACGACGAGGTAACTAATTCAAATGGTTCTTTTGGTAAATTTTTAGATTTGGAAAATGATGAGTCCGATATTGACATAGACAGTGACAATGATAAATGCCAATAATCAATGCCAGTGACAATGACAATGACTTTGATGCCAATAATCAGGAGAAGATTGAATTGAGGAAGAAAATTTTCAAGCATTTTGGTTTTCAGGAAATTCTGGTTACCAACCCCTTCTCAAAATTCACCAGTAACAGAAAAAAAATTCTTCACCAGTAACACGTGAACTTCATCAGCAAATTGTTGATGAAACTAACAGATACACAAAAATTAATAAAGTTTATTGTAATACTCTGCTTGGAAAAAGCTCAATTTGGCTGAAATGTACAGATTAAAGTAGCAAAGAGTTTGAATCACTTTTGGGTGTGTTAATTAATATGGGTTTACATCCTTCGACCACATTACAATCTCATTGGTCAGAAGATTGGACTGATAGATTTCCATTTTTTGTAATGCTTTTACAAGGGTCAGATTTTTTCAAATTTTTGGGGCTTACACATAGCATCTATGCCTCCTAAGAATATATAGTATCAGATTCCAAAAACGGCTATTTTTATAGTCTTTTACAATATTTGGAAATTTCCCAAATTAAAAAAAATCCAGGATTATTATACACAACTAGAATAGTACTCTCGTAGAAGGAATACTGCAAGCAGCAGGGGGATCAGGATAGCACTGTTATACTGACAGGTACTACACAAATCTCGAATTAGCAAGAGAACTTAAAAAAATGAAATGCCATATAACAGGGACAATAAAGGGCTCTCAGAAGAAATGAATAAGGAAAAACCCAGAAAAATCAAGAAAGTAAATATTTTAGCATTGAAGTCCAAAGACTCAATGCTCCAAAGACATAAATAATAGAGCACTCATTTGGTAAGATAAAAGTGAAGTTTCGGCCATTTCAACATTTTATGGAAATAAAATGATTCCTATAGAACGAAAACTATAGACGGTGAGAAAGAAGTGCTAACTAAACCCCGAACAATCTGTAAGTATATTGAGCATATGAGTGGAGTGCATTTAAGCGATCACTATATCACATCTGATCCTTTCATCAGGAAGAGTATGTACGAAAATTATTTTTTTGGCTTCTTGAAACAGTGATTGTGAATTCATATAAACTTTTTAAAGAAAATTTCAGTAATAAAATAAAATATCTAGACTATATGAAAAACCTGATTCAGCAAGTAATTGGAGAGAACCGTATTGAATTTTCAAGAGAGCAAAAGTGACCGAGATCTTCACTGTCTGATGACGAGCGTCATTGCCGTAATTCTTTTCACAGTCCATACAAATGGCAAAAGAAGAGCAGGGAATGTAAGGTTTGCAGTGATAGATCTAGAAAAGGTGTCCGAAAAAATCCACTACTTACTGCCCAGGCAATCCTGCTCTGCATGTAAGATCATGTTTAGAAAAATTCCACATGCAAGTGAAATATAAATAAGATTATATTTTTAATTAAATATGTGATTTGTTTACGTGTAATATCTAAACTTAAAACAATATTTCTTTTACTTTAAAAAAATAATGTATAATTCCAAAATATTAAAGCCTTTATAAATGACAGCATAACTGAGAGAAAATTGTGTTACAAGCCATCGGAGCAGTAGCACAGGCAACGTGTTGCTAGTATAGGAGTAGATACTGCAAAATCGTATGCTGGTTCATAACCAGGGTTCGTAGTTCCGTGCCAAACAAGCGTTCTCATTATCGGAGTGCAAAGGGTTAATTACCCTATATTATAACCATACATATGATATCTTTCTTGTTTGATTTTAACAAGTACATTTTTGAGTTAATTTTGTTATCAACATAAAAAATGGTATAAAAAAGAAACCTCACAATATATTGCTATCCTACATAATTTCAATTAGTTTTTTCCACACTTATGTTTAACTAATATAAAAAAAGACAATTGTGTACAACAGAATAGCTCATGCATTATGAAAAATAAGCAACAATTAACTAGTTTTCTGCACAAGTGGAAAAAACATGTCATGTGTGCAATATGACACAATACAGGGTCCGGCATTATAACCTCCCGTATTTGAAGAAACCGTTGTGTGAGTCTTAGTGGTAGTACTCATGTGGTGGGGGTATTGTTTGAAAGCGGTGTACATGGCACTTTCAGTGTGCATCATGGCTTGGCTTGGTGGGCATCGTGCGTTTGTTGTAGAGGAGTTTATTAGTAACAGCGGTTCTGTGATTGCTACTCAGCTAGCGTTTCGTATTCGATTCGAGCTTGGCCGACATGATAGTGTTTTTAATAGTAAAACTATTCAACTGTGGGTGTCAAAATATAGACAAACAGGCTCAGCATTATAAAGAAAACCTAATGGCTGACTTCAGACTACAAGAACGCCGAAAAATGTGGTGAGTGTGAGAGCGTCTGTCCAACAATCCCCAAGGCATTTAGCACCTAAACATTCCTGCCCTGGGATTATCCGATAGGAATGTAAAAAGAATTCTCCATAGAGAGCTTAAGATGTATCCATACAAAATGATGGTTACTCAGCAAGTAAGTAAGAACTATTTTGAAATTCGCAGAGTAGTGTGTGAGGAAATTCTTCAAAATATTCCCCTTGGTGCTTTGTTTATTTCTTCGGATGAGGCCCACTTACACTTATCAGGTACTGTAACAAAAACAGAATTTTTGCTACTGGGCTGCAGAGAACCCCCGGGAACTTCATCAGCGATCACTATACAGCCCTCATGTGATAGTTGGGTGCACCATTGTTGAATGTTTTGTGTGGGGACCATATTTTTTTGAAGAAGGTGGACAAATGATAACGCTTAATTTGAATCATTACTGTCACATGGTAGATACCTTCCTCCGACCTCGTCTAAACCAGTTCATTGTAGACCATGAAGAGCAAGAAGTTTGGTTCCAGCAAGACAGAGCCACATCTCACACTTCTCAACGTTCTATGGCAATGTTGAGGGAGTTGGTTCTTGGAAGTCTTTTTTTTTGCGAGGTGACATTGGCTGGCCTCCAAGGTCGCCTGATGTATCGCCTTGTGATTTTTTTCTTTGGGGACATTTACAAGCTAAAGAGTATAAACATTGCCCCACAAATCTTCAAACACTTAAAGAGGGAATCAACCAGGAAGTGGCAGCAATTACAATAGAAATAACACAAAAAACTATGAAGAACTTCCGGGAAAGACTTCGTCAATGTATCAACAATGGAGGACACCATTTAGCGGATATAATTTTTAAAACAAAGTAATCTAAAATGGCATAGTATTCATTGTTCACCAATAAAGGTATGTTTTCTGTATCTGTCTTATTTTTTATGTAACTATCTTTTAAAATTAGGGAGATGTTATTGCTGGATCCTGTACTTGTGTGTGCACAAATGCTTAAGAAATGCATAAACAGAATTCGACAGGATTAAATTTGTGCAAAACATTCTTTTAAAAAAAATAATTGTATTACCGGTATAATAAATGTTTGTAAAGAAAATGTAAGGAGCTGAACCTATCTCAGTATCCAGACTAATGCACAAAAAGGCATGAAATGAGGCTTACTTTTTACCTGACGTGAACTTTAAACCGAGGAATTCTTCTGTCTGAAACTGGAGATGCTTCTGGTGATGTGCCAGTACTTGACTCTAATGCACCAGCAGAAGAGCTATATAATATACCTAGAAATATAAAAAAACTGAGATTTGTACACTCTTGAATATTAAAAAAGTGCAAAAGTTAGTTTACAAATTTGTAAAAATGTTACACAATTTACGTACCATGTCATTATTTTCACTATTCATTTAGCAAAGAGGATACAAATTAATGATATCTTTATAACACTTATTATTAACAATGTGGAACAAACTAGGAATTTTCATGAAGTTATATTATTTCTGATAAAGTAAACACAACTTCCAGGCACAGTTACAAAATGTTAATTAGAATTAGCCTATTAATATATACAGAGTATCATAGACAGTTTTGAGACATATATATTCTGTTTCCAATAGCCTGTAGGGAAAACTTGCTTCAAATCAGCGGTTCCCAACCTTTCTCCCTCCCATACCCCTTAGTGCATTTTCAATTAAATTGGTACCCCCTGAATTGAAACCACCACCATTACTGCAAAACTTACATAACACATGTATTTTCTGCTTAAATGTCTAGTTTCCTTGTAATACACACACAAACACCTACACACACATACACACACACACACACATACACACACATGCACACATGAAAGAGAGTGAAGCATATATATATATATATATATATATATATATATATATATATATATATATATATATATCGTGATATTTCACGTTGTCCATTATTTTTTCGTTGCACTGACTTTATGAAGTTAATATTATTAATTGTAAATACTTTTATCCACCACTAAGTACAATAATTTTACCTTATGTTATGAGGCACCTTTCAGTCACTTGACCATTGTCGAATCACTGAATTAATTTTCTCTATTTCTCTGGTGTGGTTGTTCAGTCCGTGATGTTGGTATTTGTTGACGTCATACATGTTTCTTCATTGAGCCGCGTGTATAATGTTTTTGAATAGTACCCGTCTGCATATGTTGTCTGTAGGTTCATTAAATTGTTGTGTATGTTTTTATAAATGTGGATTTTTTTTAGTGAGTTTAGTTCTATTGGGTTATTATTTATTTCAAGTATGATTAGGTTATTTTCGTAATTTGTTATTTTATGTTTTGAGTTATAAAATTCTTTATCCTTTTTAATAATCTGTATTACAAATCACACAGCCAACAAAATATAAGTAAAGAAGGGTTGTACATACTTTAAATTTAATTTTAAAAAAATATATTTACTGTTTAAAACCACTTAGTAAGTGTAAAATAAATATCGAAATCTTGTTGCTAAATGAACAAGCACAGCACATACTCTTTGATCACATCACTTCTAACTTTAAAAAAACGGTACTAAAGAAGCACAACTGCAGCAATCCTAGCGCAAAAATATGAGGCTGAAGAAGTCGTAAAACGAAAACATTTCCTCCAAGTGTAAGTTAACAATTTAACAACATTTAGTTAACAAAAAGTCTGGTCGCAAGTAATAGTAAAAGTGTAATAAGTATAAAATAAAACAAAAATTTTTATGATGTTGAATGTACATGATGTAATGCAATCGAAACTCACCTCTACACTATGTTGGTTAAAAAATGGGTTAATTTGCACCCAACCACCATATTTTATGTACACTGCACAACTTTGGCAACTTTCTATGCAGTATTACATTTTAGCTGATTGAGCTATTTTCATGTTTTACAGTGCCATATCCAACATGTTAAAGTTTGCACAAAAGTCTAAGGTCTCCTTTTTTGAATTTTTTGTTTGTATTATAGAATTTAGTTGTTATAATTTATTTTCCAAAATCAATGGTTATTTGTTTTTAAACTTAACACCTACTATTTCTGTTAAATTATTTATAGTTTACATACATAAAATGTTATATCACTAGAAAATATGTTCTTTAAATATTTTTGATTCTATTGAAAAATAACCTATAGTATAACTGACAATATATAGAAAGTGACTACACATGTGGACGAGGGGGTGGAAAGACAAGCAGTCTAGGCATAGTGGTTGTGACAGCAAGCCTCTAAATGCCAAGTAAACCACTGCACATAGCCTTGCTGTAACTTGTGACTTAAATCTAGTACTGATGTGAGTTACCACTATTTAAACAACAATGGAAAACCAATATAAACAGCCCTTATCGTCTTACTTTGCAAAGGTAGTCTCTCTGTTAGCGACAGTGTCAGATTCTGATCTGACCACTGATCTGCGTTGGAGCCTGAGTGCTCTGAACTTGGATTAAAATATTTTCTACTTTTTGAGTTTCTTTTTAGTTTTGTAAAGTCATCTCTTAAGTTGCCCTGAAAAACCAAATATTTATATAAACAGACAAGAAACATTTTGACAGGAAAATACATATGATTGGAACATATAAATACATTGCATTAATTCAACAAATCTGGATGTGTACTTAGACAGTTTAGTATGCTTCTAAAATTCCTTTGAACTTATATTAGATCCTTTTTATTAAAAAAGTTATTACAATTTAAAATTATTACATTCAAACTTAATATTATGTTATCTTTAAGGAAATAACATGAGGCCATTTATAATACTTACATGCTTTTGATATAAATAGCTGATTTACCACTATTTTCACTTAATGTATTTCAGCTGCTTTAAATTTAATGTGGTTTTTGAGAAACGTTTACACATAGCTTTACATATTTTTGTAATTACTTTTGTTTTTTAAATATAGTTGCGTAGATAAAATTGTAAATATTTCTATATATAGTGTTGTCAATGTAAATTATGGAGAAGTAGTATAGTTTCAAATAAGTGACAAAATAAAAGGCAGGAAAAAATGTACAACCTATCTAAAATGTAAAAAAACAAATTTAAAAAATTAATGATACATGAAACAGGTGACTTTTTGTTAAATGCTTTGAGTGAAGTAAAAATAGTAAAGTGTAGGTAAACTCATAAGATGATAATAGGTTTGTCTTGTCCTCTAGCACAAGCAACAGTAATTTGAATGGAGGAATATATGAAATTTTGATTTAACCTATTTTTGTTATTTATTTTGCTATAGACCACGGCAATATGGCAATTTGCTATATTTTGCTATATTTTCCTATATATGGCATGGTTCATATATACACCATCTCAAAAAACAGCACAAACAAAAATATACATTCAACAAACATACTTCTAGGGATTTTATGTAGTAAAATAATTTATTACAACAATACTCTACCTTTGGTCTGTAACCATTAACGCAATCTGTGGGAAAAGATCAAATTCTTACTGGCGGTTTTTCAAGAGAAACCAGACGATTGGTAGCGAACGTGTTAAACATAATTGATTTTCTTACATAATTGATTTACATTTTACTCAAAAACAACTGTTGTTATAGTTTTATATTTATGAATGGAAATATGTATGTTTATATTATTGTATAACTATTTACGATTTTGAAAATAATATCCATTGACATAAAACTAAATGACGTAAGAATATAAATGTTAAGACCTCACACTTTTCAGTTGCATTGTTTCCATTGCTGCTAAGTGATGATCAGGATAAACAAAACTTTGGATATGTGCAGGTGATGAAATAGGTCTTTCAGATCCAGCCACATGAAAAGTTGCGTAAGGAGAGATATCGTCAGCATACTCTACAATAGAAATATGACAAAGTCAGATACTTCAATTAACTTATTTATAAAATTACATATAAATAGATTATTTAGTCTTTAAATTTTACCAGGAATTCTTTCAGGAGTAGTAAAGCCCTTGTGTATAGCTGCATAATATTGTTCCCTTTGGACTAAGTTTTGCTTGTTATCCAACGATACCATGGATTGCACTTCTGCTTTTGGTGCTTCCTGGCTTTCTCTTTCTTGTCCTGAAACCATACGTAAAATCACTAAAATACTGGGACCACTACGGTAGGATTATGAATTATTTTAATAGAAAAGTAGCTTTCAACTACCGAGATACAATTAACATATCTTTCATTAATGAATTGAATGGAAATGTAAATGATCCAATTTTAGAGTTTTCTAAATAAAAAAAAAAAATTTCTAAATTTCATTTTCTTTTAGCTTGCAAAGGATATATAACATGTAATATTTATTTTTATTCCAATGTAAAATATGTATAGTGAAGTGCAGTGATGTGCAGTGTTGCTAGTTTATTTTTTGACTTTTTTATACATTTTTCAAACTAGCATAGCAGCATCTAAATGTAGGTAATCAATCCATATGTACAATTTCCTGAAATCTTGTTATATTCCCTTTAAAAAGTGCATAATTTGTTGTAAATATGGTATTTATTACAAGTAAGGAATTTTTTATATATCACTTAAAAACCTCCAGGCAGATAGAGACGGGCGCCTACTAAGGGGCTAGGCTTTAAAGTATTAATGACCAAATTGTAGGATTATTTCAGAAAATTGTTTATTGAAAAATAAATAAAACTCTTAGTAGTAAGTTAGTTAAAACCATCGGTTTTTATTTATATAAAATATTACTAGTACAGGAATTTTACTTGTTATTTAGTTTTATAAAAAAACATATTTTAAAATTTTAATTTTTATCTACCTTAAATTATTTAAAATATGTAATATAGATTTTAATCTTTGACTTTAATTATTTAATCTAACCTTTTAAACATTTAAAAAATGAATAATAAAACCCGTAAAGACCTATCATGAACAAAACATATATAATAACTCCAAAGATATACAATATTAAACTAAGGTTTGTTTTATTTGTGGTACTTAATTAATTCCTTTTACTAATGTGGTGCTATTTCCCTTTTTACTACAGTGTTTAATTTTTTTTTTTAATTTTCAATAATTATTCATATATTTTATTTCAAATTTACAATCCAATCTCCCATTTACTTTCATAAAATTTAATTTAAATTAAAAAAAATACTGTTACATTTAACTGAAAAATATTTTCAAACATTCCCAAATTATTTCATCTTGTCATACTACAAACCATAATTTAACCTACTTTTATGTCACCTTTAGTTTGATTTATTTCCTTCAAAATTAAACTTTTATAATTTTTTACCCAAGTCCTTTTTTATAAATTTATCCACTTTTAAATTTAATCTACGAAATTTATTTTTAATAATTATTTTTTGTAATCAAAGCATCACACATAAACAAAAATCATTTGTAAATAACCACATACATTTTGTCTAAAAAAGGCATGAAATATTAACATATTAAAACTAATAGACTTATAAATCTAAATATTTTCATATACATCAATTGTAAAATTATTTTTGTATTATTCTAAAATTCCAAATTATTTCATTTCATATTGCAGTTGAAGCCATTTTGAAAATTTATGTTTACTTTGCAAATCTCGCCTTATTGAAGTCATTAAAAAAGTTTGGTAAACGTTTACACCAGCAAACCCAGCTATCGGTATGGAACATTCCTAAACTTGTCCTAAGGCTATTTTCATTTAAAAATATTTTTTGTGTCACAAAGTAATTTTTTATTAATTTTTAGTTTGGTAAAATATTTAGTGCATAGTAGTAAGTTTTGCTGTGGGTTCCTGCTTCCGAGGAGTGATACAGTGACTCACAACTGTAGTGATGTCATTTTAATCCTATTCTTAGATACGTTTTAATGGGATATACGCACTACATATACGTATATTTAAATCTACCTAAAGACTCGCCAGTTAGTTTATATTTGGTTGTAATTTTATGGACTATACACATATAAAGTGTCCAGTCAGGATAGATTTGGTTGTAATGTTGTACAATATTACCAAATGGCTAAATGTATAAAATCACAAACAAATTTATCCTGACTGAATACTTCATGGGTATATTTCAATATAGGTATATAAAATTAGCCTTCCCTGACAATAACAAAAATAATAGTTATCAATAGAGACCTGATTATATGCAACATAAAAAGCTCGAAATATGCATGCAAATATGCATGAAAAATGCTTAAAATATGCATGAAAACCTTTTTATATGAATGTAATATAATAATAAATTAATTGTTTTTTTAGATATTTTATTTCTAAATTAACATAATAATCAAATCACACTCACTTAATCAGTATATTTACTACCTATGTAATAATTACTACCTGAATTAAAACATTCTACATTTGTAGAATGCTACTATTGTAAACATAAATGATCAGGTACTGTTCCAAACGTTTGGTAGTAAAGTTGTGTCTTCGATCGCTCAAAATGTTTTTATAAACAGAAAAGGGCCATTCTACGTCAACTGAAGTAACTAGGCAGTATTTGAATTTGGGTGCTATTTAGTCACTTATTACTTCTGGCAAAAGCTCGTCCGTTCCATTTATAAAACTATTAATTTGACACAATGGTTCAAAGCCACATACTCTTCAAAATGTTTTCAAACTTTTCTTTAAGTTTGCTCAGGAATCCCTCCGGCAATGAGAAGTTCAGTAGACAGACTTCATCCATTAACTGGATATATTCAGTCAAGGCCAAACCCTGAGTTTCGAGCTTTTTAATACTTACAGGTATGTAGGAAAATTGAGTGGTAATCACAGCAATGTTTTTTTTTTTAATACTAAAATCGTTAAATGCTTCCTTGTACTGACAAACTGCCAAAGCCTCTCAACTATCGAAGTCGTTTACTACATCTTTGATGGCCTCGAAATGTTCTTTGTTGCTGGGAAATTACATTGCGTATCTCAGAATTACTTTGCTTTAGAGTTTCAACAAAAAATGTTTCAAATTATTTTTTTTAATTATTCAAAATTACAATTTTTAAAATTTGTAATTTCTTTCATACATTTCCATGTGTTGGGACTGTTATATTACTTGCACTACATACATTTATACATTAAGACTAAATGAGTGTTACAACTTACTTTTACGAAGGCAAATGGTGATAGCTGAAATGAGGAAGATCAATAGCATAATAGAAATAGTGACAGTAACTAAAACTCCTGCTTCAAAATAGAGTGGCATTTGGTCATCTGCAGTTGCTTTCACTGAATCTGGATCAACTGTTACTGAAATCAGATTTGGAAAATAAATATTTATTTGCCAATCTAATAACTAATATGTCAATTATATATTTTTGAAAAGAGAGAACTATTTTTGTATATATATATATATATATATATATATATATATATATATATATATATATATATATATATATATATATATACATAGTGATACTTCACGTTATCCATTATTTTTCCGTTGCACTGACTTTATGAAGTTATTATTATTACTTGTAAATAATTTTTTCTACCACTAAGTGCAATAATTTTACCTTATGTGGTAAGGTAAAATAAGGTAAAATTATTGCACTTAGTGGTGGAAAAAATTATTTACAAGTAATAATAATAACTTCATTTATATGTATATATATATAAT
Organism: Prosapia bicincta; assembly: GCA_036971475.1. Taxonomy (NCBI): domain Eukaryota; kingdom Metazoa; phylum Arthropoda; class Insecta; order Hemiptera; family Cercopidae; genus Prosapia; species Prosapia bicincta. The sequence continues at coordinate 137,577,901 of JBAIZL010000006.1, forward strand.
TTTGCAACACTTTTTTCTTGTATTCACTAATACGTATACAGGGACACAGCCAGGACGACGTATTTTTATGACTTAGGGGATATTTTGAACATTTTTATCTCTAGAAATCATATTTTATGCTATTTTAGGTTGCACCCCTATTATATCTTGTACAACTTTTCAATTGTTAATAGAAAACGTTTTTATTCACCCAATCAAGTTGAAATAAATTTGTTTAAACCTGTAGTGTATGAAAATTGATGTTATTACAGTTTTTTCAAATATTTATTTGTTAATTAAATTTTAAAAAACTTGATGTCCTGGTAGAATGCGAACTGAATAACCACATGTATGAAATCCAACACTTTAACGCTGAGCCAACTTTCCTATAGCTAGAAATCAATTTTTTAAGGATGTATATGAAATTATAAGAGAATGGTTCCTTACAATAATGCAGGATTACAAGAGATGAATAGATTGAGAAATTATAGACCACCATCAGCTCCATAAATTAGAAAAGAAAAAAAGAGAGTTAATAAATAGTAACAAACAAAAACAATAGTCCAACATCATATACTGTATAAAGAGGGAAATAGAAAATTGCAAGGAAATTTGGGTTCTATTTTGCCACTTAATATTGTGATTTTGTCATTTGTATATACATATTTATATAATTGTTTTATACAATAACGAGTAACTAATATAAAATTTGTCTTTGTTGACTTCAGTAGGAATTGAATTTAAAATTTCTATTATATTACTTGTTTAAAACCAGTTAGCAAAACTTCAATAAGCAGCCTTCTGCAATTTTATCATATGGATTAGTTTGACAAACTCAGAAGCAGGTGTCAAATTCAGATGTGTTTGTAGGTGGCGTTTGTTTTCATTTAAAGCTACTAATACAATAAACAAATTTGTATTTTGTGTTTTGCTTTTAAAGTACTGCAGAATATGATGATGTCCTGGAACACACACACAACTGTACCTCCATACAATTAATCCATTTTGACTGTTTGATATCTTTTAACCATACATAGCGAGTCAGACTTGCTACTTGGGTTAGGTGGGTAAGCTAGCTTTATAATGCACCAACACTCCCCTTCTACTCTTCCTAGTTTTATCCACTATTCAGCCAGATAACAAAGGAAACCTAACTGTCTACAGCAGCTTCAATTATTCTTCCAATAATGCTTGCCAATGATAACCAAATTTAGCCTTTCACCAGGAAAAAAATTCTTTCCAAAAAGGGATGCCTGACCTTTTGGGGAATTCTAAGCCCTTTAAACGTTGTGAACAGACTACCCAATCAAACCTCTCGCACTCTTTTCAATTGCAAACAAATTTGCATGGAAAGCTCACAACCTTATACCAGGCACCAATTTTTATGTTTGTTGCTCAGGAACGTTATTCTTCGATGAGATAGTTAATACAACCAGTAGCACATCCTTGGTGAAATAAAAAGTATGTTTGAACCTTGTCCACTAAGCAAAGAGGATAATCAGTTATTTATATTTCATTGGAAAATCTCAGTGTTAAGAAATGCTCAAAAAATGGCATATATAATAACTCTTTACTCAGGAACAAAGTAAAAAAAGTGTTGAATTTTTGTTTGTAATTATTTTCTAATTAATTTAATTTTGTCATTTATTCTTACTTAAGAGACATGCTCTACATGAGAGAAATAAGTTTGATTTGTAAAAACATGGTACCTAAATTGCATAAACTGAAAATTTGACAAAAAAAAATTAATAAAAAATTGTATTAAAATTTTCGGCATCAATATTTTAATAAAAGATATACACACAAAACTTTGTAAAACATTATCGGATGGCCTTCAGTTAAGAAAACAGTTCTCGCCCACACTGCTCATGAAATTGCTTCTAAGAACAGTGATCACTGCTTGGTAGTTTTGTCAGTTATAAAAATTATCTGTATGGTTGTTTTAAGTATTGGTGATGATTGCCTGTCTTTAAGATAACTTTGCATTAGCTTTGTCTAAAATAGTGGTCTCATGGATATCAGTAACTATGTCCTACACATCTATGCCAGAAACTAATGGCTAAAGAGAAAATGTTGCTTGGTCGGTGTAGTTGTCAGCTTTTGTTTACTTGGTAAGCAATTGGCTACATGTTCAATTCTAGTGGGGAAAACTAATTCATATTGGAATATAAATACTTCTTCAATTACTATGAGATTTTTCCCTTAACGTGTACGTATGTATGTTTGATATACTCTTATACAACATCATCAGGTGATGATAATATCCACTAGGTGGCAGGAATAAAGTGGTGGCATGAATTTCTCCAGAAACAGAGAGAACAATGCCTCATATGGTCAGGCCTACTGCCTGAAACCTACTACATTATAGAAAGGTGACTACCTCCACTCACACACGGGTTAGAGCATGGGTTCCCAAACAGGGGGGCACGTTCCTCTTGGGGAGAGTCAAGGGGGCTGCAAGACCAGTTGGAAAATAATAAGATAAATTCTCATTTAGTTATAATTTAGATACACAATTTATTAAAATTTAAAATTAAATTTACACTTCAGATTTTTGTTTACACAGGTAATCTTACTGACCGTGATGTTTAGAAAATATAAATGAAATGTATGCTAAAATGATTCCTCTCCCAAATATGATTTTGACAAAATGGGCAAATCTTCATTTTGGATAAAACACTTAAAAGTGTGTCCCAGAGTATCGCAGGTAGCTCTTCGATTATACTTGCCTTTTTCAAGCACCTACTTGTGTGAAAAAGCATTTTCAGCACTTGTTGCAATAAGAACAAACTTGATGTTGCTAAGGACTTGTTTTGTGTCTTTACTAAAATACAAACTCAAGTAGGTATGCTAGTGAAATAAATGCAAGCTCATGCATTTAAGTAACAGATTTTCCTCTTATCTGTTTTTTTTTTTTTTTTTTTTAACTTGGGAGCGGGTTTGAATTGCCCGAAGCACTGCTACCTTAAGGTATATTGTACTTACCTCCCTGATCTAGTCAAATAACCCCTTCCCTCTTACCAGGTTTAGGAGTTTCCTGACTAGAGTTTTACCTTCAGCATCCACCAAAGCCGTTCCATCACCAAAGAGGTTGAAGCGCCTCTCAGCAAGTACTCCACATCTGTAAATGATGTGTGTGGCAGTCTCCTGTTCCTGCCCGCACAATCTGCACACTGGTTCATCCTTGTAGATACCCATTTTATGCAAATGTTTCCTTAGTCCACAGTGTCCCGTGAGTAGTCCTGTGGCTATCCTTAATTCCTGCCTAGACAGATAGATGAGACTCTTCTGCAGCCCCAAGGAAGGTCTCCTAAGGGTTAGCTTACTGTGTCTCATCCCTTCGGCCCTAATCCAGTGCTCACAGTGTCTTTCAGCCATCCACCTTCGCACTGTCATCCTGACCATGGATTTGGAAATACCCACCGCAGGTTCCGGTCCAATCAGGGGAGTCGAGGACCCCTCCCTGGCCAGCGCATCTGCGGCTTCATTTCCAAGTATTCCCCTATGCCCTGGCACCCAACCAATCTTGACTTGATTGTGCCTTGCCAGAGCTTGTAGGTTAATTAGGCACTCCCTGACTATGGCCGAGGTGACCACGTGTCCGTTTAGTGCCTTAATTGCTGCCTGACTGTCGGAGAAAATAGCAATCCGGGCCCCATGTGTTTCCCTTCTCGCTATCTCTCCCAGACAGGCATTTATAGCATATACTTCGGCCTGAAAGACAGAGGTATGCCTCCCCAAGGAAAAAACTAGTTCTACCCTTGGGTTTTTACAATACACCCCCGCTCCAGTGCCGAAGTCCATCTTGGAGCCATCTGTGTACCAGATCTGAGCTCCCGATGTTAATGTCCCTGACCATTCCATCACAGTTTGGTGGACCTGGTCAGGTGCAAACATTCGAGTAATGTGGTCGCTGCCCATTTCCAAGACGGGTTCTTTGACCACGCACTCGATACTCATATGTCCCGAGACATCTGGGAGGTTAGCCCAGTTGCTCGAGTTGCTCTTATCTGTTAAACTTTACCTTGAAAATTAAAACTTGAAATGTTATATCATATTTCTTCTGAAAGTATGTATAAATAAATAAATTGTTTTCAATACTGTATATATTATTATTTTTTTTTCATATGTCCATACCATTTATTTATAGTGTAAAGTGGAGGGGCGTGGGTGGAGGGGGAATGGTACCAAAAAGTTTGGGAACCCCTGCATTAGACAGAGGGAGGGGGTTTATAATATAGGAAGGAATACCTACACGAAGAAATTTATGGACAAGTTTTTGGACCATCTAGAATTTACATAAAGTAGCATCTTACGTATGTTAATGTAGATATAAGAAGACTGAAATTGGATTTGGACATTTAAGATAAAACTGTTAATGGAGCTTACTAGTAAGGTCCCTTGGATTTAATATAGTAATAGGACTGAGGTGAAAATTTTTTTTACCGTTTGAAGCCTATCAAACATTATGATTATTATTGTCTACTATTTTCACATTGTAAATAAAATAGGATTGCATGATGGTATGAAATGAAAAGGCAGAAGAAATAACAAATTATATCACTTACAACTTTTTTTTTTAAAAAAATGTTTTAACTTGCCTATAGTAGCACTTACTTTTTTGTGTTGAGGACGGCCGTTTCGGGAGATGTGTCCCTTTTTCAACTCAGACCGTAACTGAGTTACGGTCTGAGTTGAAAAAGGGACACATCTCCCGAAACGGCCGTCCTCAACACAAAAAAGTAAGTGCTACTATAGGCAAGTTAAAACATTTTTTTTAAAAAAAAGTTGTAAGTGATTACTAGTAGCTCACGCGAAGATGGAATCAACAAATGTGAACAAATTATATGTTTACTTATGTGTGGTACCTAAAATTAAATAACCCATCTCTATTCTAATAGGTTTATTGGAATTTATAACAACCAGGAACCACAAAAATATTTATATTCTATAAAGCTTTATAATTATGTTCTTATAATAGTGTATCAACTGATTATAGAGAATGTAAAAAGAGTTACTAGTTAAGTGTGAAACAAAACAATTTTATAAACAGCTACAAGTTTTCAACAAACTTACCTCCAAATATATTTAGAGTAGACGTTCTATACTCAGCTGTAGTGAAGCCAGCACTGTTCGTAGCTTTTACTTTAACAATGTATCGTGTCATAGGCCAAAGTCCAGCAACCACAAAAGTATCTCTGGGCTGAATATTGTTCACAACTAAAATTTTAAAATTTATGTAAGTTGTACAACCTAATTATAAATAAAATAATGGTTTGCTGTATTCATAAATTAAACTTTCATAAGAATAATTATTTATATCAATCTAAAAATGCTTTTAGGTTAATTCAGGTGAAGCCCAAAGCTTATTTGAAATAACCTGAAGCTTTATATATTTTTTACATTAGATCATATATTAAAATACTTTATCTATGATATTTTAACATCTGTGCAAAACTGAAAGACATCAGGTGATGTTTAGAAATCTATACATCATTTCATTGATTCTGATTGACAATGGATGCATCCAAAACATATCCAAACTTAAATAATAATATGTGTGACACATACACTGTATTGGGGTAAAATGTGACATTTAAGCGTTACAATAGAAAGTATAAATTTTGAAATTTAAAATAATTTAAATTCATAGAACCAAGGCAGGAGGCTGGGGTGTAATGCCTGAAGCATAGGAATAAATTATGTTAGCATTTAAAATTAATATCAACAAAGCAATTAGCGAAGAAAAGGGGTTTTATAAACTTGAAAGAGACAGAAAAAGTCAAAATCATGGTAGAGAGACCATTGACATTTGAGCAAATGCAGGAAGAGAAAAGAAGAAGAAAACTAAGAGAAGAGAAACCTCAAATAAGACCAAATTTGGAAGTTACAGTGAAATTAAGGAATTTGAAGAAATTTCAACCAAAATATAAAAGACAAGATGGAAAGGCAGCAGGAACTGGTTTCCGATCACGCCACACTGTGGAAGCTTTGCGATTGATTGGCTAAGGTTGGACCAAGGGTGAAGGTGTGATGTGTGGGAAGAGCAGTTGGCGTTAGTGTGGTTTCAGAGTTCAAAGAGAACAGATGTATACTTTCACTCCGCTTTGTAAAAAAGAAATTTTTTCAAAGTGTATATGAACAACAAAATGCAGCACTAAAGAGTTCGAGTGTGGTGCTAAGATGTAGTTTTGTGCGTTTCAGAAACCCTTTTGGAGGGAACTCTCCAAAAGTGGTTTTCTACAAACTTACTATCTGGTCGTGGTATTTGCTAACAAAGAAGATTCAGTTTATAGTAGGCGTTTTAAAAATAGATTCAGTGGAATCTATTGAATATCCACATAAGTGGAAAATTTGAACAGTGAATAAAGCAAAATGTTTTAAGCAGTAAATTGTAAAATAAAGAAATCCATTGGTTAAAAGATAGTTGAAAAGAGTGAGTTTGTAAGTAGTTTGAACATAAATTGAAATTTAATTAAGAGTGAAATAAGTAGCAATAGAGACAGTGTTTAGATAAATTCCTAGAAAATTTAATGCAAAATTTTACAAAATTAAATATCGAAATTCAACCAGTAAAACAGGCTAAAATGGACGGGCACGAGAAATGGCATGGAGAGAAGGAGAGAAGCCCTAGCAAGACGACATCTTGGAAACCGTTAAAGGGTAGTACCCGGACGAGTGGCAACTCTTAAGAGGTCAGAATTTAGCTTCTCTCGTTTTCAAATATTAATAAGAAAGAGTAAAATTAAATTTCTAGGAAATTTTAAAATTTGAATTTTAGTAAATTTTCAAAAATGTGAAAGAATTAACATAGTGGCTTTGTTTAGAAACAAGATGATGGGGGATTTCATTTATTACGTAGTCAGCTACTCAAAATGGTGGAGACTGCATAGTAAATAGAAAGGTCTTAGTAAGAACTATTTAAAATAAATGTGAAACGTAAAAGAAATGTTTGAGATAAATTATAGATCTGGAAATTACAATTTGTAATAAAACTTTAACTGAAAACTGCAGTGCATAGTTGGGAACAAATTTATTATAGACATTTTTTATTTTATTAATAAAAAATTTAATTGAAAAAATTTAATTTGAATTACATGAAACTATAAGACGTGGGGGGCAGCTCCGTTGCAACACACCCACACACACACCCACCCACACACACACACACACACACACAGACACACTCACAAACTCACACACAGACAAATTATTTCCAGATTTTGTACTTATATTACAAATAATAAAACATTAGCACAATTTGAACAAGTAATACTCGGGTTTTTTTGGAAGATTTACATTTCATTTTTAATTAAATGGTGAAAATCAAAGATTAAGTAGTATTATTAAGAAACTAATTTGTATAGTAAGATATTTGTCAGACGTTTCTCTTGATAATTTCGATTATATAATTATATAACAAGTTAATTGAGATGTTCTTTGAAATCTTGAACTGCACTAAACGTTTGTTTTTTCTCATCTCTGTATCTAACTACATACTTTAGTAACTATAACAGGGGTCACATCATCTAAATTGTTTTTATTTTCTTAACTGCTTTCTTCATTTTTAAATCTTTATTTCTAAGAGCAGGCATTAAGTTTAGCAATTCATTTGCATAGGCCGTGAAATAGTCCATTACACCTCTTCTGCTTAATAAACTTTCACTTTGAATATAACAAAAACTGTTAATATTCTACAAAAGATTATTTACAATATAATGTTAATATACTTACAACAACAACAACAACAAAAACTATGAGAATAAGATATAATAAAACTGTCCAGGTAGTAAGTCAGGGAAACAGAAATAAAACCGATTTGAAGGTTTTCCTAGTGTTTACAAAATACTGGATATGGTAAGGAGTTTTCAGGTTAACTTAACTTAATTATATTAATAATGGTATTGTGTCTTTGATAACTGCAACATATTATTTTAATTTGAGTAAAATAATGGTTTGGTGAATTTATAATTAAAGTGAATTTATGAAACCTTATTGAGACATGATATGTTCGATTGTACTAAGCAATTTTCATCATTGGTTAAAACTTCAGTTTTTCATAAATTTATTTTATTTATAAGTTCGTCAAGTTGCTATTTTACTTAATTAAAAATAAAAGTTTTGCTAATTAGCACTGACAACAAAATCACAACATGAACTCTAACAATGTTATAATGTATTACTTTATTTACAACATAATCTCATTTAAATATAAAAAATAGAATGAAACAATTTAGGCTAAAGATGGGTGCTACCTGTGATCCATTCTTCTTGGACACCTTCTTTGTACTCTACACTGTAGCTTATGATTGGGCATCCATGATCATTCCACGATTTGAGGTGCAAAGTAATAAAGGTTGTATTAACTTGAATAAATTCTGTATGAGAAGGTTTCCCAGGTTTGTTGCCATCAGTCTTGCCTATAATCACAGGGCTGGGAGCACCGCTGCCTACCGAGTTGAAAGCCATCACCTAAAGTGCAACAAAATTAATTTCAACAGATTGACAAAGAGCTATGAAAATACACCGTGTAGGATTCGTTTTAGGCCCTTGAGTATTCAGTCAGGTATCAACTAAAAAAACAATTATTTCCATCATAAAATTAACTCTTGAAATTACCCGTGGTGTTTGTTTCAAGGCAATGACCATAGAAATGTAGTAACCTTATAGATATTAGAAATATTTTAAAATGATGGCATGTATCCCTTATATTTGAAAACAGCAAAAAATTACCGTTACATTTTTAGGGAATATTATCCACTACATTATACTTCATAATCTCATCCCGTCCTAATAAAATTTTTCCTAGGTCGAGACCATCATGGATCTTTGTCGTTGCTTCAAGACATCATTAGTTTGCTACAAGAGTTTATTTACTTAAAAACATCTGTAAATATGTTACATTTGCAAGTGTTTTTGGTTAAAAACTAGTAGCTTACGTGAAGATGGAATCAATTATTAAGTAGTTTATTAACAGTGATACCACATGTACAAGCCTAAAAATCTGTGTTGAGGGATATTATTCAATTTTCAAAACTTACAGGGTAAATAAAGAAAGATATTTATATCCCATAATTTGACCTTCTGTCAGATGTTCTAAACATAATAAAAACCTTTAGTTAGTTTTGATATCTACTGGCTTGAGAAGTTCAGTATAGTTTTTGCTAGGTGTTTGGGAGCTTGTTTTTGTGTTGTTTGACTCTGTAAAAATGTAAAATCTGCGGCCATGCGAAATAAACCTTTTATTTAGAGTAAAAGTGAGTATATTGATAATATAAAGTTGTAATACATGTACACAAAAAGTGCTTTAAATTCTATCACAGTAAAATAAAATTTTAAATAAAAAATTTGTTGAATTACATATTTTTTTTCATTAACAAATGAAGGACCACGGGGAAGAAGGATCGTAGTCCCCCGCACCAAAAGTTTCAGTATTGCATTTTTCAAGTTTGAAGTTGATTAAATAGATTATAAAAGGTATGAAAAAATGTGTAAAGCTTGTTATGGTGTAGCACATGATTTATTATACATTAGCAGACATAAAAAACACTTGTAACATATACAACTTAAAAAATTAATTTTGAAAACAAAAGACACGTGGACTTTGATCGTTTTTGCCAGTTACTGAGGTTCATCAATTGGTGGATCGTCTACGTACTCGATATCGTATTCTTCTTCGTTCATCTGAGGGGCAGGAACCAGTGAATCGTAGAATGCTTGAGAGTTGGGATTGGTCAAGAACTGTTTAAAGTGTATTAGATCCTTCAATTTTGCAGCTACAATGGGCAGCTTTCCACTGTAAAGTTCTTCCAGAGCATTTTGCTGGCTAGGCGTTCTCGGCTTCTTTTTATCTTTGCCTTGGTTTACAACAAAAGCTGCTTTCAAATAGCTTTCAAAGTTGTTTGGCTTGTGCATCACGAACCTTGGCTGTTTTTGAACAATTATCAAAACTCTGATTGGCCTTGTTTGCATAGGACACTTTTTAACATAATTCCCAGAAAGAAAGTTTGTCCAAGTTTCAAATTTGACTTCTTTAGCACAGTCAATGACTCTAAAAGGTGAAGGTTTGATTCTGCTATTTTTTATAACATCCTTCCAGTCATAGGGTGTCGCAGTGTATGATTTGATATTAATAAGGGTCATCTCTTTATCTCCCTCCATATAAGAATGGCCTCTCATAGGAAAAACTACTTTAACAGTTTCCAACCATTTCAATGTATTAACCATGTAGTGTAGGAAACGCATTATTGTAAAGTTCTTATTTTGGTCTGCGTAGGAGTCACAGAAGATAACTAGATTTTTCACTGTTAGGCTCAAAATATGCTCAAAGTAGTGTTTAAGCATAGAGCAAACATCATCAGCCCCTTTTTTTGCAACACTCTCAACATAAGTGTAAAATATTGAAGTTGAGTCTGACAACGCATGAATGTTAAAAGACATGAAATTCAATTGGCGTTGATAATACACGTCTGATGTAATATTAGGAGTAGGCAAATTTTTCTGATAATCAACAGTAATTGCCTCAATCTCTTTATTTTTTTTGGATTGTTTACGACAGTTTCTTTTGATTGAATAACACTTTTCACTTCTAGCCAAATGCATTTTTTTCTCGGCATCTTTTTATCTAGTTCTACCGCTAATGAAGTTTTAATTTTTTCGTCAGAAGCCTTGGTAATTTTATCTTGTAACACAGAAATCTCTGGTTTCATTATGTCACAACCACTACATGTATCTTTCCGAGGATAACCAAATGAAATATTAAAGTCACCATAAAAAATATCAGTAGAGTGGAGGGGAAAGAATTGGACCTTGATCACTCTTGCCCGCCTGCGCATGGACTCAGCTCATTTTTGCCCGTCAGCTCCAATCTTTTCCCCGTTATAACTCAGTGACTATGATATTACTTGCCAAAACGATGTTACAGGGAAATACTGTCTCCAATAATCTACACGTTTCCATGGTAATCTGTCTTTGGCATTAAAATGGACTCTGATCGTTCTTCCCCGTTGCCCTTCAAATGTTTGTGTACATATGAAGTAAACAATGTTAGAATATAAGTTAATGCAAATTTCAAACCATAAGTAACATTTATTATTGTTGCTTGATGTAATGACCTTGAATTCACTGATCGAACTATTAGTAATTATTGCATAACTAAGAGAATACTTTAGAGCTTACTTGCTGACACGTTTCGAAACCAACGTTTCATTATGAAGCTGGTGCTCTACACACTACTTCGAAATATGTCCGCATTACCCATGGGCTTACTTGGACAGAACATTTCCTTGACACTCCTGAATGGAACTGTTCCGTTCATTATAGCTCCTAGTAGTTTCACATTTTTTGCTATATTGCAGTATTCCAGAAACAATTACTATTACTAGGTTAATTAGCAATATTTGTTCTATAAATATTTCGTTTTTTAGGTGGGCTAACCTTTCTGGAAATACAAATATAATAAGTAAATATCGCATGAAGTTTTGAGAATGTGTTTGGTGTAAACAATGTCGCATTGGGGTTTACACTCCAAAGAAATAGACAGATTTATTAATATTCGAGTACCCGAGATAACTATTGAATAAATGATAAGCCGGTTGCATATCGAGTCCAAAGTTTATTTATTTAGTGCAACATTTTGTCAACTATTTTGTTGACCTTATCAAACCTGAAAACAATTTTATATGGCATTATAATTACGCATCTAAAATACAAGTACACTCACAGCTAAAAAGTTTATTTGCTTAAACTAAAAGTTTTAACTATTGTTGAAGACGAAATGGACGTATCTGAGACAATTTTTGGGCTTGATAATGTATCTACTTCTGATGAACAAAGAGGCTAGAAGCTGCCAAAACTTAGTCAACACCAATCAAGTTTCTTTATGAGTATACGAGGTTAATTATTTTTTAATGTAAATAAATTATTAGTAAATACATAAAACTAGGCCTACATTTATTATTTACAGGTTAAATGATTTATAATAAAATTAATTTTAATTGATTATAATGTAATTAACTAATTAAAAATTAATTAAATAATTAAATTATATTAGTAGTTTTATAAAGTATGCATTTTAAGTAATAAGTCCTAAACGTTTCAGGATAATATAATAATAAACAAAAAAGTTATAGTCGTTTTAATAAGTCTTTAAAAGTGCCAAATTAATAAGTATTTTCAGGCTACACTAGGCTCTGAAAAACTGAACTTGCCAATGGCTCAAGTTCTAAAGTATTCGCTTAGTTACTTAAAGCAATATTTATTGTTTTTACTATAAGTTATTACAAATAATTATCAAAAACCAAATAAGGCTACAAAGAATAAAGAATAGCTTTTTTTATAAATTATATAATATTTAGTTTTATATAAGTGAGAATATTTCCATGGAAAGCACAACTCAGTTCAAGTGATGAGTTAAATCTAATTAAGAATCATAATGGATTAACAAAATTTGCTTTTCATCATTCTTATGTCTAAAACAACCAATTATTTTAAACTAAAAATATAATGTAATAATTAATAAAGTTGAAGGCAAATGATGACATGAAAGTAGGTTTTACCTGTAAGTGGTACTCTGTTCCACATGCTAGACTAGTTAGCTGGTAACTTATAGTGTCGCGTGGAAGAGAACGCTCTTCCCATTCAACAGAATCACCCTGATGGTAGTTTAGAATAAAACCACGAACTGCACTGCCCCCATTATCTACTACCTTCCATTGTAATTGTAACCATGAAACGCCTGTACTAGAAATGCCAAGAACAGGTGCAGTAGGTGGGACTGTAAACAAATTATACAAATTATAAATTTTTGACAAGATTGGGACTTTCAAGACATGATTTTATATTTTCACTAAATAAAAACTTTTTTTATGAATTCATAATTGTAACTTTTCCTTTAATTTCTCTCTATTTTGAAGTCATATTCTAAAATAAAAGTTTATATAATTTAGAGCTTGTATTGTTTAATGATTGAGAATTCAATTTTTAATAGCAACTGCTACATCGTCATACTACAAGCCACTCTCAGTAACAAATTCAATGTGAGGTATTTATATATATTTAAAGCAGTGTTACGCAATGTACTTAGCTGAAATCGCTCGGCACTGGATAGGTATCAGAAGCGTGTTGTGGAGTGCTACTGAGTCTAGCTAGCGCTGGCCAAACGATAGGTTTAGTATTCCACATTCATCACTGCCAGTTCAGCTATTTCACAGTTACCAGCAACATGTTTCTTGATTATTATTATGTTTTTGTGACTAATAAATGCTTTATATTTTAGGAAAAAACTTACAATTTGTTTTTATTTTACCTTGGTTACTACTGGTATGAGTCAAAACCCCATAAAAATGCACTTTCGAGTCATAAGAGTTTGGTATTAATTAAAACCTAGATGCCACTAGCCTATCGAGATTAACACGTTGGCTACCACAATGTTAACAAAATAACTATTGGGACCAGCTGACTCACATATACGCCATACAGGTTCTCTTTCTGGAACAACGTCCCACATATGCACCACTCGGGGTAGCTGAAATGGAATTACTGCTCATATTTTGGACACAGTTTGCGTGTTACTTTTATTCCTCTGACAAATTTGGGGTCTTAGTTAGTTAACAAGGTCAATGACATCAAAATACCACCCTTCCTTACTCCTTCGTGACAGTGAGACAGTTTTTTGTTTTGAGTGATCAAGTTTTACTAGGTTTACTATAAATGACTATTTATCACAAAAGATGTAAACATGTCACAAGTGATGGGTGCATTTGTAAATAGTCTTTACTGTGTATGGAACCTCAATGTGAACATATTTTGTCTCTGCTACAATAATATTTATATTAAATTTAAACTACTTAACTAAGTGAATACGCAATTGCTTACTTGCTGACGGGTTTGAAAACGTTCGTTCCTTTTATGAAGCTAACCCTCTACTAGCGGATTTTGGCTCTTTAAAAACGGTATGACAGGATTCGATTTATGACAGTGGGTGAGTTGTCGGTGTCTTATGTGATGTATTGGAAAAGGCTATTGGCTTCAAAGTGTGTGTGGTTGTTTAATATATTTTCCCTGTCTGTTGCATAGTGTTTGTAGATTTCATATTTTTCTAAGGTTGTTAGTTTTTTACTCTGTTTTAATGTGTGTAGAATATTTAAATTAGTGTGTATGTCGGTATGGGTGTGTTGGGTGTTTTTCGTAGCTGGATTTAGGGTTTGTTTGTTTTGTTTGGGTGATGTGTTCATCGAAGCGAGTATAGAATGACCAGCCGGTTTGGCCGATGTAATAATTGGGACAATCGTTGCAAGTTAATTTGTAAAGTCCTGAGAGTTTGTATATGTCGGTTTCTTTTTGGAAAGGTTGTATATGTTTTCTTAGAGTGTTTGATGTTTTGTAGGTAATTAGGTAATGGAGTTGTTTGAATGTGGAGGCTATTTTGTGTGTGTTTTTATTGTGGTAGGTGAGGGATATGTATTTGTTGTTAGTTTGGTAAAAGGAACGAACGTTTTGAAACGAGTCAGCAAGTAAGCAATTACGTATTCACTTAGTTAAGTAGTTTAAATTTAGTTTAATCAGTGAATTCAAGATGATTACACCAAGAAACTTCAATATTTATATTGTCTGTATTTTTTTGATATACAAGCAATTTGTCTAACATGACTACCCAAGACGAGTTAGTTGGGTGTTTGTTTGGATAAGCCTTTGTAGTGGCTCTTATGTGAGATGTTCGGTCTACGATAGAATTTTCGTGCTATAGATCATTGGCTCATATATGCGCCATCCCAAAAAAACACTAAAAACAAAACTATACATTCAACAAACATACTTCTGGGGGTTTTATGTAGTATAATAACTTATTACAACAACATTCCACTTTTGGTCTGTAACGAAAGTTCAACCTACATTAACACCGTCTGTGTGGAAAGATCGAATTCTCACCATCAGTCTGTCGAGAGAAACCAGATATATGTGTCGCTCGGTAGCGAACGTGTTAAAAAAAAATTATTACTTGGAGTATCTACCTGAATTCTCAAGCATGTTGAATAAGTTTTACATGATACATCTTCAAAATAAAATTAAAATACTTTTTTCTTAAAAATAAGATAAAGTTATAGATAAAAATTGAGAAAAAAATTAAGATATAATTCAAATAAAATTATTTGTCACTTAATAAAATTAAAAAGTTATAGATTCTGGTATTCCAAAATTTTGTATAATGGTTATAATTAATTTTAATGAAAGAAAAAATAACAAATAAATAAAAAAATAATAATTCATGTATAACTTACCTTAAAATATTCAACCTAAACAATTAAACAAAGTTATAACTGAGTGGTAAAAGATATTGAAAAATCTGATGTTCCACTTAAAATGATGGGAACTGTCAACTACCTTTGTTTCATCTAGACTTGGTGAGGAGGCATAATAATAATGGTGTGAAGACACTGTCATCATCCACCACACAGAAGAAATCATGTGATGGAGCTTTCATTCTTGTAAGTCGTACGTGAAATGGTTAGTCTCTTCCATAACGTAATATAAACTGTTACAATAATTAAAACTATCATTCTTAGTAAACAAACTGAGTAAATTTATATACAAGTATAAATCTTACCTAATACTAAAATTACACTTGTTATTTGATCTGATCCATTATTGTTGGAAACAATACAAGTATAATTATCCTGGTGGCTTCTTTGAATATCAGTGATTTCCAATGATCCATCAGGTTCAATGGAGAAGTTGTCTCCCATAAGTGAACGGCCTTCTGAATCTACCCAAGAATACTTGGGAGGCGGGATACCCACAGATAGACATGGCAATTTGACATTACTTCCTCTCTTTAAAGACAAAGTCTTTCCAAATGAAATTATAGCAGGAGGAACTGAAATTTATACATATACATATTTGTAATACATCTGACTTTTACAAAATATGAATATACAACATCCAGTACATAAAATATGAAATTGAATATCCTTTTTTTTAAGTGATCAATTTTAGAATGTGTGTTCCGATTTATTTAGGTAACATTACAAGATTTTATTTTCTATACAAATAAAATAATATTCTTGAATTTTGTTGCCGATCTTCATTAGTGTCTTCTGCTTGGAGATGTTGGGTCAAGCGGTGACGGTTTTAAAGGTAGGTTTTCGATAGTATCAAATAGTATGTGTGATTTGTACTGTGTTTGTTCGTTTAATATGTTTTTATTTTGTGTTTTTTTGTGTCTGTAAATTTCATATTGTTCTAGTGTGTTGAGATGTGGTCATTTTTTGTTGATGTGTAACATCAATCTCAACACACTAGAACAATATGAAATTTACAGACACACAAAATACAAACATATTAAAAGAACAAACACAATACAAATCACACTTACTCTTTGATACTAATGAAAACCTACCTTTAAAACCGTCACCGCTTGACCCAACATCTCCAAGCAGAAGACACTAATGAAGATCGGCACACAGCGATCCAAAACGTTCTGTTTCAGTAGGTTTTAACAAATTTACTAAATATAAAGTTCGGAGAGTCATAAACTATTGTTTAAGTGATTAAAAATAATATTGTTCTTTAAAATCTTTGAAGAGATAATGCATTCATGATTTAATGCTTTCTACAGCAATTGCTATATTTCAGTGACAAATAATTATATCTTTCTAAATCATTTCTGAAAATCTATAAACCATGTTAAAAAAAAGTATATGACTTGTAAAAACAGTCATGTAAATATTGAAAAATACAAGTAGTTCGGAAAGTCATAACTACACAGTGTAGCCAGACATCAGCAGGTCTTCAGGTAAGCAAGCCTACTCACATGGCTTGTGTTTTTGTATTAGTATTCCAAAAGAGATTTTGAGTTCTTTTACTGTTACAGCCATTCTATTTTTTTATTCGAAATTACAGAATTTCTGCAAAAACTTATAATACATCCTTATTAGTTTTACAGAAAACGGACTCTAAAATTACTTCATCTCTTCATCAAAAAGTAGTTTTATAAAAGCATTTAGTTTGTTTGTTTAATAAATGGAATAGGGCACTAGCCAATGGTGTTATTTCTCCAAGTTTAAGATGCATTTACATAAGCTTTACCTCTCTCAGTGCTGAACCATCACTTCCAGAACTTATATCTCGCCCATCATAGCTCATATTGAAGGTGAGTTTATACAAAAAACATATCAAAGATTCTTATTTTTTTAACAAAAATGTAACTAAATAAAAACTATCTCTGATAAACTACTTAAACAAATAAGTGTCTATCTCTGATAAACAAATAACCAGTGGCGTAGCCAGAGGGGCGCACAAAGAGCATGTGCCCCTTTAAACCAATTAATTTCAGCAAAAAATATAAGCATATAAAACAGTGCTAGTTTTTTAGCAAAAGAACTTCTCCATGACCCAACAATTGTGTAAATTTAAGTGCCAAAATAGCATAAAATATGATTTATAGAGATAAAAATATCCCTAGGAAAATTCCACCTCTCTGACCCCCAAACCATCGTCCTAGCTACGCCAACGCAAATGACTACTATACACCAAATAGCTGACATAAAATAAAGCTATTCTTACGAGAGATGAGTTCAAATAACATAACTGAAAGTTTGATCATTGATAAGAGCTCCCAACACTCACAAGTCATGCAAAGACCATGCTACCCGTAGTGAATGTGTCATAATACCACAATTAATAATTTAAATGAATTTTTACTTTTGTAAATTTTCTCTAACAACTCTTATAAAACACTTTTACAATAATACTTTCATGATATAAATATTGATTACATTAAATATTCAACTTAGTTTAACTGTTAAAGTGAATTGCTTTTTACTATACAACTAACTATATAAAACATTGTGTAAACATACTTAGTATTAGGGATACCTAAAATTTTTGATTCCGATCCTCAAATTTTTCTTTCGATTCTCGATTCATAAGTCGATTCTTGATTATTCTAAGTTATATAGGACGTGATATTCTCTAATAATGAATTTAGTTAATATGATATGGTGAAGCCTTTTAAAAGTTTTGTTTTAAAGTAATAGGCTACTCAAAACGTTCGACCTTGATTAATGATTGATTGATGAATAGCAATTTCTGAAAGGCTGACAAACATATTGGATAAAAGTAATGATTTATTTACAAATATGGACTTCAGTTCATAATTACAATATAACTTTAGTAGTGGCCATTTCAGTTTGTATAACTGGAGAAATTGGAACTACCTGTGCTTTGTTTCGACATTTATGAAGTGGTGACTAAGTAGTGGCGGCCAGAGAAGGGGGAAAGAGAGTGTGTATCGAGCCCTCCTGAGTGACAGTGAGACAGCAGAGTGAGAAGAGCGGTGACAAACTGACGAAAATTGCTTCCGACTATTTTTGTTGTTGCGTCATAAATAATAGGATTATTTTCATGATCTCAAATAGAAATTTGCTTCAACCGTTTAATACATTCAAAGCAAGTAATACTTAAATAAGACATAGTTGATAATTAATTATACTGCCTATAAACTACACCACATACGTATTTTAACAGTTAAAAAACAAGAAACTGAATCAGCACTTTAATGAATGGAGAATTGAGTATCGACGATTCCTTGATACAATTCGAATCGAAGATCCCTGGAAATGAGAATCGGAATCGGCCCATCCCACTTAGTATACATACCTCGATTAGATATTGTTGCATAAACAACGTGTGTGCTCTGACCCTCTCCTACTCGTGTAAATGCTGTTATCCAAAATTCATACGCCTCTCCTTTCTGTAAATTGGTAGCCTGATAATACGTTTCTACTGGTGAAAGCTTCTTTTTTGCTGTATCCCGTTCTTGACCCGCTTTCAGTATACGAGAATAAACTGTGTAACTACTCAGCTGACCATTGGTCCTTAGAGGCACAGCCCAGCTTACAATCAAAGCATTAAGGGAGCTCATCATTACCTTCAAACCAGCAGGAGCATCTGGAACTTGGAATTTTAAAAATCTGTTAGGCAGCAATATTTACCGTTCATAAATGAAAAAATATACTTACATTTTTTTTTTAATGTTAATGAACATGGTTATCATAGCGTTCAACAAATTATTACAACTTTTGGTTTTCGCCTAGAAAAAGTCCATACGAGCAGGGTAGCTTCTGGAGTTTTGTTATATTTGCAACTAGAACCATAACAGAGCTAGTTAAACCTATGTTTTTATAGACGTAAATAAGAGTTCCTTCTTCAAAATTTGACCTCCACACACAAAATTTACACAAATAGAATTATAAACAATAGTTTTCAAATTAAAAATATTAATTAATTTATAGTTGTTTATCTAAGGGCAAACCCACTTTGCATTACTTTATGCAAAGTGCTTTATGTTCTATTGTTTGCATACTTCATGAATTAGTAGTTTTTGCACACAGAATTTCCATTATATTTTTAATTCTATTTCACATTCCCATTAAAAATAATTACAGTTATTTGTCTTTCCTTAATGCTTAGGTTTCAGAGTAATTCAATGTATGCAATGAATTTCATTAGTTTATTAGTGTCTTCCCCAAATTAATGAAAATATATTTTAATTGGGCATTTTTACTATATTTCCACTTTAAAATCATAGCACAATACAGATACATGAAGAATTTCATTTAGTAAAATCTTAAATATCTAATTTTTTATCATTTTTTTCTTCAGACGATTGTTGTTCTTTATTTTGTTTTTTTTGTTTTCATCTCATAATGCTTGCATACATTGTTGAGATTTTATTACTCATTATTTTCAACTTTTCCAATTTCTGTTGACATTGGCTTATTGTCCATAATCTTGAGCCTTTTATTCTTCTTACAATAGCCATTCATTTTTTTGAATACTTTTTCACTGAATACATCCCTGAAAGCATGGAATCAGTTATTTGATAATGACTTGTTTCATTACATGTGGTGTGCATAAATATATATATATATATATATATATATATATATATATATATATATATATATATATATATATATATATATATATATATATATATACAGGACAAATCAGGCTAATTTGCAAGGGGGAGAGATGCAAATGAA
Source organism: Prosapia bicincta (assembly GCA_036971475.1). Classification (NCBI taxonomy): domain Eukaryota; kingdom Metazoa; phylum Arthropoda; class Insecta; order Hemiptera; family Cercopidae; genus Prosapia; species Prosapia bicincta. The sequence continues at coordinate 137,597,925 of JBAIZL010000006.1, forward strand.
ACTTCTTTTGAAGAAATTAAGGATTTGATTGGGATTATGTATATTTTTTGAGTAACGAAGTCTTCACACAAAAATTCTAAAGGTATATGTACAAGAGACGGAACTGGTTTCGATATAGTCATATGTGTATTGTCAAGACACAGATTCTATTTTCTCTTGTAAGGATTATGTTTTGATGTATATTGTTTTTGTAAATTATTCTTGTTTATGAAATATTTTATTTTCATGATTATTGTAACAAAAAACGTTTATTTACAATATACTATAGCTTTATATTTAGCAATATTACAACAAAAATATATTAATTCATTACAGATGTGATTTTTCCTGTAAACAATAGACAAACTATTGTCTATCAACTTTTTGTCTATCAACTTAGACAACAACAACATAATGCTGTGCTAATTGTGGAAAAGGTGTTTTTAAAGGCTGAATTATGTGAAGAGTGTTCTGACGCATAAAAAAACCCCATATTTTATGTCTTTGTTCATATCTTTTATGTTATAATAAAATATGTTTAAACAATATTTTTATTTAAAACACCAAATATTTTACTGATATTAATGTGAAAACTAGTTGGGGTAAAAACTTACCCCGCGCAAGCTCTGGTGTAACGGATATTAGCGCAAGTCCTCTAGGGTCAAGATAGAGATGTATGTGTATTATGGGTGAGTATTTGGAATTATGATGTCAAAAAGTGTATGTGTGTTATAATGTAATTGGGTATTAAGCACGTGTATTGGGTGTAATTTGAAATGTTTCCATATCATATTATTCGGTTGTGTATCACTGGGTTTTTTTTGTTTTGTTTGTAAACAATTTGTAGATTAGATATAATTTTTCTGTAGTTAGGTTTTGTGGGTATTAGATGTTCGGTGAAGTTTGATTGTTTATTTTTGTTTATGAGATACACAAACATTTCAAACTATACCCTACACATTTACTCAATTCCCAATTACATTATAACTCACACACACTTTTTGACATCATACCCTCAATACTCACCAAAATACACCTACATCACCGCCCTAACCTACTAAAACCAAGAGGTCAGTTATGGTTTGAGTTGACAATAGGACATCTGAAACGGAAATCTTCAACAATTATAAAAGTAAGTGCTACTATAGGCAAGTGTAACATATTTACAAGCGATTTTAGTTGAAATATTTTATACCAATATATAAAAACAAAGCCACTATAAAATATACTTACCATCTTCAGCAGTCATGCAAAATATCGATCTGCTTTTAACGCCATCTCCAACTTGTGTAAACGCCCAAACCTGAATGCTGTAGTTGGAATACTTTTGTAAATTGTGCAATTCTGTGCTGACATCTACAGACATTTTTGTGTCTGATTCAATGTGCCCTAACATTTAAGAATTTCAGTTAGTGGAATGTTATCTTATATAAGTTTTAATTGATAAACTATAATTAAATGTACTCAACTAAGTGAATACGTAATTGCTTACTTGCTGACTCGTTTCGAAACAATCATTCCCTTTACGAAGCAAGGCCTCTACTGGCGGTGTCGCACTTGGTACAAAGATTGTCAGGATGAGATTTATGACTGTAGCGAGGGTGGGTTAAGTTGGTTGTGTGCTGTGTAATGGAACAGGGTGTTAGCTTCAAAATTTGTGTCATCATTTAATATGTTTTCTTTATCTGTTGCGTAGTGTTTGTATATCTCGTATTTTTCTAAACGGTCATCAGTAATCAACACATCCCTGCTCCAGTCATAAATCTCATTCCGACAACCTTTGTATCGAGTGCCACGCTGCCAGTAGAGGCTTTGCTTCGTAAAAAGAAGGATCGTTTCAAAACGCGTCAGCAAGTAAGCCCTTACGTATTCACTTAGTTGAATACAATTAATTATATTTTAATCAGTGAATTCAAGATGATTACAACAAGCAACTTTAAATGATAGTTTATTTTATTATGTTTATTACCAGGTGGCCATTCTTCCATGTTTTCATAATACACTTTATAACCCTGAAGAAGCCCATTTTGGAAAAGTTGAGGTGGTGGTTGCCATCTTATTAGAAGACTCTGTGAACTTTGAGCCATGCACAAAATATCTAAAGGGGGTGCTGAAGGAACTGCAAAAGGACAAAAATACATTTTAGTTGAAAATTTAAAGATTAACATCAGTTTTAGACATACAATTATATTTCAGTTGTAAAAATGTATTAGAAAAAATTGGTTGTGTTACTCAGAGGAGGGCCTACAGAAGTGAACACTTTTATAGCCACGCCTTCAGAAAATTTGAATTGAATAATTAAAATTATTACAATATATAACAAAAATGGACTATGGTAGTAATGGATATGTAGATGATGGCTTATATATTTTCACAAAAAATTCTTTAAATCCAAACCTAATAACTAACGGCATAAATAATATACACAATAAAGTACAGTTTACACGTGAAATAGAAAAACATAATGCAATCATTTTTAGATATCACTATTTATAAGGAAAATAATACATTCAATCTTGCAATTTACAGAAAACCAACTCAAACTGATAAAATAATACCTAATTAGTCAAAACATCCATTTATTAAAAAAATGGCAGGTTTTTATAGTTTATTATATAGAATGAATAGAATTCCATTAAATCATGTAAATAAGTCGAAATAATTAAATATTATTCATCAAATAGCAATAAAAAATGGATATAAAAAACTAATAAATTTACTTATAAATATAATTACAAAATTGGAAAATAATATAAACAAAAAAAACTATAAAACAAATAATAAAGAAACAATTTGGTCCAAGTTCATATTTACCGGAAACGAAATCAAAGCTATTATATAAAAATACGAATGTGAAACTGGTATATAACACAAACAATAAATCTATAATATATTCAATACAAATATTAAATTAAATAATTTTGATGTAAGCGGTATTTCTTGTATCAAGTGTACAATGTGTCAAAAATGTTATGTAGGGCAAACTAGAAAGAAAATAAAGAAACAATATAGAGAACAATTAAATGAATATAAAGAAAATATATATATATATATATATATATATATATATATATATATATAACGCTCTCTCTCTCTCTCTCTCTCTCTCTCTCTCTCTCTCTCTCTCTCCTCTCTCTCTCTCTCTCTCTCTCTCTCTCTCTCTCTATATATATATATATATATATATATATATATATATATATATATATATATATAAAATACGTTTTCTTGTTTAATAATTTAAAACAACATAGGTTATTCAAATACAAGAATATTTATTAATTTATATCCATAAATATAAATTAATAAATATTCTTGTATTTGAATAACCTATGTTGTTTTAGAATATATATATATATATATATATATATATATATATATATATATATATATATATATATATGAAGTTAATATATTACTATGTAAGTAATTTTATCCACCATTAAGTGCAATAATTTTACCTTGAGTGATGAGGTACCTTTCGGTCAATTGACCATTTTCGAATCACTCTTGGCGAGTGATTCGACAATGGTCAATTGACCGAAAGGTACCTCATCACTCAAGGTAAAATTATTGCACTTAATGGTGGATAAAATTACTTACATAGTAATATATTAACTTCATAAAGTCAGTGCAACGGAAAAACAATGGATAACGTTAAATATCAAGAATATATATATATATATATATATATATATAATACTTGATGAAATCTAAAAAATTAAAGATAAAAATGAATAGAGATTATTGGTGGTTCTTTAAACAGGCAGATAATATAACCATAACATCTCTTTCAATTACACTTTTGGTATTAACTTGACAAAAAAATCACTACTTACTGATATTTTTCAGCATGCTGAAAAAGCTTTATAGAAAAGCTCCAAGATGTACAACTCCAAAACTGTAAATCTTTTAACCCTGGAGTCGGGGCGCCAAGTGTCACAGACCCGGAGCAGGGAAATTTTGTTGCCATGGTTGGTAGCACTGCGCTAGAAACCCCTGCGTCCATCTAGCTATACAATATTAAGTGCCAGTCAATGTCGAATTTTTGCCACTGCTCTACCTGCATTTGTTTACGATTCGGGTGACAGTATTTTTTCTATTTCGGGTCTGTCAGACTAGGCGCCCGTGTTTGTGTAACTAAATTTTCATTTTGTGTAAATAGTTTTCTTCATATTTAAGTGTTGTAAATAGTGTATTTAGTGTATATATTAGTTTTAAACGATACTTTATTGACATGGAAATGGAAAGACAAAGAGACCGTGAACAAGAACGGATTAGGGAGTTATTAGAAGAGAATATTTACGAAAATAGTGATAGTGAATTTATGGACGGATTTGATATAGAAGAAGAGGATCATGTAGAAGTTGGTCATGGAGATAAGGATTCCGAACAAGATGGGGGAGATTCTGAACACGAAATAGAAGATGATATTCAACACGAACAGTTACAACCAATGGGACCATCTTACATTGGAGAAGAAAACACGACTATTTTGTCTAAATACTTTTTTTGTATTGTAATAACCAATGATTTAAAATATTAACCTTCAAATAACTTGAATTTTATGTTCATTATTAGTTTTATAATTGTTTCCTATATAATTACTCATATTTCATTATTGTTAAATAAACGTGTTTAATCACAATATAATTGTTCATCTTTATATTATAATGCCCTAAATCTCTTCATTAGGAACAATTAACTACAAAAATAATGGTTAAAAAGTTTAACAAAAAAAAAATTGTGCTTACATTAATAAAAACCATTATGGGTCTGTGAGACTAGGCGCCCCTACTCACGTTACAAGTCGGGGCGCCCCGACTCCAGGGTTAATCTTAGTACAATTATATGAACAGTCCTGATGTAATTATAGAACTCTACAGTACTAGAAAATGCTGATACTATTAATCAGCGAAAAGCTTCAGCTTAGTAAAAATGTATAAAATAAAATACAATATTCTTGTTTATGAGAGTGTTTGTTTAACCATATATATACTACTAGAGCTTAAAGCTTATTTAGGAATTTTTGGACTAGATAGGAGACTGACAGACTTACCTAATGGCAACAGTACAAAACTGCAGTCTATTGAAAATAAATAGATACATATAAAAACACATTGTATTATTTAAATATTTCAATCACACAACAATCTTTATTGATCAAAAAAAAAAAAACTAAAAACGAAAACAATCTTTTTTCTTATTGATAAAGATCATTATATGATCAAAATATTTCAATAGTGTGATATGTTTTTATATGTGTTTATTTATTTATTTAGAGATTGGAGTTTTGGACTATTGCTACTAAGTAAGTCTGTTAGTCTCCTATCCAGTCCATATATATAGCCTGTTTTTTAATTTAATTAGTTTTAAATTTCTTATATTATTTATAAATTTTTTAATGAAAAATACATTATATAACAATTTATTAGATTATATATTATTATACTAATAGGCTACAACATTTTCCCAAACGGCTTGTTATAGTTTCTGGAGATGATTACTGTAGACAGGGTGAGACAAACAATAGAATGGCTCCAAGTATCCACAACAAACATTAATTATTTTCTTTATTTATCTACATCACACAAAGATCATAAAATAATAAAACTGTAAATTTCTTTGTGGTCAAGTGTATTCCATCTTACCATCCTGAAGAGTTTGAGCCACTATTTCGGTAGTCAACGGTCCTGGCCCCTTTTCATTGAAAGCTTGGACAACAACACCATAGTTACGGTATTTCCTGAGACCTGTAAGGACAATCTGGCCATTGCTATTGGAGCTAGGAGACACGGTTGAATAATTGTATCCACCTAATCTTCCACTTCTGGAAAAGAATTAATATAAGAAACTATTTTGTAAAACCTATATTGTCTGTTAACTTTACTATATATTAGCATTTTAGTACGAATGATTGGTAATTGTAGTATAGCTAGTGTACCATTATTTTATTGTTTCAGAAAATATATAAATATTTTAAACCAATATTAAAAATGTCAGACATTTGTTTGACAGATGTTGGTTTGGTAGGAGTATTTTTCTTTAGTTGCAAGTTTATTGTTGTTTATTCTACATCTCCGATAAACATGTCCACCATTTTGTTTACTTAATTTGTAGTTTGTGTAATTTTTGTTTAGGCTTCCTGGTGTGTTGTTTTTTTTGCTTTAAACTTATCATTTAGATATTTGGTTTATTTAATTTTTATTGTTAGAGATATTACATTATACATATAATGGTAAAGACACTTTGGGAAGAGATTTAACACTAGATATGTTGCTTTTAGACAATAAAAGTGACAGTGAAACTTATCTTGGGCGAGGTATAATCGACATTTCATTGATGAACTGAATGGAATTGTAGAGAGTTTTCTAAATTTTAATAGAAATATTTCTAAATTATATTTTCTTTTATCTTTAAAATGATACATAAACTGTAATATTTATTTTTATTTGAATTTAAAGTATGTATAATGAAGTGCAGTGATTTACAGTGTTGCTATATTATTTTATTTGACTTTTTTATACATTTTTCAAACTAGCATAGCACCATCTAAATGTAAGTAATCAATTCATATGTACAATTTCCTGAAAACTTGTTTCATTCCCTTTACAAAAATGTATAATTTGTTGTAAATATGGCATTTATTATATGTCAGGAAATTTTTATATTTCACCTAAAAACCTTCAGGCAAATAGAGACGGGGCAGATACTAAGGTGCTAAGCTTCAAAGTGTTAATATCAAATAGAAAAAACAATTATGATATAAATTTTTCATTTACCAAGCAAACTCTTATCAATAACTATTTGAAAAGACAGAACTGAAATTGTCTTCCTACATTTTATATTACCAACCAAAACAAGATTGATGATTCAAGTATAAAATAAAAATGACAACATATCATTCTTTTGGTAATTTGGCACAGGTGTCGTTGTCCTGGGACATTTCACTGAAGGGATGAGCATATCATTCCCAAAGTAGTGAAATAAACTAACTATTGTTATTATAATGGTTTAAGAAAATAGAAAAAAAATCAGTTTTTCAGGGCTCAAATTAACATTTTGATAGTTAACTCTATATCTGAGATTGCGGTGATTTCACTCACATCATTCCGTTAAAGTATAATGTACATAACTTGGATCTGTATTATTCTCTAATAATTTGTTTGATGCACATGTATTAGGTTAAGGTTAAGTTAAAAAATGACTTAGTGAGCCGATGATGTTTTACCTAATAGCGAAACTACATTAAAAAACTTAAAATTACGTTAATTTTTACACCATTATAAAACTCTTTCCCTTGAACTTTAGAGAATTAAATACATGTTTAGTAAAGAAATGTCATGTACAAAAAATGACTGTAACTTGATTTGTTTTTGTTAACTTTTGCAACTTTAGGTTTTAAAAATTTTACTCTACTTAGAATAAAGACTCAAGCGTTAGCAAAACAAAAGGCTCTGATTTGAGTTAATTATAAAAGTGTTGAAAGTCAGTAGCTGAACAGTAAAACATCATTTTATTACCCAATTATATACCTGATCACAAAATAGCAGTATAGGTATTTAATTACTTTTAATAGTTAAAGTGAAAATTACATTATTAAAATTAAGTGATTTCCAAATTTTTAGAACTGAAATGTTTATAATATCCAGCTGATAAATCTCACATTTTTAATCAACTTTACATCCGTTGATGAAACTTTTACTTCATTAATGAGCTAACATTTGATCTAACTGATTTTATCTAGATAAGGAAGACGGCTTCCTTGAAAAAAATATTTCATTTAAACAACTTAATTATCAAAACTTCATTTTGGGTAGATTTTATTAGACACTGGATTTTACTTTAATCTTTTTATAGCTTTTTTGAGTTAAAAAAGCTTTTCCTAATGTTTGTATACTCTGTTTTCGCACCATTTAATAACAATGGGTAATGCAAAGTTATCTTAAGGTTGTAAATTTTAAATGATATTCCAATTTTATAACTTAGCGTTTTTCAATTCCAATTATATATCTGCTGACTTTTAATTTTACCGATATCTCCAATCGTATGTAGATATTTGTAACTGAATGATTTTCAACACATTGAAGCCTAGTCCCTTAGTAGACGCCTGTCTCTATCTGACTGGAGGTTTTTAGGTAACATATAAAAAATTCAAGACACATAATAAATACCATGTTTACAACAAATTATACATTTTTGTAAAGGGAATGAAACAAGCTTCCAGGAAATATATACATATGAATTGATTACTTATATATAGATAGTGTTATGCTCTTTTGAAAAATGTATAAAAAGGTCAACAAAATGAAATAGCAACACTGTATATTATTGCACTTAACTATATATTCATAGCATTGGAATGAAAATAAATATTATAGTTATATATTATTTTAAAGCTGAAAAAATGTAATTTAGGAATATTTCCTTAAAAAGTTAGAAAACTCTTATCCTGAATACGAATCTAAAATCGGGTCATTTACATTTTCATTCAGTTCCTCAATATAAGATATTTTGATTGTAGGCCTATCTCGGCCTAGATCGGTTTCACTGTCACTGTCTGAATGCATGGAAGCTAGAACTAGTAACGGAGTTCTAAAATCAACATATATCATATTGAATCGCTTCCTAAATTTTCTTTAGGCATTATATTTATATTGTAATATCTTTAACAATAAAAATTAAATCAACTAAATAACTGAAAGATAAATTTAAAGCGAAAACCAACAAACTCGAAATCTAAAGAAAAATTACATAAACTACAAATTAAATAAACGAAATAACAAAATTTACAGCAAACAAAAACAAATTTGTAATGTAAACAAATTGGACTAACAAAACACTCACTATCGGACCAAACCAACAATGGTCTGATTACTCTCGGTCGCCATATTTCACAAATTAGGTTTTTGTTTGTAAAATAAACTGTGATTGGCCTAAAGGTAAAGACATGTACAGTAGAATAACCAATAGAAAGAACAATATCGACAAAACCGAGAACATGCAGGACTTACGTTGCTATGGAAATAAATACAGGATCTCGGGCTGTTCACAGGCGTAGGCAACTATTGGTAACTAAATGACCTGAACTATATTCGGGCGTAGGTTTAAATGTGTTAAAAAATAACATTTATTGCTAAAAAACACATATCTATAATAAGTTGTGACACATTTTATTTTTTATTCTAACTCTTTGATGTTTATCTAAATTCATTCATCAGGTAAAGCTAGAAGAGTCTGTGGACATTTCGAATCAATAATCTACCTGGTTTATGGCAGAAAATTAGGTAAAGTATCGAATAAGTTATAATAGGTTATTTTTTAGAAAGCATCTAATAAAAAAATGCTTTTGTGCAATCTTGTATAAACGGATAACAGTAATGTCATGAGATTAAACAAATGTTTCCTGTTTTATGAAACATAAAAGTTTTTAGTCTATTTAACTATATAAAATTTTAAATACATAATATTAACAAAGCTCTACTGCAAATTAGTGAAAATTAAACAGAATTGAAGAACTTATTTTTTACATTTCAGAATGTTTTATTTTTCATTTTTGAGAAGGAATTTCGCTTACCAATTAGGCTATTCCTTCAAGTAATGTAAATCATAGGAACACTATTTATTCACTGTTCCATTGTACTTCACCTAATACTACCAAGATGCAGTACCAGCTTCATGGGCCATAAGTTGGCCTTTATGTAACATTTCGTTGTTCTTATCATTGATATCGCCTATTTGCATTATTAAAGGGTCTGCTGTGTTAACATCTAGGATATTAGTTTCATCCTGCTTTCATAATTGATTCGCGGCCGTGGTGATTTAATGTGTTGGATATATACCTTCTAATATAGTTGTATTAGTAGGTACTGGTCAGATCTTAAGGTAACATCATCTTGCCGTATTTCTTATGAAAATCATGTTACCCCGTAATTGTCTTATATTGCCATTATCTCATAAATAAAAGATAGACTGGTAGGTGTGTAGAGTCTAACAAGCTTTGTGCAAACAGAGGGTTAGTCTTGCACAATATTTCCACTTAACTAGAAAACTCTGCTTTTTGGCCTTTATTATATAAAAAAACTATTAGGGAAGCGAGTTTTCGTAGTTTTGGAATGATCAAGTTTTCACCTTGCTCTTACATTCCCTTTAAGTTGTTTGTATTTATTCCTGGAAAGTAAGGCTACGTGGGAGCAAGTGTACTGGACAAGGCAGATGCATCTCACTATCCTCCCTGGTCAACACAGGCCTGATTGTACATAACCAAAATTGAACAATAGAAAAAGATTTTAGCCAAAACATATGACTTGCACAGTGCAACAGAATTAAAACGAATAACACAATTTGATTCTATTATTTCAAAGTTACTGTATAACTTGTGTAAGGTTTTTAATAACTCTTTAGTTTTAGCTTTTTTAGTTCATAGTTTTCATATAAAATTAGATATTTAATGTATCTATAATAAATTCCAAAATGTATGCACAGTTGAATATGTAGAATATTTTTAACCTTCTTTGACTAAAAATCTAACGTATTTTATCTGCCATTTTTCATATTTCATATCAATACAAAGTATAAAGACTATACATTTCCTAAAAGTACATTAAATTGCCTATACAAATATATATATATATATATATATATATATATATATATATATATATATATATATATATATATATTTATATTCTTGATATTTAACGTTATCCATTGTTTTTCCGTTGTTTTTTTTAAAAAACATCAGTGATTCGACAATGGTCAATTGACCGAAAGGTGCCTCATCACTCAAGGTAAAATTATTGCACTTAATGGTGGATAAAATTACTTACAATAGTAATATATTAACTTCATATATATATATATATATATATATATATATATATATATATATATATAATATGTTTTCTTGTTTAATAATTTAAAACAACATAGGTTATTCAAATACAAGAATATTTATTAATTTATATTCAAAGTTTTTCGTTGGTAAACAGTAACAACATCATCAGGAATGAAATTTACAATAATCAATCAGTACTGACGCGAAATTAGTTAAGCGACAACTAATATTCTACCACCCAATGTGTAAACCTGACATTATCTTAGAGCGGCAAAAAATGTTTTACCACCCAATGTGTAAACATGTTATTATCTTAGAGTGGTAATAACATTTTGCCACCCAATGTGTAAACGTGACATTATCTTAGAGTGGCGATAATATTTTACCGCCCAATGTGTAAATGCGACATTATGTTTGATCGGCGACTGATATTTTACCGCCCGATGTATAAAACACGATATTATGTTATAGCAGTGATGGATATTATACCGCCCTATGTGTAAAACACGATATTATATTACAGTGGGGATGGATATTTTACCGCCCATTGTGAAAACGCAATATTGTTAAAGCGGTGGCAAATAATTACCGCCAAATGTGCAAACACCGGCTTTGCTGAAATTGAGGTATTTGAAATCGACTTTTGAGATTGATTTCTGTTTCGATTCTAGTCTCCAGAATCTTTGGAATCGACAATCGATCCAACATATATATCATATATATATATATATATATATATATATATATATATATATATATATATATATATATATATATATATATATCACTTTCACTATGTGTATTTGAACAAGAATCTTACTTGGTATTTATGGGAGTTAACTTTCAAAGATTGATAGTATTTTCATTTTCAGTTGATTTTAGATAATGAATATACTATCAATCTTTGAAGGTTAACTTGATAAATACCAAGTAAGATTCTTGTTTAAGTACACATAGTGAAAGTGATAAGTGAATAAGAAAAAACAGTGTTGCAAAGTTAAATATATATATATATATATATATATATATATATATATATATATATATATATATATATATATTAAAACCACATAGGTTATTCAAATACAAGAATATTTATTAATTTATTTAGAAATTTATTAAATTAATTAATATTCTTGTATTTGAATAACCTATGTTGTTTTAAATTATTAAACAAGAAAACGTATTATATATATATATATATATATATATATATATATATATATATATATATATATATATAAATTTTGAAGGAAAATGGAATTTTATAAATTTATTTTCTGTATACTTGTATTTTTCAGCATTTTAAGAAATCTATCAGACTGGCCTTATATATCCTGAAGTAAAACCATCTACTATTGGGCCTTTACCTGATTGTAGCTTCATACAACAAATTATAATGAAATTGAGGTGAAGTAGTGAGCTGAACATACGGATAGTGGTTTCATAATAATAGGGAAAATCTTTAGGACTCAGAGTAGCTAGTTGATAGTTAATTATCAAGCTAACATTTATTGGTTTAGGTAACATATCAATTCTTACCTAATATTTATAACTGTGTCAAAAAAGAAAAAAAGGTAGCTCAAAAAAGTGGTAGATTTGGATAATACTTAACAAGATTGGACTAGCTGTTTTTTTTTTATTTTTCCATATATGTAATTGAAAAAATTTTTAAATCAAATGCTCATAGGTATTGCATACCATAAAGTGTTTAAAACTTACATTAAATACCCTCATTAATTTAATTACATTAATTTAAGAGTATAAAGGAGAGGATACAAAACAGCCTAATACCCATGGTCACGGTATCCTATGTAGTAGCCAAGAATTTCCCCATTCCACGATTCCCGAAGAGGAGCTTCCCAAGTTACTCTTAGCTGGTTTGAAGCTGTAGACACAATCTTCAGGTTCTGAGGTTCACCAGAAGGAGGTTCCCCTTCAGTTCTAAATAATATGTGATCGCTTGGTTCACCTCCTCCTAATTCATTCTCTGCTAGAACACGTATAAAGTATACTGAAGCAGGTGTGAGATCTCTGATTAAAGCAGTATGCTCAGTATTGGCACTTGTGCTCTGCCAGTCATTTGAAAAATCTGAGAATAGAGCAAAACAAGTACTTAGTTTTCATACATTTATATACCACTAACCTAATTTTATATAAAACTGTTGGTATACCACTGCAAAACTCCACCTCACACACAAAAATCTTTCCTAACCTTAAACACCAGGGTGTTGAAGTAGAAAAATTAGTGAGCACAAAAAAAACAATCAGAATAATGTGTAATGCCTAAACTGATATCAAAACAAAACATTTGTTACACCACAATAAAAAAAATGTGTAATGCCTAAACTGATATCAAAACAAAACATTTGTTACACCACAATAAAAAAATGTGTAATGCCTAAACTGATATCAAAACCAAACATCCGTTATACCACAATAAAAAAATGTATAATGCCTAAACTGATATCAAAACAAAACATTTGTTACACCACAATAAAAAAAGGTGTAATGCCTACACTGATATCAAAACAAAACATTTGTTACACCACAATAAAAAAAGGTGTTGTAATGCCTAAACTGATATCAAAACAAAACATTTGTTACACCACAATAAAAAAGGTGTAAGCCTACACTGATATCAAAACAAAACATTTTTTACACCACAATAAAAAAAGGTGTTGTAATGCCTACACTGATATCAAAACAAAACATTTGTTACACCACAATAAAAAAAGGTGTTGTAATGCCTACACTGATATCAAAATAAAACATTTGTTACACCACAGTAAAAAATGTATAATGACTAAACTGATATCAAAACAAAACATTTGTTACACCACAATAAAAAAGGTGTAATGCCTACACTGATATCAAAATAAAACATTTGTTACACCACAATAAAAAAGGTGTAATGCCTACACTGATATCAAAACAAAACATTTTTTACACCACAATAAAAAAAGGTGTTGTAATGCCTACACTGATATCAAAACAAAACATTTGTTACACCACAATAAAAAAAGGTGTTGTAATGCCTAAACTGATATCAAAACAAAACATTTGTTACACCACAATAAAAAAGGTGTAATGCCTACACTGATATCAAAACAAAACATTTTTTACACCACAATAAAAAAAGGTGTTGTAATGCCTACACTGATATCAAAACAAAACATTTGTTACACCACAATAAAAAAAGGTGTTGTAATGCCTACACTGATATCAAAATAAAACATTTGTTACACCACAGTAAAAAATGTATAATGCCTAAACTGATATCAAAACAAAACATTTTTTACACCACAATAAAAAAAGGTGTTGTAATGCCTACACTGATATCAAAACAAAACATTTGTTACACCACAATAAAAAAAGGTGTTATACTGCCTAAACTGATATCAAAACAAAACATTTGTTACACCACAATAAAAAAAGGTGTTGTACTGCCTACACTGATATCAAAATAAAACATTTGTTACACCACAGTAAAAAATGTATAATGCCTAAACTGATATCAAAGCAAAACATTTGTTACACCACAATAAAAAAGGTGTAATGCCTACACTGATATCAAAACAAAACATTTGTTACACCACAATAGAAAAAGGTGTTGTAATGCCTAAACTGATATCAAAACAAAACATTTGTTACACCACAATAAAAAAAGGTGTTGTAATGCCTAAACTGATATCAAAACAAAACATTTGTTACACCACAATAAAAAAAGGTGTTGTAATGCCTACACTGATATCAAAACAAAACATTTTTTACACCACAATAAAAAAAGGTGTTGTAATGCCTAAACTGATATCAATACAAAACATTCGTTACACCATGATAAAAAAATGTGTAATGCCTAAACTGATATCAAAACAAAACATTTGTTACACCACAATAAAAAAAGGTGTTGTAATGCCTAAACTGATATCAAAACAAAACATTTGTTACACCACAATAAAAAAAGGTGTTGTAATGTCTACACTGATATCAAAACAAAACATTTGTTACACCACAATAAAAAAGGGTGTTGTAATGCCTACACTGATATCAAAACAAAACATTTGTTACACCACAATAAAAAAAGGTGTTGTAATGCCTAAACTGATATCAATACAAAACATTCGTTACACCATGATAAAAAAATGTGTAATGCCTAAACTGATATCACAATAAAACATTATACAATAAAAAAATTTGTAAAGATATTTTCTATATCTGTTGTGTGATGTTTGTATATTTCATATTTTCTGTAGTTGTTAGTTTTTACTATAGTTTAATATATAGAGAATATTTAAATTAGTATGTATGTTCGTGTATTAGTGTTGCGTTTTTTGTATACATGTTATGTAGCTGGATTTTGGATATATGTTTTTTATGTCACTGATCTGTTCATTGAAGTATGTGTTAAGTGATCTACCGGTTTGGCTGATATAGAAGCTGGAACAGTTGTTACATGTTATTTTGCATATACCAGCAGATTATTTTGTATACTAGCAAAAATATTCCTCCATCACTTTGAACAACAATACATTCTACAGAACAACAAACATACAGATAAAATAATTTACTACCAAAGATATGTGGACGACACTTTAATATTATACAATGACAACAAACGGCAAGTCAAACAACTACATAATTACATCAAATTCTGACATTTAACCTCGAATTAGAAGACCACGATAAAATAAATGTAATGGACTCTACCATCACCAAACACAATTTCAAAATACACAGAAAACCAACAACCACTGATACCGTCATACACAGCACATCTAATCACACTACACTAAACAAACACGCTGTATTTAACCATAGGTTACATAGCCTAACTAATATACCAATCCAACAAACAGACTATGACAAAGAACTCAACACAATAAAATACATCACTCAACAAAACAGCTACCAACATACACTTATAGACCGACATACAACATAGGCTTATAAACCTTAATTTTCTTGAGTGTGCAGTCTAGCATACCGAAAAAAAATTAAACATAAACACCATCAAACAGCCACACCGACAAACCACACAAAAAACAACAAATACATGTCCCTCACATACCACAACAAACACATACACAAAATTGCTTCCACTTTCAGAAAACTTACCAAATATCATACAAAACAACGTACACTTCAAGACAACACATTCAACCCTTTCAACAACAAAGAGACAAATACAATCTATCTGGTACATAAGAAAATAACGATTGTAACGACTTTCCCAGTTCTATATCGGCCAACTGGTAGATCATTTATCACACACTTCAATGAACACTTCAACAACATAAAAATAATAAATCCAAAATCCAGCTACGCAACCCATATACAAAAGACACAACAGTAATACACAAACACACATACAAATTTAAATATTCTCCACATATTAAAGCATAGTAAAAAACTAACAACTGCAGAAAAATAAGAAATATACAAACATCACGCAACAGATAAAGAAAATGTCTTAAACAACCACACACATTTTGAATCCAACAGGCTTTTCCTTTACATAGTAAACAACCAACTTAACCTATTTCGTCTACATTTATAACTCACAAACCTGCAACCTTTTACCTCGTGTGCCAGCCTCTAGTAGACAGCTTCATAAATGAAACGATTGTTTTGAAACCAGTGAGCATGTAAGTTTTAAAGTATTTACTCAGTTATGCAATAATTACTTATAGCAAATTTATAAGTTACAATTTTGTTTTTTAAAGCTAATCCGACTTGCAATTTTTATCCTTGCTAACTTACTCGAATCTAACTTGTACTGTACTACATACTGAAGAACAGCACTTTGATCATCCAGAGGTGCAGCCCACGACAACTTCACACTTCTACTACTTGTATCTAAAATACGCAAATCATGAGGTTTTCCTGGAGCATCTAAAATAAAAAGTCATAATATAATTTGTATCAGTTGTTACCTTAATGTATAGCACCATTTTTTGTAAGATGTTTAGTAGGCCTATAAGATATATAATAGTAACATAGTAGACCTATGTTTATAATGAGATATATAACTTCTTACTAAAAATTTTGTGGATCATAAGTATCATCAAAACCTTAACATCTATAATAAACTAATTAACAACACACCAAACTTATAGTTCAAGTAAATGTATGGAAAACTTACTCAAAGAAAACATTTTTATAACAATAAGTTTTTCATCAATTTATATCAATTTTTCCTGGCTATGCCAATAATGCCATGTCTTACCTATAAATAAGTGGGCTATAATAAATGTAAGTAGTAGTTTGTGTGTTGTGAAAGTAAAACATTTACCTTGTACTTGTAAATGTACGGTTCTTTCTGCTTGGCCAAAGGCATTAGAAGCAATGCAGGCATACGTTCCACTATCTGACTTTATAGTGCTTGTTATAAAGAGTTGAGAGAGAAACCCTCCATTCACTGGACTTTCTTTTATTGTGTAACTATACAAAAATAATCAGTTTATTAAAAAACAGTGAAATAGAAGCATTAAATTTGAAAATAAATTTTAATGGAGAAATATAAAAGTGCTAAAAGCTGAGTACCGTGGGTTGAATTGGATTGGTGACTGACTACCATCTCTCTGCCAGATAACACTCATTGGTTTGTTACCTAAGACTTGACATTCCAGGTTCTGTGACGCTCCTCGTCTAACACTAACTTGAGCTGACTGTAGTTCAAATTCTGGTGGTCCTAAATAGCAAAAAGTAAAAAATACATGAGTTACAATAACCAACCAAACTACTCTGAATTAGAGACGGTTCATGAACGGTTCAATCGAAACACTTCATTTGAAAGACTCAGTGAACCACGAAGAAAATAGAATCGCCTTTCCCCAGTTCTTTTCTGAAGCTCTTCAATGGGAACCCAACAAAGAGGTGAGCGAAGTCACGTCTCCTATGGTTCATTCATTCAGTCAGTCAGCGTGTCAGTCTTCTCTTGTGGTTCGAATGGTAACATACAAAACGACAATACGTGTCAATTCGGTAAATCTTTTACTGTAATAACTTTGCTTCGTCAATAATAAAAAAAATACAGTGGACAATTTAAGTGTAAAAAGTTTTTCCTTTATTTTATTTATAACTTAATCTGTCCTAACTAGATTCTTTGTATGTATATATTAATGTAGGAATATCTAATGCTATATAACTGAGTACTATTGCACAGAAATATTTATTATAGTAATATATTGGCAAATAATACTACAAGTGTGGTTATGTCTATAACGCCCCATTGTATGTCAATATTTATGTTTCAAGGCAATTAAAAATGGTAAAAATTTAGATTCGCAAATCGTCTAGATATCATATGCTTCTTGTATATAATGTATTTTTGAATACATTTTTTTAAAGTTTAGTTGATCCTCATTTGGTCTAGTATAACTCATAACTTATTTTTAACAAAATGCTCAATTTGTAGAGTTGTATGTAAATTGGTACAACGAGGTTATCATTGTACAATTAACATAATCTTACAAACTAAGCTCAAAGAATAGTAGGTACTTAAATTGATTGAAATTAAAATATGCTAAACAAGACAACAGTTATAACACTACCTACTTACTAGCCAATGCCCACCCTCCGCTGTTGAGCCATTTGGTGACGCGCTGACCAGTATAGACGAACCAGTGGGTCATCATCATCTCCGGAATGGTCGAGCGCATTGCACTTCATCAGATGATCCGCATCCATTGTATCGTGTCCACAGAGAGGGCATTCCGGTGTTGGGCGGCCAGGTAGTCATGGCCGGTTCGCATTCTGAACTTGGCAACGCCTACAGCTCATGGAGGTCTGTGGTCGATGGGTCCTGTGGTGACTAGGTTTTCCCATTTTCTTCCTGCTGATTGCTGTGTGAGGTGCAGTTTGCTGGCAGTTTGACAGTTGCATTGATGAGGGTTTTCGTGCTTTGCAACGAAGGCATGCAAATGGGATGTGCCTTTTTTGGCCAGAAAGTCTGCCCTCTCATTTCCATAGATGTCAACATGGCTTGGGATCCATTGTATAGCTATAGGCCAACCCCCATTCGCCAGGTGTTCCAGGGCGTTTCTTGTTTCGATTGTTCTTTTGCAGTCTGTATATGTATTGCGCGATAGGTTTCAGATAGCAGCTTGTGAATCGACAAAAAAAACAGCCTGTGTAGGGGTTATTTTGTTTAGTTCAGCTACTGCTGCTTGTACTGCTGCTATTTCTCCATCGTAGTTGGTCTGGGGAGTTCCCACTGCTAGGTATCCTTCAAAATTTCGACTGTAGTAGGCAGCTCCAGTTGCACCTGTTTCCGGTATTAAAGATCCATCCGTGTATATATGAGACTATTCCGGTTGTGGGTACTCTTCATTGATTGTATGCAGGGCTGCTTGACTCAGTTCTATGTCCAGGGATGCTGATTTCGACTAACTGTGGTTCTTCAATCTACAATTAGCTTTTAGTAAATTGTGGAAAAACTCGCGGTAATCTGTAAGCAGTACTGGCTTCTCTAAGGCTATTCCATACTTCAAGGCCATCCTCTCATAGGACGCCATTGGGGTTATTTGAGTCTTCAGTCGGGCCGTGGCTTGTCTGTAGTTTGTCCAATGAGTGTGTATTACTCTGTGTCTCTGCCAGACTTGGAGAGCTATTTTCTCTCTATGGCTTTCTATTGAACTACACTTCGTTTGTGCCTCCATTGCTGCAATGGGTGAGGATTTAGGTGCACCCGTTATGATTCTTAACGCTGTGTTCTGCACGATGTCCAATTTACTGAGGGTGTTACGGTACAATTATAATACAAAAATGTATACTATTGCTTGTAATATGCATATTTGTATAATATAAGTGTTGCACAATAATGACAAAATGCTACTGAATTGATTGTTTACTACATTCCGAATAGCCACAACAAATGAACCCTGAATGAAACGATTGACCAGTCAAATGAAGTGCTTCGTTATTGTGAACCGTCCGATTCTGAACCGTTCTTCTAACTGAATCAATTCGTCCACCTCTAATCTGAATTAAGCCACTGAGGTAATTCAGCACACTCAAGACTGTTAAGCAACAGCTGATTTTGGCAATTTTGTAGACACTACTTAAAAAATCATTGTAAAGATGTAAAATCATTGTAAGGATGAATTTATTAATTTGTTTTTTAGTTTTGTAGAATCATTAATTTATTACACATAACTATTATAGATTTATGGACATTTAGTTATTGTCATGTTTTATGAAATTAATTTAAAAAAATGTTTGTGTAATTCTACAATTTTAAAGTAAAGTAATTTTATATTTACAGTGTATATTTATACATATACACTGTTTCATGAAATAAACATGACACACTATATATTTTATCATGACATAAACCCTACAATTAAATACAATTTTATCTGTCTGTTTATACATCCTTAAATCTATGACATTATACAGAAACACTAGTAACAGGTAGGCTAAATAAGGAAAATAACACATCCCTCAAATTAAAATGTGTGCAGAGGATGTGCAATCAATACCTACTGAGAGAATAAGGAATTTCATTATCCAAATATAATTTATAGCACGCACACAAGTCACGCTCGTGTCTGTACTTTCAGTTCAGAAAGGGACCATCAAACAGACCTGTGGGCCTACTTCAATCCATTACTTTACTAGCAGTAATTCCACATCTCTGTGATGTTTATTTCAAGACTGTGATAGTGATAAAACCATTAACTTATATCTTTACTTATAGTGGAAAATGGGAATTTACCTATTTTTATGGTAATTGGGACCACCTGAGATTAAAATAGAAAATGGTTCAAAAACAGGTCCTAGGATATCACAAGAATTTTTTTTACATTTTACATGGAAAGTTATTTTTTATCAATTTAAAGTAAGTTAAAATATTCAGTACGGAGTCGTAAGTTGTGCATCGTCTGTGGAGGGATACACAACTGTAGTTGGTGTTTTAGGAATTTAAACTTTGGTAAATACCCAGACTCCACCCCCAATGGAATGCATATCAAATGAATCAAAAACATGTCCTAAAGCTATATCGATAACTAATATTTTTGTTATTACCATAAATATTGATTTCATATATCTATATGAAATATACCTATGAAGTATCCAGTCAGGATTTGGTTGTAATTTTATACATTAGGTTATGCATAAAATTATAACAAAATCTATCCTGACTGGACACTTTATAGGTATATTTAAATATACGAATGCAAAAACCATAAAAAATATGCCAAAACGTTTCTCAAATATCTACTCACGTAAGGTATGAATAGAGATAACGGGACATCACTGTATCACTCTGCGGATGTTGCACAACCTACTAATCCTCACTGAATTTTTTACTCAACTTTAAATTGATAAGAAATAACTTTCTGTGTAGAATTTTAAAAAAAATTCTTGAGCATATCGTCCTAGGATGTGTTTTTGAGCAATTTTCTAGTTAAATCTCAGGTAGTCCTCAATATTCACAATTACCCTTTATATAGCATACCACAATGGTGTATAGAGTATTTAATTTGATCTTGTTAGTAGTAATGCAATATGCTATCTAGTTTGAATTAAAAAATTATCATTGGAAAACCTGCTAAAGATGAATACTCGTACCTTCTTTCCTAGCAGAATTGTTGAAATTTCTTTGCAAACAATTATGTCAAGTAAAATAAAGGATAGATCAAAGTTTTTAAAAATCTGTTGCCTTACTGTAGACTATTAGAGAGACAGTAGCACTGAGTCCAGCACCTATCCCATTGCTGGCTTCGCATAGGTATGGACCTTGGTGTTCTGGAAAGGCTTGTCGGATGACAAGACTTCCATTTTGGAATATTTGAACACCATGTGTGCGAGAAGCCTCTTGGTACTCACTTTGTTGCTGACCTGCCACAGAAAATTCACTGTAGTTATTCAGATAACTTAAACTGTAAAAACAAATAAGCAAGGAAAATAAAACTGAAGATTGTATGCACTTGCTTTGGAGTAGCAACAACACAACTGTCACATAGCTGTGGTAAAGCAGTGTTAAGGTATACGTTGCAATCTAATTACCTACTCTGCCATTACTCGGGGATTTTTAAATGCAAATTCTTTAGTTCTAAACATATTGGCTAGGTGCCTGTTTTGTTAGTAAGTTCCTAACTCCCACCAAATGCTAGGACAAGTGTTCCGCCTTCACAGCTGTCAGTTTGCCTATTTCACAGCTATCACCAATACGTTTCTTGATTATTGTTATGTTTTCGTGAATAATAGATTTGTATTTTAGGACAAGGCTTATTATTATTATTATTATTTTTACTAAAATTCGGAGGGACCTTATCAGTGTAGAATATTTAACTGCAGCCTTTGTACTCTCTTCCCATCCCTACCACAGGACTAGCTTAGTGGATACCTATCTCTTTGCAGAAATCAAGTACCCATCTGATGCTAAATCTTCTGATATCCTCTGGTGTACATACCTGCCAGCCAAACCACTTTCTCCTAGCAGCTTAAAAAGCAGGGCACTCACAGAGTACGTGGATTGGACTTTCCTCCTGGTCTTCATCGCATCTCTTGCACACAGGGGACCTAGATTTTCCAATTTTGTATTGGAACCCCCTTAGATTCCCATGGACTGTGACCAGCTCTATAGTAACTCTGAGTTGATGTCTACTTAAGGAGAGTAGTTCTTTGCCCCACAAATCTCCTGAGTAACCCCAGAGTACCTTGGATTTGTTACACTCCAAGGTTGCATTCCATTCTTCCCTGCACAACCTGTCTATATGTGTCGTGATCCTCTTGCGACCCTCCTGAGGCGGCATACCCACTGCCCTCAACAACGGTCCTTGAGTTACACACCCTTGTTTTGCTAAGGTGTCAGCTCTCTCATACCCTATCCAGCCAGAATGTCCTGGAATCCAGGTTAGGTTGAGCGAATTATACTTACTCAGCTCTGCTAGAGAAGCTATAGGACAAGGCTTACAACTTCTTGTTTTTTCTATTGGTTAACCAAGGTTGGAGTTTCTTAAAAAAGTTTGTTTTTATCAAATGGTTAAATGCAATTTTTCTCAGAAAATGTTATTATTTCTAAACTAACCCAATATATAAAATATCAATATTGTGACAAAATTTTATTTAACGCATTTTTTTTTAAATCTCAATTTTTGGGGCATATTAAATTATTGCTCAAAGTGCTCAAGTATATGTTAACTTGTAAACAATTACCTAAAGTAACACTTTTTTACTAAATGATGATGTTGTTTTGGGAGATGTGTTGTATTGTCAACTCAGACCATATAACTACCTCAAGGATTCTTTAACCCTACAGTGAACTGGCTGGACCTGTGAGACCAAAACGTTTCTACATGAGGTTATTTTGTATTATAGATGGCTTGTTTCCCGTCTACCTTCCCAAAATAGTCCACAGAAAACGCTAGTGTCGTTTTGTTTGGCAACTTGATTCTCAATCAACATTTGTCATGCGTTCAAGCAGAGTGTGGGCCAGTTAGACTCGGCCTGTCCACTTTTGACTTTTTTTAACATTCACAAATTCTTGTTATATGATACTTTTTTGTGATCTACTTAACATCTGTTAGTGTATTAACGTGATTTTTTTTATCAGTATGAGTAGCAGAAGAGTGGAAACACCAAGTGAAAATGAGCGTATTTTATTTGAAGAATTATCAGAAAGTGAAGTAGACGACTCTGGCTTCAATTGTAAAGTGATCATGACACAAATAGTGATATTGAAATAGTAGACAATGATGAACTGGAGAATAACTCTGTTGGATATGTAAGACAACTGAGCGAGGAATGTGATAACCCACACATACTTGAGAATAACTCAGTTAGTTATGTGAGAGAACTCAGTGACGAATGTGATAACCCACACATACTTGAGAATAACTCAGTTAGTTATGTGAGAGAACTCAGTGACGAATGTGATAACCTGCACATACTTGAGAATAACTCAGTGGTTATGTGAGAGAACTCAGTGACGAATGTGATAACCCACACATACTTGAGAATAACTCAGTTAGTTATGTGAGAGAACTCAGTGACGAATGTGATAACCTGCACATACTTGAGAATAACTCAGTTGGTTATGTGAGAGAACTCAGTGAGGAATGTGATCACCTACAAATACCTGATGGTTCTAGTGATTCAAGTTCAACGCTAGCAGCTAGGCTTAGAGTCCAAAATTATTTCCTTGGTAAAGATAAAAAGACAAAATGGCTGAAAAACTTACCTACACAAACTGTTAGAGCCCAGTCTCATAATATAGTATCCCATTTACCTGGAAACCTAAGAGAAGCTAGGAATGTTCAAAACGCAATAGACTCTTGGAGCCACTACTTGAGTTGGTTTTTGAATCCACTAATATTTTCATAAATTCTGTAAGACAGTTATACTGACGGTCCCAATCTGGCATGACCGACCTTGGTTGTAGAAATGGAAGCCTGTTTAGGACTTTTATACTTGGCTGGAGTTTTACATCGTGGACGAATGAATAAAAGGGAATTTTGGGCGATTGATGGAACAGGGGTTGAGATGTTAAGGGCTGAAAAGGCTTTTAGATGTTTTAGGTTCCTTTCCAGATGTATACGTTTTGATGATATAACAACAAGAAATGTGCGAAAACCTTATGACAACCTTGCAGCACTCAGACAGCTTTTTGATATACTTGTCTCAAATTGTAGAAAATACTTTTCAATACAGGAATGTGCAACATTGAACAAGATGCTTGTTCTCTTCCAAGGACGATGTAAATTTACGTATGTACATTCCAAACAAGCCCGCCAAGTATGATATTAAGGTTCTTATACTGGCTTGTTCAAAGACATACTATGTGAAAAACTTTGAAGTGTACTGTGGTACTCAGTCCAACGGTCCTTACGAGATAAGTAACAAGGCTGGTGATCTTATTTTCCAATTAGTTGAGCCTATCAAAAGTAGTGGTCGTAACGTGACACTTGATAATTGGTTCACAATGTACAATGCTGCTAAGACTCTGTTGAAAGAATAGAAGAATAAGCTTCAAATACTTCCAAGCTTTCTTCCAACAAAAAACAAAGAACAATATTTCAGCCTTTTTGGATTCCAAGAAGATTTTAAATGGTATCTTACGTACATAGGAAAACAAGTGTTGTATTACTCTCATCTATGCACCATGACAGTGAAATCGACTCTTCTTCTGAGGATAAGAAGCCCAGCATCATAACGTATCATAATTCAACTAAAGGAGGTGTTGATGTGGCAGATAGTATGTGTGCTGGATACAGCGTTGCATGAGGTACGAGACGTTGGCCATTAACTTTGTTTTGCTTCAATGAGCATTGCTGCTCTAAACGCTTTCAATGTATTGAGGTTAAATGGTCAGTCCATATCCAAGAGTGCTTTTCTCAACAACTTATCAAAACAGATGCTGCAGCCTTCTTTACAATGCGAGCTCAGCAAGACAACCTACTACGAGAGATTTGGCAGTTAGCAACTAAATTTTCCGGGTATGAAGCTGAACCTATACAGGAACTTGTTTCAGGTGAGCGTGGAAGATGATCCTTGTGTAAAGACAACAAAACAAAGTACTGTTGTAAAAAGTGTAAGGTTTGGTTGTGTCTAGGCCACGCTGAAATGTTGTGTAGCAATTGCTGTAAAAAGTAAAACTTTGGAATTCTACAAACACTTATTTCTTTCAATTTTAAGTAATTGCTTATTTTTTATGTTAGGACTACTCTTAAATAGAGTATGTAAAACTACAACAGTATTTTTGTTTTACCTTTAGTTCTTTAGTGTAACTTTGAAAATATTATTGCATTTCTGAGTAAAATGTTTAAAAAAGTAAATAAATAGTTAAGAATTTTTTTTTAGTAGTATTATTTTGTGAATGTAGCGTTGAAATACTGAAAAAATTCCTAGAAATATTATTTTCTGTTTAGAAACAACATATTCGTTCTTCATAGAAATCTAGACATATTTAAATCTATGCAAGCAAATAATTCATATAAAAGGGGGAAGCAAGGGAAGCAAATAAACAGCCACCATTTTTAATTTAGTTTTAAAGTGCAAAGTATTATTATTTTAGTTTTTTTTTTACTCTTTTACTAAAATGTATTTACATTTATTTCCATTTTCTAAAAATGTTAAAAATTAATAATTAGCCTGTGGTATCATTAATTCACTAGAAAAATATATATAGTTAGTATGTGAGATTATACAGTTCTTGTGATGTTAAACTCTTGAATTTTGTAGTCCATTACGTTCGGTGAATCTTAATTAATAACTCTTACATTATTTTATGAGTATCGAAATTTTAATAGTTTTTGTAAATTTGTAAAAGTCACTAAGAAAGTTTTCAATCGCTCAGTGGCGATCTTTATCAGTATCTTAGAGTGATTTAAAACGCTCTGTCTCAGTAAGCTTTTACAAATTAACAAAAAAATTTAAGTTTGGATAGGCATAAACTAATGTAAAAGTTATTAATTAACTGCAAATTGTTATTGTGACTTGAAGAAGTTGAAAACATTGACATTTTTTATTGGGTAATCAGAATGTATGTCATAAATAAATGAAACCTCTGAACCACAAATGATTTTTTTCTTTTATTTAGAACCTTATGTACATTTTGATTGCATAGCAATCACCCTCAGAGGTAATTTACATTAAAAATACAATAAATAATAGTATTTTTATTGTAAATTACCTCTGAGTATGATTGCTATGCAATCAAAATGTACATAAGGATTTAAATAAAAGAAAAAAGTCATTTGTGGTATAGAGGTTTCATTTATTTATGTTAAACATTACACCACAGTTGTTTTATACAGTTACAGAATGTATGTGTTTAATAATTATTTTATTGTAGTTTAATGCTTGATAGATGGCCATATGCAATGCCTGACCATATTAAATGAAACGAATTCAGAAATGGATCATTATTAGGTCGTAAAAATAAAATATAATGTTTTATACGAAAATAAAGATTATATTTATCATCACACTATTAAGTTTACAGATTGTTTCAATGTTGAAAGAGTTTTATTGTATTTGAAAGAGTTTTATTGTAGGTCCAAGAGAATATATTAGCAATATGACCCAGTGTGTTTAGTTTTGTAAACTTTATATTTATAAATATTTAAATTTAATGGCAACTAAAATATTTTAATGTTCATGTGCATCTATTTTAATTTGCAGACTAAACTATTACCAAGGTAAATATGCCAGTCTCCTGCCTAGCCCAAAAAATCTCAAATAAATTTCACACACACACTATGGGAACATAGTGTGTACACCAATTATATACTATTTTTAGTAATCGCAAAATACAACACAATGAGTTTTCCAAATCACTATCAAAATGAGTTTTCCTGTTCAAGCTATGGTTACCACACAATATCATAAATAATGCTCTAGGATTAAAAATGAATGAAAAGCATAAAATAAACATACAAACTAGATTAACTATATCAAACCTTGCTTCACAAGCGGACACTGAAAAAGGAATGCGAGAAGTGTCCAACACAATTGCTACAACACAATGCAAGACAAGAAAAAATACATATAAATAGTAAAAAATAGAAATAATAGTCCAACGCCATATATAAAATTGAAAATGGAGAATTTCAAAAATATTCGCTTTCTATTTTGCCACTTACTATTGCTATTCTGACTTATGTGTATACATATTTATATTAATTGTAATTATAAAATAGAAAGAAACTAAAATAAAATTTTGCTTTGTTGATTTAAGTAGAAATTGACTTTAAAAAAAATTATATTACTTGTTACTCAATGATCTTTGAGAATAAACACATAGAATTGTCAGTTTCTAAGATGGATAAATAGAACAAATAATTTAATCAGCAGTTGAAATAAGTAGTTTCCATAATGTTTAATTTTACAATTAATATGTTCACTACTGAAATATAACCAAAATAACTATTGGTATAGATCAGCCAACTCACATATGGGCTGTACTGCCTCACTTCCTGGACCGACGTCCCACATGTAGCTCATGGTAGTAGAAATGGATCAACAGCTCACATTTGGGGCACTGTTTGCGTGTCACAAGTGATGTGCGAGTTTGTAAATATTCTGTACTAGTATGGAAGTCAAATTTAAACCTATTTTGTCTGTTACAGTAATACTTATATAGTCTATATTTTTTTGATATATAAGCCTATATAGGCAATCTGTCTAGCATGACTAGTCAAGACAAGTAAGGTGAGTGTTTGTTGATATAAGCCTTTGTAGTGGCTCTTACGTGGGTCTACGATAGGATTTTCATGCTATAGACTGACCCGAAAATCGTGCTATAGCTCATATATGTGGGATCCCAAAAAACACTAAAAACTGCAACAACAAAAATATAACCTCAACAACTATACTTATACGGTTTTTATGTAATATAATAACTTATTACAACATTCCACTTTTGACTTGTGACGAAGGTCGGACCAACATTATCGCGATCTATATGGAAAGATCGGATTCTTACCGCCAGTTTTTCGAGAGAAACCAGACGGCAGTAGCCATATCTGCTCGGTAGCGAACATGTGAAATATCATTGAGAACCTAATTAATGGCAAAATTAAAAAGTAATAATTAAAATTAGTATAAATACAATACCTATACGCCTCCTCCAAACTACAGTAGGAGTTGGAAATCCGTCAGTTTGGCAGTCAAATTTAGCAGTATTTCCTCTAGTTACGTTAACATTGTGTGGCTCAGATATCCATCTGGGTGGAACTGTAAAAACAAAAACAAAAAATTAAATTAATGTGTTTAATTTTAATGTTAAATATAATAATGTTTTATTAATAAAAGGTCATAAAATATCCAAAATACTTAACTACATAGTGTTCAGATTTTCTCTTGTTTAGAGCCTAGAACTAATATACAAATAAGACTTTTCAGAAAATAATATTTTCAGATGTATTAATAATATAGCAATATAGACAAACTTTGTTTGTAATACCTTTTATTTTTAAATGTTCTTGAATAATAGTATGTACTCTCTAGCTAAAGGTCTGAGAGCATAGTTTATGTTCCTCTTCAGATGAGAGAAATTATTGCAAAAAGTAGTCTCTTCAACACTTACTAGACACAGATCTTAACCAATTATTGTTCAGGGTGATTCAAATAAAATACATGGTTTTCATTAGTCCATTATTTGAATAGAAATATCCCGAAAGGTTTCATTTTCCTATCAAATTACGCTGGAGGTCTTGGAGTTTTAATTGCATATCGCATATTTGTCGACAGATGGCGCTGTTTGTCCCGCGGAGCTGTAGGCATTTGTCAACAGATAGCGCAGTGGAAGTTTCAACTTGCAGTTGTTCATTGTTGTCTATTCGAGTCAGTTTATTGCTTTGTCATTCACGATGCAATACACATTACAGCAACGTCTATTTCCTGTTAAAAACTATTGGATAACGCATTGGATAGGTCACAGGCCACAAGGAGCATACCAGAGGGAATTTGGTGTTCGCAATCAGGAACACAATACTGCAAATGGCACACAAGTTGTTGGAAACAACACAGCATCTCGTGAGTAAAACTGGCAAGAATCTGGATGATCCAAAGTTATTTTGAAGACCGCACAACTTCCAGGAATTTGTGGCTGCCAAGATCACCGGACGTGACAACACCAGATTTCTTTCTGTGGCATTATCTAAAGGGAAGAGTCTACACAGCACGGGCTGGGACTTTTGATGAACTGATGGACAATATTACACGCGAAATCAACAGTACTGACAACGCAATGCTCCAGCAAACTGCCAAAAACGACGTGTTCAGCTGTGTCTAGAGGTGGACGAAGGACATTTTCAACACTACCTTTAACAACCAATTACTCTTCCAGATATTATGTACATATATAGCACAATAGCATGTTATTTATATTTTTCTTCTTAAAATAAACACAAAATGAAAATCATAAGGTTTATATGAATCACCCTATATTATTCATCACAAACTATACTATTCATATTTTTTAAACTATGTTTTTTACTCAAAGCTACTCATGTGTAAATCACATTCTTAGAATCTTTTAAAGAAAAGAAAATTAATAACAACTATGTTGTTTGTAACGTCTGTTATTTAAAACTATTTCAGATTGTAAAAATTGGAAAACTATTTTTAAATTACGTTTTCTCACCAAATCCTAAAAGTAATGTTTTGTGTAACATAAAGTTTCAAATATCTTAGTAAATTTAAAATTTTGACCTAGCGTACTACATTCATATTTTTTTTTAATTATAATTTTTTTAGTATGACCCATAAGGATTGAATAAATATATAATTTTGAGAGCAAAAGTTACAGGCAACAAAAAATGTCTTACTAAGTTTTATTTTTATAATATTTAAGATATTATTACCTAATTTAATTCTAAAACAATTAAATGTGCAAATATGTACAGTAAGTGCTAGCCGTAAGCGTGCATTTGTGCGTTTTTCATTCCATTGCTTGTTGCTTCAGAGTTATGTGACTGGTGCAGTCTATCACAGAACATGGTTCGATTTTAAATTTAAAACTAGTTAACCATTATGGATTGTTCAATTTTGATAATAATTTATTTGTAATGACATTTTCAAATATCTAGGGAAAAATATACACAATATTTTGAGAGTATATTCTCCTCTTATTGTGTATAAAATTAACAATAGCCTCAAGGCAGAAAGCCAGATTCATGTTTAAAAATACTTCTTGATAAATACATAAAACAAACTTAGCTAAAACCTAATCAAATATCATTAGGAATATATGTTTAAAATGAAACATGTACCTTACAACCAAAAAAGTTGAACACTAAAAATATTGCATAACGTCAATTCTGAAGAAGATATTCAAAACTAAAACATACAACACCATTCAAAAAACAAGAAAATGAAATACAAAATATAAAAGCAACAAAAAGTTAGAAGCACACAAATGTCAGCACACTTTCTAGCATTAGTGACTGACATAATAGCTAAGACTAAAAATAATTTGCTGTCAAGTTTGTGTTTAATACTTGCTATTTTACATTTCTATTACTTTTATTTTACGAGCTTACTTTCTGAAGCGTTTTGAAACAATCATTTCATTTTCAAAGCTAAAAGTAGAGGGTTAGCTGTGTAAATGAAACGATTGTTTTGAAACACATCAGCTAGTAAGCTCTAAAGTATTCACTTAGTTATGTTTTATTACTTATAGTTTAATCAAGGTGATTACATCAAGCAACTTTTATTTTATTTTGATTTTTTGTTAAAATGTTTATGATTTTATTATTATTTAATTCAATCTTAAACTAAATTTTATCATTTCATTTTTCTAATACATAAAAACAATGGTCTCGATTTGGACACATTCTAATTTATTTTTGTGATCTTTATTCTACTATCATTAGTTATGGATTATATTCAAGTCATAATCAATATGTATAAACATGGACCTGGTCTACTTAGGCTATTGCTAACTTTGAATGATTGATAACAGAAATTAAGATGAACTCTGCAAAATGTCATTATTATTTTTTCAAGTAGAGGATGACAAATGATTGTAAAAATAAACATTAAGTGATTAGTGAGTAAGTTTATTTACTGCTGATGAAAATCACATTAACAATGCCAAATCTGATTATTTATTTGGAATAAATCCTATCTGTATATTTATGGTAATAAAATTATTATTGTTGAAACCTGTTCACCATGTTATTACCTTATTATTAGGCTATTTTGAAGTTACTGACTTGTAAAGACAATAAATTATTCAAAGCTTTTTGTTATTGTATGTTATGAATCGTATTACAAAACCAAATTAATTTTATAAATATTATAAAAGTACTATACAGCAAATTTACCAAAAAATGAATACTTCCAGGGGTTGAGAGTGTTATGAAAATAGAACATGATGAAAAAAAATAAATGTAGATTATATAATTATAATGAAAAATTCTTAGAAGAATGAAGATCTGGCTTAAAAGTAGTTTTGTCATCACAGTAGTTTCGCACAA
Organism: Prosapia bicincta; assembly: GCA_036971475.1. Classification (NCBI taxonomy): domain Eukaryota; kingdom Metazoa; phylum Arthropoda; class Insecta; order Hemiptera; family Cercopidae; genus Prosapia; species Prosapia bicincta. Next base: position 137,629,677 of record JBAIZL010000006.1, read on the forward strand.
GCAAAAGTTTTGCAATATGAATAGTGCCAAACAGCAATGTGCTGCTATTGTACATAAAAAGTGCCATAAGAAACAGTGCAATAGCTGCGCCGATTTGAAGAAGTAGGCCAGCTCAGTGCGAGCAAGCATGGATGTGCAGTAGAGACCGTGTAGAAATTTACGTTACCGCTAACCACCAATACCGCTGTGGCTTGTGCAGATTTTGCTGCATTTGTAGCAATGCAGGTATAGTTGCCAGTGTGTTCTCGATCCACTTGAGGGATTGCTAGTGTGCTCCAGTACGTATCTTGATTTATCTGAATTCCTAACTTGGCTGGAATAGGTTCATCATCTTTGAGCCATTTCAAGCTCATCGGTTGGTCCCCTGCTTGAATTACGCACTGAACCTGTGTACGAATTCCTTCAATCAAGTCTCCAAAAGCAATTGGACCTATTCTAGGTGGTACTGGAACATAAAAAAAACAATGAACAAATTATAGAAATTAATAAGGCAATCATTGCGTTTATTGGAAAATGACAACAGAAAAGTATAAAAATCATTGTTTAAGAAGTTGTTCAGTTGTTAGTTTGATATTCATCCAGAGCATAAAAACAATCACAAAGCTATAAAAATATTGCAACCCTATGAAATATTACAGCTAAGGAAAACAATTTTAAAAAAAGTTTAATTTAAATAAAATCTTCCATTTTGTTTATGTGAGTTCTATTTATAGAAAAAACTCTATTCACAGTTGTTTAACAGATTCTCCATTAGACATGATAAAATCCATAGGTTTTAAATACTCCCTAAAACACAATTATATAAAGTATAGAGTGAATACGATTCACAGCTTGGAATAATAGGTTTTTTGTAAAAATCTCAGGATGTAAACATTGTTAAAATGCTTCAATTTTCATGAGAATTTGTTAAATTTTTTATCTTGATCTTAGAATTTGTAAGCCTAAAACCCTTTCTTAGGTAGGTTCTTGAATGGTTTCATTATATAGGGTAAATGAAATTAAAATACAGTGTCTGACTGAACAAAAGACTAGTTCTTGATTAACCATTTTAAAGCAGAACGTTAGAGTGTGAGATATTCTTTAAAAAAATTAAGTTTTTAACAATGCTAGATGAAATAGTTGTACCAACAACGAACAACACAGAAATACCACATGTAACTAGAGTCAAGTTAAACTTTGAACAGTGAAAATACTTACACAATAATGTTAAATCTATTGTCATTTACCAAAGAATGCAATGACTGCTCTTTTCTCAAGATATCTTCTATAAATCTTTACCGTTTACTAACAAAGTAGAAGAGAGTGTTGCTTTAGCAGCTTGATTTGTAGCATGACAAGTATAAACCCCTGCATGGTGAGGCTCCAGAGATTCTATAGACAATGAACTTGTGAATTCTCCAATCTGACGCACTGAGACATCTGTATCTAGAAATGATCCATCCTTTGTCCATTCTATAGTTAAAGGTAAGTCCCCTTTGGTTATGAAACACTGAACACCTGCACGGTCACCCACATGAAGGTCCATCAAAAAAGAAAATGGTGCAATGCGTGGAGGCACTGAAACATAAATTGGCTGGCACTCTCCTGTTCTTATAGTATTTAAACTTACCTTGGAATTCTCTAAAACCACATATCTTGGCTATTATTTCATCAGATTAAAACAATAGGGTAACTTAACTTTTATAAATTTATTTCATGTACTTTCATAATATACTACATATATATTTTTGATTAAAATAATATATAAAGTTATTCCTAAAGTAATATAAATTATTTTACACCCACACACCCTGTAATGGGCTTAAATTGAGAATTTAAGTGTTACAATGGAAATTTTAAATTAAAAAAATATAAAATTTTAATTTTAAAAAATAATCATAAATATAAATATAAATACAGTGCCATAAGCAGCTATTTCAAAGAATTTTATAAAGTAAAGCCATTTTTAAAGGCGGGAGTTTTTTTATTTTATTGATTTGAAGGAGGTAAGCAACAAAGAAAAATAGAACAGTCAAAATTCATGTAGAAAGCTCATCGACATTTGTAAATTTACAGAAAGAAAAATTATGAAGATCATCAAGAATAAGGAAATTGCCAAAATTCAAAATTTTAAAAGTTATGACCAGATTTAAATTTTTGTACTAAAATATAGGTTTTCAACACCGGAAATTGTGATGTGTGGTAAATTTCAAATAGATCAAAAAAAGAAGGTTTCTAAAGTTTATAAGCCGTAAATTGTTTGTAAAAGATAGTGACATTAAAATTAGCCAAAATAAATGTTAAAACTGTTAAATATGAAAACATAAAAAAGTAAACATTAAGTTATCAAGAAACTGTTTTAAAATCGGGAATAAAATCAGTGAAACTCATTTAGAAAAATAGGGATAAGAACTGTAAACTTTTAAAAATTAAATTTGTCGGTAAATTAATTTTTAAATTTGTTGGTGACACATGACAAAAGAACGAGCTGAAGAAAGAAGAGCAGGGAAACCACCTCTGGTGGTTTTCTTTATATAATTTTATTTTTATTTAAATTTCCTTAAATAATGAAAATTATTAAAAATAAAATTATTCCCTTGTACTATAAACCTATTCTTTACAAATTAAACCTACCCATTACGGGGCTGGATTGTTGGTTTACACATGGCTGATAAGCTGCCTTGCTAACCTTTGGCTTCGGGCTTGTCTATATTGAAAAACTACTAGCTGCTTTATTTTAAAAATTCAAATATTATTTAAAGATTTTGTGTTTTCAACAAAATCTGCTACTTTGAGAGAGATTTAGCCATCTCAACACACCTACACACACAAATAAGAGAAAGATGATTCTTCATAGACAAATATTATTAAAACTGTGCTCCAAGTATTCAACTAAAAGCAAGCAATCTATCTATCAGACAATACAAACATATATTATTGCTACGTTTACTAAACCATTTTAACTCAATAAAATATTAAACTATAGTCATAAAACCTTAAAACACAGAACTATAATAATAATAAAACACAGCAGACCTCAATAATCAAATTACCTCCTTAAAGCAAAGAAAATTCGGAATTCACATTTTGTGAGAACTGAATACATCCACAAATGTATATTTCATGTTGAAGTACATCATTAAACAAGGGAGTGATAAGGTGGCTAAAGCACCAAAATCTGAGATATTCAATGAAATACCTCTGATAATTAAAAGAATAAATGTGATTGCATAGTATGAGAAGGAGGTAATTGATTCAATGCCACTTAAAGTCTCTACAACTTGCAGAGTTCAAACAGTACAACTTTTTGTTATCAGTCTCTGTTATAAGGAGGGTATGGAGTGTTTAGATTTCAGTCTAGCTAATTAATTAAACTAGTTAGATTTAGAAACAGATTTTAATTTAAACTTATTTTTTATCATAAATTATTGTTATTTATATTTAATATTTTCTATAACACCAAATAACTTTTAATGTTTGAAACTAAATTAAATTAGTTTAATCAACTATTTATGTTGTAAGTAATTATTTGTATAACCAATAGAAAACTTACTGCTGGCACCTTTCCAAAACAATTGGTCAGGTTATTGATGAAGGTAACCTGCTATTATGGCTATCGTTCAAGGTTGCAAGCGTATTGTTTATGGTTGTGGAGGGGTGTGGGATAGGCGTGTTGTGCACTATGTAATGGAAAAGAGCGTTAGATTCGACATGTGGTGTTGTTCAACATATGTTGTTTTTGTTTTATATGATGTTTGTATATTTCAAAATTTTCTGTAGTGGTTAGTTTTATACTATGGTTTAGTATGTGGAGAATACTTAAATTAGTCTTGACATTGGTAGGTGTGTTGTATATTTGTTGTGAAGCTAGATTACGGATTTATGGTTTTATGTCATTAATGTTGTTTTTGTATCTTGTGTTAAATGATCTGGTTTGGCCAATGTAGAAGATGTGAAAAAGTTGTTACATATTATTTTGTATATACTTTAGATTGTATTGTCTGCTTGTTGTTGAAAGGGCTGTAAGTGTTTTTATAAAGTTTTCGCTATTTAGTATTGATATTTGGTAATTGAGTTTTCTGAAGGTGGAAGCAATTGTGTGTGCGTGTTTGTTGTGGTAAATAATGGTGATGTATTTATTGCTTGATGTGTGGCTGTGTTGATGGTGTTGTTTATGTTTAATTTTCTTGAGTATGTTATCCACAATTGTATGTTTGTAGCCATTTTGTTAGGCAATGTATTTTATTGTATTAAGTTCTTTGTTATAATCTTTTTGTTGCATATGTGTATTGATTAGGCAGTGTAACATATGGTTAAATTCAGTATGTTTGTGTTGTGTGGGGTGATTAAATGTGTTGTGTATGACTCTATCAGTGGTTGCTGGTTTTCTATATGATTTTTTAAAACTTGGTCTTCCAAAATCCTCATTTTTGGGATTAAGCCTCCTTGCTGAAGCTCCTAAATACATATTTGATTAGAAATGATGTTTTTCTTGTTATACTTCATTATCAAAATATTTCAAAATCTATGCTCAAAAGTTGTATAAAAACTTAATAATATAATATCATTACAAGCTTGGCCCACTGTTCTACCATTTAGTAATTTTTAAATTAGTAAACATGCTCACAAGATTATTAATATTTTTAACATTTTCCATAAATAAAATAATATAAAATTTAGGAAATCACTCAAGTAATATTCTACTTTTTTTATTTATTATATTTATTCAACATGTTTTACCATGAGTTATATATAGACATTTGTTGTAGGTATTGGACTATACACACTTCCAGTGAAATACATACCGATGACATTCAGAGCCCAGTTTTGTGATTCGGCATGACCTTGTTTGTTTTCTGCCTTGCATCTGTAGTTACCTTTATCTGGGTCCCGTTGAACATTCTCCAGCAGAAGTGTTCCATTCGGAAAAATTGTTTGTCTTCTGTTGAGGGGTAACTTTCTACCATCTAAAGTGAACATAAACATATGTCAAACTTATTTACTAAACGAAATAAATCTATCGACATAAAATTGGCGTTAACTCTCATAGTTGTAAAACTGTGACCAAAATATTTAAATTATATATAAGTTAAAATTAAATATACTAATAAAATAATTTTAAAAAATAATAAAAGATCTTACTTTAAAAAATCACGACTTTGTTTCCAAGATATAGAAAGAAGTCCTTGAAGTCAGAAGCTTCTGTCAAGAAAATAAAAACCAGACAAATACAGCTCTATAAAAAACAAGAAAATATAATAAAGCCAGATCCAGTATATTGCTGAGTTTAATGTTTAACTAAAAGTAATAAATTTAACTAGCACAATTTATAAATTTACGTATTGTGTTAGTATAATTGTTTACTAGTCCATATTCCTATACTGATATGAGAATAAGAGTTGCATATTAAAATGTTTTGCTACATTAATTAATTTTTTAAAATTAGGTTCAATACAATTCGTTAAAATTAAGGACTCTGTTTATTTCCACTACAAATACGTAAACATATTGATGGCATATCTACAACTTAAGTCTGCATAACAATCATCCATCAGAGTAGTTTTTTTATTAACTGTCTGTATTCAGTTTTCAATAGAAAACATAAATTTCCCAGACAGCAAATACGAGAATGTCCCTTAAGTTAACTTTTTGAAATCTTGTTGCTGTTCATGATGAGCTGGTTGTTAATTACTTATTAAAGAAACGTTTTCGTCTTTGAACCTTTTCGTCTTTGTTCATTTACACAAACACCACACAGATCACACATACTCTTCGATCACATCACTTCTAACTTTCAAAAATTGGTACCAAAGAAGCACAACTGCAGCAATCATAGTGGCAAAAATACGAGGCTGAAGAAGTCTTAAGACGAAAACATTTCCTCCAAGTGTAAGTTAACAATTAACAACCTTTAGTTAACAAAAAGTCTGGTCGCAAGTAATATCAAAGTGTAATAAGTTTTTCCCCCCCAATTTCTGCAGCTTCTCTTATGAGTCAGGTACTATAATTATCTCATTTTACTATTATTATTATGTGTTTTATTTACTAACCTTGCTAAGATGCATTAGGATGTGTCTCACACGTGGCTTTATACAATTTTCACATGAGGTGGTGTGTAATCTATGGTTTTCTAATTTGATATCTCTCTTAATTTTACAAAAAAAAAAAATCATATATAATACTAGTTTTAGTATTACCTGGCAAAAAAACACTACTTACTAATATTTTTCAGCAACTAAAAATATCAGTAAGTGGTTTTTTAGCCAAGTGATTGTAAAAGTAGTAATTTAATAAAACTCAAGCTGTACAATACAAAAACTGCATCATTTATAGTGTTTCCTAACTAACCTGCAATTTCTGTATGCAGTATTTTTAAATACATCGTAAAAATAAATGAGTATTTGCTTTTTCTTCTACTTGTTCCTCTTTTTCAATGCCGGAATTGTGTTCATGGAGTATAGATTTAGTAAAAATGATCTTTTTATAATAAATTCCTAGTATCATGATTGTATCTCCATTTGATTGTGACATATAATTATTTTAAGTTTGAATAATAAAATTACCTTTATTATGATGAAATGACAAGGAAGGTGTATTATATAACCATTCATATATCTATATCAATAATCTATTAAAATTATATTAAATTTATTCTGGTAATTTTCTATAATCTACAGTGATAAATGACAGTAAAAATAAGCACTTTTTGAGTATAAATTTGTGTGTGACATTAGGAGATGACGTAATAAACAAGAAACTATCAATTTAGTCAACAATACATCCAATATTCACTTTGTGATTTGTCATCTATACAGCTTACCTTTCTCCCAAGTGATGGAATCTATAGGATACCCAGCAGCTGGACAAGCAATATATAAAGGTTCTCCTGCTATAGCCGAAACATTTGGTATTGCTCTTATAAAAGGTAATCCTGAAAAATTTATAGTACATTATTGCCCAAAAATAATATTCCAATTTTGTAGGTTAATTTCAAATCTTGGTTTATGTTCACCACTATTAAATAATTGGTTTTAAGCAGATAATTGTCTATCTAAGATACCAGATACCACGTGTCTGGTTCAGGCATTCTAGTTTCAACCGGCTACTGCGAAATTCTCTTTTTCAACACTTCACTCTAGTCACATCTTTAATAAACAGATTACATTTTATTGCAGACTTTAACAGTAATTTGAGAAAACTATGAAAACAGTCGTCTTTTAGAGAATAAACTATTATAGAAATGTTTACTTTCAATCCGCTCCAAAAATATTATTCATAATTTGTTTTTAGCTTAGTTATTTTTCTATTTTATTTGTTCTAATATTAATATTGTAAGGTTTTATTAATCTAACATGACCCATATTTGTTCATACTAAGCAAGTGTTTAATAATTGCTTTAAGAAATCCAAAAATTGCTTGAAAGTAATATACAAAGAGGCATGCAAAACTACGTAAAACCCCTTTCATATCTCTCAGTGGGTTTGTCTTTCCAATTAATCCAACTGTACTCTAGCTCCAACTTCATACATCTTTGTCCTTCATGCCAATAGTGGTTTTGATGAATCATTTTATACAACAGTGAAGGAGGTCGACTACCATTGGGTTATCTGGCCCCCTCCCACTCAAAATATCAGGCCACTGTGGATCAGCCTTCCAAGTCTCTTGTTACATGCCTTGAGAATTATACTGACAATGTTGTAGCTTGTTTAGTTTTGAGATAGTGTTTATCTGTGCTCACCACAGGAAGTATATACGTATTGTGAACTGTATTTTTGTTTCACACAGTGTGTACAGTTGTTTCTTTTTTTTAATATATAAGGAGTAAAAACATAAACAAGTTACGATTTCTTTTAATAAAAAATTATCACTGCTAAGCTTACTAGATAGAGGGGAATCACTCCAAGGAAGAATCGAAAAAGCTAAAACTTGAAATGTTTGACAACACACTGTGGATGTTGTTCTGCCAAGAAAGAATAATGCCAGTGTATTGCCTGGGCCCATTATAAAAGAAAGGGGAATAACTCTGAAGCAAATACTAGAGCCCGGAAGTGAAGGTGGAAAACCTATTGTAGTATCCCGTTTGTTTCAATTCTGCTAAAGTCAAGGACGCTAGAAATTTTGCCCAATCTATAAAATAGATGATAAGACTGGCTTAAACTAGAAAACATTGCCAGACAAAACCCTGGCTGAATAAAATGAAACTGTGGAAGGAATAAAAGTTTTAAAATATAGGCTAAAATTGCTCTGTGCAGCAATGCTTATGATAGATACAAGCTTCCCTTGTTTGTTATTGGCAAATGAGCAAATGAGCAAATGAGCCTGGGACATAAAAAGACATAAACTTCTCTTTATTGTCAATTTACTACTGCAATAAAAAATCTCTTCGTGTGAGCTGTATCCTTTTAAAATCTTGGATTTTTTACGAGTTTGTTTAATCTAATAAAAACGTATTGAAACAAAAAAACTCACTATTTGTGCTCTAGTGGTATTGAGTAACATCTCATCCATCTAAGAAGGATTTAGTGAAAGAAGACATAAAATCTATCTTCCTTTCACTAAATGTAACGCTACTTATTCAACCGATGGATCAGGGAGTAGTAGAATGAATTAGAGGCTGTATTGCAGAAAGTACATCGGCCTAATTTTAGAAAAGTTCGAAGAAAGTTATAATATATATCAAGCTACAAAATCCTTCAACATTAAAGATACTGATCTATATGATGTCTGAGTCGTAGAAGATACTGATCTATATGATGTCTGACTCATAGAAGATACTGATCTATATGATGTCTGACTCATAGAAGATACTGATCTATATGATGTCTGACTCATAGAAGATACTGAAACCTGACATACTGCAAAAATCATGGTGTAATCTCTGACCCAAAGTTATTTCCGAAAGTAACCAGATCAAAGCCAAGTCAAATGACAAGCAGAATATCATTAAAGATCTTCAAATTGTACGACCAAATCCCCTTGCCAGTGCAGTTCAGAAGTGGATTGCCAAATGTTACAAACACTGTGAAAATAATGAAGAGCTTAATGATGACCAAATTATTGAAGCTGTTTTTGAAAATAATAGTGAAGAGCCTGTTAAGGAGGAATGGGATGTTAACAATATCAAGCCCCCTAGTCGGATTCCACACGACGATGCCAAAACCGTTTTGATACTGCCCTACACTATATCAAGTGGAACTGAAACCTCAACACCAATGGACATTTTATGGATCAAGAAGTGGAGGAACATTGCAACTGCATCTAAAATTTCATCTGCTAAAGAAAAATCTATAACTGATTTTATTTCTAGGTAGTTTTAAAAAACTGTAAGTGCAGGAATAAACACATAGACAGTAAAATATACCATATGTAATGGTCTTTTGGTTTATTGTCATGTTTTTACTGCAGGGAATAATATAGCGTTTTTAAGGTTTAAAGATAGTTTATTTTACTATTATTCTATATTTCCTGATAATTCAACCTTTTTTTATGTTCTAACTATATTCCCAGTCCCAAAGGTGAAGGATTAGAGGGATTCTACTGTACATTGCTACACAATATTTTTTTTTCAGAAATGGTTTAAATAAATTATTTTCAAGATTTTATGAGCTAAAACCGAGATTTTTATACTTGTTCTTACAGTAGTAAAAACAAAAAAGAGCAAGAGAAAGGATTCAAGCAGCCCTTGTTGCCATATAAAACTGGAGGGCAAAGTGGTCTTTAAGAATTTCTCGACAAAATCATCTAGCCAATTTCACCCCTAAACTCACTCCTAAATAGGAGAGATATTAAACACAACTCAAACCCCAAATTGTTGGGAGTTGTGCTGGACCCTGAAGCGATGAAACAGCTAAAGCGGCATCTGATATGTACCCAACATTTAAAATGTATCCAACTCATGTATTATTAAGGCTTGGCAAAAAAATACTTTCATAAATGTTGGAATGAATCTTGGAAAGAAGAGGCCACAGGTCGTCACCTTTTTCAATTTCAGCCTGAGCCGTTGAGTGAGGACAAATTCAGGGAATTTTCATTTCCGATTGCAACTTTTAAAGCTCAAGAATGATTCGGCCATCTAGTGACAGAGGAATATTTATTTAGATTTAATCTTTCCAATTTTTCAATCTGTGCACTTTGTAAGGGTGAAGATGTAAGCGTGAAGCACATTTTGTTCGACTGCACGCACCCCATACCAATGAGGGACTTCCTGAGAGCCGAAGTGGCAACATGACAAGATATTCTCATAAACAAGAAGCATTGGGGGCTGGTAAAGATAATATACAGTGGACATCGGGGCTATCGGCTACTCTTGAAGCTGGATGCCTGTGCAAAGAAGTAAAATGTTACAGTAGTAGCACACCTAGTAAGAATTTGCACAATACAAATATGTTAATAAAATGACATTATTTTAATATTTTGCTCTAATATTATATTTCAATTACCATAAACTCTCATGTATGCTGAGTGAATGGCCTCTCCTACTTTATTACTAGCATTGCATTGATATATACCACCATCTTCCACTTGCACATTGCTGATATTCACATGACTTATTACATCACCATGTAGAGTTACATACTGCCCAATGACAAATCTGAAAATAATTTTGATAAGTAATTAGTTGTTCATGGAAAACAACTGCATATAAATAAATGAGTTTAAATCAATCTGAAAATTACATTTTTTTCCAACAAAACTTATTAAAAATTTCAAATATTAAAACTTAATAGTCCCCAACCTTTGAAAATTATATTGTTTATACCAATAAATATTACATAAATGTTACAGCTGGAAGCCTGAAAAAAGATACATCATAAATAAGCAAACATTGTTTTATAACTTGTGTTTGTTATCTTCTTATATAAATTTGGTTGTACAGAAATATGTTATAATGGCATCAGGTGTCTTCTAGTCCTCAATCTATTTCTTTCTGAAGATGATCTCGCTGTTTCTTAAATGCTCCTATGTTATGAACGAGATTTATTTAACAAATATCAATTGTCTAGCTTTAATAATGTTATTTGAAAATTAATGATTCAGTCATCACAAAATTGTATTTTATATATGAAATTAGTGTTTGCTATTTTCATTTTCACTTCAAACACACATATACATAAGTTACATTACACACGTGGGTTAAGTGTAATGTTTTAAAATCAGCATGGCATCTTCAAACTGTAAAAGAAGCCACAAACAATATAAAAAATAATCAATAGCCTCGAAAAAAATGAGAGTGGATCATATCTTGCAAAGATGTATAACGTTGGAAAAGCTATAAATCTGACATCAAAAAAGAAAAGACATGCTTTTGAAATTTTATCGTGATCATAGATAAAAAAAGAAAAACTTCAAAAAACCAAAAAATGTAAAACTGGAGGAGAATATTTTTTGGTGGTTCGTGCAAAAGAGCAACAAGGGAGAGCCTGTTTATGGACCTTTACTGTGTGAAAGGGTTTGGAAATGACTTTAAGGCAATGCTGATTTTAGGCTATTACTGGACTGTTAAAGAACTTTAAATTACAACATGCTATTTGTGAGTTAGGAATTCAGTGTGAGTATTTGTCTGGTCATAGACCTGGAGCTATTCTTAACCCTAGATTCATAAACATTTGTCTACCAGACGATGCAAGATTCCAGGAATTTGTAATTTGGTATGATGGAGTAGAGCGGGAGGGCTGACATCTCCTTCCCTCAACCTTTGGTCCCACTGTCATCCCACGGATATATTTGATGTGTAAGTGCTTTGAGGTTACGTTAAGTTTTCTTTGCCCAGTCGTCTGAGAGACGAGTGTTTAGGAATAGCGGGAGTGTGAGTTTTCCAAAGACCAATGCCCATCTAGGAAGTATTTACTTTCCAAATCAAGTAGATATGGTCTAAAATTAGTTATACTAAGTAACTTAGAAACAAGATATCTACTTGACGGTATGCCATACTTGTGGAAGTCTTCAAACACATCCGGCCTGCAATTCGGTGCCTATTTTACAATAGAACTGATAAAATCTATCCATTGGCACAAATAGAAATGTAACCACGGATAATTGGCTTAAATCCATCCCATTAACAATAGACTTGTTGAGAAACCACCAAATAACAGCTGTAGGTACTCTATGAAGTGATAAAAAAAGGAAATCCTTCTATAAATAAAGGAATTAAAAACAAGGAAGATTGAATCAGTAATATTCGCCTATGACAATGATCTTGTATTAGTTTCATACAAAACCAAAAAGGCTAAGATGGTATGCCAGGCCTCCACTACTCGTGAATAAGGCCCAATAGCAGAACCTACGGGAAAATCAGCAATTGTTTAGTTCTGTAACTTAATTAGAGGGGAAGTTGATGCTTTTGATGAGATATCTTCCAATATGACACGTAACCGAAAGACACAGAAATGCATCTTTTAAAGAAAGACTCTCTGCATCTTGTATGGTATGATAAACACCACATTAGTGAATTCCTATGCAATATATGTTCACAGTAAGATTAAGAAAGGGAAAAAATTTATCTGCCTAAGGAAATTCGCCAAACAAATGTCCAAACAGCTGACAAAATCGCACCTATAGAAGATAATACAAATACCAATGCTACGAAAGAATCTAAAGGTTAAAAGCAAGCAAGAGATACTTGGAGAAGACGCATTACCTAATGACCTTGAATCTCAAGAACATGCTGGAAGGAAATGTGTGCATTTTGACGATCTATAAAAAGGAGGATGACTAGATACTCCTGTTTCAGCTCCAAAAATTTTTCTGTCTAGAACATCAAGCGAAAATGTGTACAGCCTGTTCATAGATGGGAAAAGTAAATTACTACTTATAACTAAGGTAATATTACATTTAATTAAATGATTTTGAAATAAATATATATATAAACATAAATATATTAAACATAAATATATATAAACATATATATATATATATATATATATACATAAATATACATAAACATGAATGTATATATATACATAAATATATATAAACATAAATATATATATATATAAACATAAATATATATAAACATAAATATATATAAGCATAAATATATATAAACATAAATATATATAAGCATAAATATATACAAACATAAATATATATAAGCATAAATATATATAAACATAAATATATATATATATATATATATATATATATATATATATATATATATATAAACATAAATATATATAAACATAAATATATACAAACATAAATATATATAAGCATAAATATATACAAACATAAATATATATATATATATATAAGCAATATATATATATATAAACATAAATATATATATAAGCATAAATATATATAAGCATAAATATATATAAACATAAATATATATATATATATATATATATATATATATATAAACATAAATATATATATATATATATATATATATATATATATAAACATAAATATATATATATATATATATATATATATATATATATAAATATAAATATATATATATATATATATATATATATATATATATATATATATATATAAACATAAATATATATATATAAGCATAAATATATATAAACATAAATATATATATATATATATATATATATATATATATATATAAACATAAATATATATAAACATAAATATATATATATAAGCATAAATATATATAAACATAAATATATATAAGCATACATATATATAAACATAAATATATATATATATATATAAGCGTAAATATATATAAACATAAATATATATAAGCATACATATATATAAACATAAATATATATATATAAGCATAAATATATATAAACATATATATATATATATATATATATATATATATATATATATAAACATAAATATATATATATATATATATATATATATATATATATATATATAAATATATATATATATATATATATATATATATATATATATATATATATATATATAAACATAAATATATATAAACATAAATATATATATATATAAGCATAAATATATATAAACATAAATATATATAAGCATACATATATATAAACATAAATATATATATATATAAGCATAAATATATATAAACATAAATATATATAAGCATACATATATATAAACATAAATATATATATATAAGCATAAATATATATAAACATAAATATATATATATATATATATATATATATATATATATATATATAAGCATAAATATATATAAACATAAATATATATATAAGCATACATATATATAAACATAAATATATGTATATAAGCATAAATATATATAAACATAAATATATATAAGCATACATATATATAAACATAAATATATATAAACATAAATATATATATATAAGCATAAATATATATAAACATAAATATATATAAGCATACATATATATAAACATAAATATATATATATATAAGCATAAATATATATAAAAATAAATATATATAAACATAAATATATATAAGCATACATATATATAAACATAAATATATATATATATATATATAAGCATAAATATATATAAACATAAATATATATAAGCATACATATATATAAACATAAATATATATATATATATATAAGCATAAATATATATAAACATAAATATATATAAACATAAATATATATAAGCATACATATATAAAAACATAAATATTTATTTTTTGTACCAGGTAGTCCACAGAGGAATAATTATGATTAGTGTAACCAAGAAGCATAGATTATGAACCTAGGGTTAAGAAGTGAAGGTTAATCTTTGGATTCTATCTATAATGCTGACAAAACCAGACTAAACTTGAAGTCCCTTCCCAGCAGCCCAAGAAAAGATTGGGGTACAGTTATGGTATTAATATGTGCCACTGCAAGGAAAACAAAAAACCCTCATTGCTTCAAACATGCCTTCTCTACAAACCTGTGTTAGAACCTGAGATAAATTCCAAGAGTGGACCTGTCCTTGGATACAACAATGCCTTGGGATAAACAAGAAGACAGCTGTTGGACCTAGTTTTTCTTCTGAAGAAAATGCATGATTTACCAGCCAAGAAAAGAGAATCAGTAGAACATTTCTAAAATTATGTGTTAACAATTATTTCATGCTATGCATTAGCAATGGCATACAACTATACATAAGAACTGTGGTGTGTACTGTATATGAAAGTTTTATTGATAATGTATACTTATAAAAAATACATACAGTACTTATAAGGTACAGGCTTATACATTATTATACATAGGTCTGTTTAATTATAAAGATAGAATGTTTGTTTCCTTATGTTTCTTATTTATTCTACCTTTATTATTAACTATTTTAGAATACATTAGTACAATAGGCCTCTTTATCTAATAACTAATTGGTCATTGTATTACAGTAAAGTATTGTATATACAGTTCAATAGTACAACCAATGGGGGCGATAAGGTCCCCGCAGGGCTAAAGCCCCATTAAAATTTAAAAGAATCAAGTGTAAATGGAAATTAAAACAACATAATAACCTCCGATCTTACGCACCTATTGGTTACCAACACGCTACAATCGGCAGTGCTGCACGCTGGTACTGCAGTGAAAGAAAACCATTCCTATTTTATTATTGTAAAATAATACTAATTTTTTATAAGGTGATCTTATGCCTAAAACATATAAATTCGATAGTATATTTGTATAAATACTATGCTATTGTAGCATTGCACCTACTTATACTAAAATAGTATGTTCTTATGACAAAATAGTACAAGCTCTATACCAATTTTACATAGAAATCTACACCAGCCACCACTACACACAGCAAAAATATATAATCCCATTCAATGTTCCGAGGGTAAGCCCGTTCTCGCAAATTTTAATTAATGACTTATTTATATTACTGTGCCAACGTTGAAATAGTTTTATGTGCGACATTTGATGGTGATGTGATAGACCTAGAAAGTGAAAATATTATAGGCTTCGCATTGCATCTTAAAAATTGGTTTCATATGTGTAGTATTAAAGAGGCCCCGCTTTTCTTTTCACAGTGGGCCCTTGATCACTTACCGTTGCCCCTGAGTACAACATAAATGTTTTCTAAAAAGTCAACTGTAGTTTTGTATTTAATTTCAATTTAACTACCCAAACAACCTTCAGTCCATTCGACTATCTTCTGTAATAAAAAATAATAATAAATTAGAACATATATCTCACAACTAGACCCATATTTTAAAAATCAAAACTAATACAAAAGTAATAAACTGAAATTATAAAACAGCTTATGAAAACAAGAGAAATAAAAGAATAGTTCAAGATAGCAATAAGCACAAATTATAAAATCTATTAATGAATAAGATTTTCAAAATTGTTAAGATGTCCATGATGAAGATATATTTAAAAAAAATAACTTATATTCCTCCGTAGTCATGCTTTGACATAGAAAACCATTAAATATTTTCTAAAAGCCATTTTTTGCTATGAACTCACAGGTGAGTACTCATAGATGCCACTAAATAAATACTAGCCATGCTCAAGCAAGAGTTTCCCAGCTGCTAGTAATCCAAATGTTAAGAGATTTCTCTTAACTCGCTAACTTTTGATTATAACTTCTTATAACTCGCTAACTTTTGATTATGAATACTGATGCTACAGGTGGAAACAGACAAGTCATATACAGTAGAGTCACGATAATTCGAGGTGAATGGGGCCGAGACTCCCTCGGATTAGACGGAAAAAGTTCCTGAGCATTAGAAAAAATAGGACTTTTAATGAACCCTAATAGGCCTACAGTAAAACCCCTCATATCCAGATCAATGTGGCAACAGCAGGAACCAGATTTATTAATAGTGGGAATAAACAGCAGTCCAGCTAATCATGAGTGCCAACATTGTTTGATTGATTTGTTTACTTCAAGAGAGTTTATTTTCTGGTATGTCAAGCACAAGACTAGACATTTGTGCAGGGATATTTGTTGACTGTCAAAACTTACAGTGTAAATAAAGAAAAATATTTATGGCCCATTGACCTTCTGTCATCTAAACATAACTGATACTGACATTCAAACACAACATAACAGCCAGCATGACCACAAACATTTCTTGGACGCCCCACTCAATTTCTTTCAAATAGATAAAATAGGCTCAAATAGAAATAGGCTCGAATCATACGGAAGCTCAAAATATCAGGACTCAGATTTTTGAGACTCTACTGTATCTCCCCTCTCCTTCACAGCTTAACTGAGTAGTACATATATTTTCCTCACACAATGTGGATCCAGTAGTAGTATTATTTTAGTATTTAATGAAAGTAATAGTTAATTTTAAATAGTTACACAAGAACTAAATATAGCTTTCTTTACATATGATAGAGCTCTACTCTTGGCAAAAATCAATGTGGCATCAACAAGACAAAACCTCTACAACATACTAAACACCTTGATATATTTATTTAAATTGAACAAACAATTTAATTCTTTCCTTTGTAGAAAATCTACTCAGCTTGACAACTCTTTTAGTAACACAAATATAACATCACTTTTGGGGCAAATAACCAGTCGACTGCTCAAGGAATAGATTTTACTAAGAGGTTTTTCATTAAATGATGCTGATGTTCTAACTATACCTCTTATTTTTAGAATTTAGTGATTTCCATCCTTTAAAATTTTGTGCCTGGTGTCTAATAGAAATATAGAAAAAGTTAATCTTATGCTCAGGTGGTTAATCAAAAGTTTTTAAAAAATTTCAAAACATTAGCTCACCTTTCATTCTGAGGCAAAGGAAATCCATCTAACTTCCAAGTAATTCTGGGTGTGGGGTTACCCATTGCTATACATTTGAGAGATACTGGAGGCCCCGGTTGTAAGGTCTGGTGAATGAACTTGTATAACAACTGTGGATGCGCCACTGAAACCATTGAAATATACTTTAATTTATATAGTTTTATTTAATGTAGAAAGATATATATGATATTATAAACAGTAAAAAATTTAAATGGCCTTAAATGTAAAAGAAAATTTAATTTTAGATTGTAAGTAAATCCAATATCATAGTAGTCAGGATGTTTTTTCTATTTATTTTATGAAGAGTTTGTAAAGGATTTTATTGCTAATTTTTTTCAATATTTTTCTTGGGCTTAGTTTAACATGAAATGTGATGTATTTTAATTGCAATATCTTAAATTATTATGTAACATTGATTAAGTTCATCCCATTCATTTGCTTCTAATTTACTTTCTATCGCTACGTTTGTACAAAATATTTTGCTATAGGAAATTCATAAAATACTATATAAAAAATATAAAGAATTTCGGTTATGAATTTTGTCAAAGTTGCGAGTTTTAAAAATTCACACCCAAAGTAAATGAGTTAAGCATTTTGCTATTTTTTAAAAAATGTAGGCTGTAAGCTTAAGAATTACACTTGTAGAGTTATTTTAAACATGGTTTAAAAGTGTATGAATTATAAAAATTAAAATAACTTATCTATTATTTAATCAGCATACAAATTGTATGTTTCAAGACTGAATCTTCGAAAGCGTATAAAAATACAAAATTTAAAATTGTAAAATGAATTACCAACTTTTTTTTGAATGATACAGGTTTTTGCTGATGTTCTTGCATTTAATTGGCTCAATCAATTCTGCTTAGAAAGCTTATAAAAAGTGTTTAAACTCATAAAAAAGAAGTGCATTTTAAGTATTAGCATTAATAATAAAAACAACTTTTAAAATATAAAAGAGGAATGTTGAAAAAACAACTATTAGAAGTTTCAGTTTTTGCGTTGGTTTTTTTATATTTACTTATAGTTCCAGGCAAAACCACTCTCACTGAAGTTTTTTAGCAGATACCTTTTGCACTGATGATGAAGGCTGTGAGTTATGACCAAGACTACTCCTCGGTGAGTCTGTGGTGTTTTGGTATTCTGTGATATGTTGTTATTGTCCATAGAGTGATTATTAATTTCGTGCTCGAATAAACTGTTTGACCGTGAGAGTGTTACACCATTTAGTATGTGTTGCGTTAGGTTTTTCTTGTAAATTTTAAATTTTTCTGTTGTGTTTAGTTTGTTGCTTTTCATGATCAAGTGTTGAATTTTTAGTTTTGTATCTGTGTTGGTCTGTGTGAGTTGCATGTTCTGTATATATATATATATATATATATATATATATATATATATATATATATATATATATATATATATATATATATAGCAACATTTTATTTGGGTTTTGTGTTTTTGATGTCTTAATGTGTTCCTTGTATCATGTGGTGAAGTTTCTTCTTTTTTGACCCGTGTAAATACAATTAAAGTAATAGTACAACATAATTTTAAAAGCAATTTATCCACTCATGCTCCATTAACACATAAAATCAGAATATACAATTTGCACAATGTAGGTTTCTTTAGATCATGATAAAAAGTAATCACTTTCTAAAAATTAAGAGTACTTGCTTATTATAAGGAGGTCACTATCGTACATATGTTATTTAAATGCAGATTGCTCACCCCCAAAGCAATGCGTATAAAAAGAATCTAAAACATGTCCTGCAGCTATATTGATAGTTATTATTTTTGTTATTGCCACGGTAGGTTAATTTTATATATCTATATTGAAATATATCTCTAAAGTATCCAATCAGGATGCATTTAGTTGTAATTTTATGCTTTTAACCAAACAAACGTACACATGTAAGGCTAGAATAGAGATCATGTGACGTCACCTAGTATAAAGTAGTATTCCGCAGAAGTAGACGTCTAATTACGTAATGTTGTAAAAATTACAACCAAATCTATCCTAACTGGAAACTTTGTAGGTATATTTAAATATATGTATAGGCCTACGTAGTATGGCATGCCGTCGATACAAGAACGTAGTACTTCTTATTACGATGCACTGAATTTTTTACCCAACTTTAACTTAATAAAAAATAAGGCTTTGTGTAAAAAAAAAAATTGTATGCATATGGCCTTAGGATATGTTTTATGTAGTCATTTTTAGAGCCTAGTAAGAAAAATCCCTCTACAATAGTGGACTCTATATAATACGTAAGTGCCAAATTAGGCAATATAAAGTTCTTCTTCTTTTGCCCAAATTAGGCAATAAATATACAACACTTCTACAAACACCTACAAGATGGA
Organism: Prosapia bicincta; assembly: GCA_036971475.1. NCBI lineage: Eukaryota > Metazoa > Arthropoda > Insecta > Hemiptera > Cercopidae > Prosapia > Prosapia bicincta. Next base: position 137,649,731 of record JBAIZL010000006.1, read on the forward strand.
GGAGCAGAGCTCTACTGAGTGCGAAAAGAGTTGAAACAATATATTTAGAATAAAATTCAGCAAACGCCTATCACTGTAGTATTTTTAATAATCTGGCTTCTTAGAAAGTGGGGTATCAAAATATAAGTTACCAGTCAGCAGAGTTTATGTTCAGTCAGGAATGACACGAGGAGGCCTGTCTGCTATTTCACTTAATGTCTAAAGCATCTGGTATCTAATTTTGATTTCTACTAGTTTAATCAAAGCTTTAAAAAAATGCGTAGGTTATAAAATGTTTGTATAACAAAGTTTAAAAAAGATTAGCATGGCTTTTTTATTACTAGAAAATAAGTTATTGCTGGTAGTGTCAACTATATACAGTGTCTTTTTATATTCTAACTTAGCCTGTACCATCAGTACTTGCTGAGAAGTAAATTTTGAAATTTAAGTTAATTATTTTAAGAAGCTCAGTAACATCTAAAAGTCAAAGCAGTTTGCTTAACCTAAACATAAGATATTATCTGGCTTGTAAACAAATCTTGAACACATCTGCAAGTTTGTGTGTACTTGTGTGTTTGTTGTGGTAAGTGATGGATGTGTATTTATTGTCAACACCATCAAACAGCCACACTGACAAGTCACACAAAAACAATAAATAAATGTCCATCACCTCTCACAACACACACACAAAATTGCTTCCCCATTCAGAAAACTGAATCGCCAAATATACAAAACAACAAATACTTCAAAACAATACATACAACTCTATGGACAAAGAGACAAATACAATCTATCTGGTATACACAAAGTAACATATAACCATGGCCCCAGCTTCTACATTGCCCAAACCGGTAGATCATTTAACGCAAGTTTCAAAGAACACATCAAATAAACACATAAAACCAAAATCCAGTTACGCAACACATACAAAACATCCAACACACATACAATAACATTCATACTAATTTAAATTTTCTCCACATATTAAACCACAGTAAAAAACTAACAACTACAGAAAAATTTAAAATATTCAGACACAAATCAACAATCTTAAACCACCGCACACATTTCTAATCTAACATCTTATCCTTTATATAGTAAACGACCCGCCGAAACCAAACCCTCTCCACCCTCATAAATTATACATCCAGCGACCTTGAGCGATTGCCCATGTTAGTGAGTCGGCTTTGTCAATGAAATGATTATTTCGAAATGCGTCACCAAGTAAGTTCAAAAGAATTCATTCAGTTACACAATAATCTTACCAAATGCTGAAGTGCAAATATTTACACATAGTATCTATAAATTACAAATAACATATGGCCAAAATGTAAATTGTATATTACTTCTCACATTATTGTTTAAAAGCTTAAACATTATTAATGTATTTTATTTTAAAACTCACTTCCAAGTACAAGCTGCATTGAACTCTGGACATTATCATCTTCTCCTTGGACTATACACTGGTACATCCCTGCATCTTCTCTCTGAACTCGTGGAATCACAAATTTTTCCGAGTTGGTTGCAGGTCCTACAATATGACTATCTTTCAGCCATGTTCGGGATGTTGTAGCTCCTAGAATACCCCCTGATACAAAGCAATAGATCTCAGCTCTTGAACCAATATCAACTTTGAATTGTCCACTTGGTTGAAGTGCGACAGTAAGAGAAGATTTTACCTGATAGACAAGGTGAAAAATATTATGGTTAGTTTTTTCTTATACTGATGCTGAATTACAAGAAATAACACTACTAAAGTAATAAAATTAGGTAATTTTAATGTTTACTTATTTCCTAGAATCTCTGACAATGATTAAATTTTGACAGAAGTTTTAAACACGTAAAATGGAAGCATAAATCAAAATGAAACTAATATACTAATAGATGTGTAATATTGGTGATGGAAGCTGGAAAAAACTGAATACAAAAAGGTTGCTTATCAAAAAAGCAGCATTTGAAAAATATATTTTTCTTTGTCACCTTTCATAAGTGGTTATAGTTGTATAAGGAAAAGTAATTTATATTTTTGGAAGTCTATACATTGCTTACCAACATCATTGCCAATGTTTTACTAATGAGTCATGATGTTTACTATGAATTTGTTTCTTTTTTGTGCAATGTTTGTGTTGTACATCTTGAGGTTTTTTAAATTGGTACTATTGGTAAAATTTGGCAAAAAAACACTACTTACTGATATTTTTCAGAAGACTCTTTTTACACTAGGTCAGTGCATTGTTCAATGCTGTAAGTCACAGACAAGACTTTTGTTCTTTTTTAGTATTAGTACTAATTTTATTCAATTTTCTACCTATTTTGTTCTTAGATCTATATTGAAATCTATGATCTTAAAAATAGTCGTAGTCCTTCATATCTTTACACCCATTGTCTAATTTCTATTAGTCTCTATTTAAACACTAACACAATCCTTACTGATTCAAGAATATTTCTGTTTTTGTTCATTAAAAAAACTGTAACTTATTTTGTAAGCCTACTTTTATTCATCATGCCAAGGTAAAAAAAATTGTAATCTATAATTTTTTTAATAATTATCTTCATTTATCTCATGATTACATTTTTATTCTGACCCCATTATTTTATTTAAATGTAAATTATCATCCAAATTTTTATTTTAACTCTAGTTTTTCATTTCTACATTCCTTGTCCAATGTAGAACATTCTGCATTTACAAAGCTTCTGGGCAGAGAGCCATGTTATAGTCTGTAAATATATAATACTGAAAGAAAATGTATGTTTATTTTAGAGACTCATGGTCAGATAACATTTTAGAGGTCATATGTTATCTATTTCCCTCACATTTACCATTGCTATAAAGTATTTGTTTACAAGAGCCTTCACTCTTTTATTCTAAATATGTAGAAATGATGAAGGAGTAAAATAAGTAACAGTTAACACCAAAAGTAACCTTGTCTGGAATATAGCTACATAATAATAAATTTTCTGAATTTGGTCTTTACAGCGCACCTCTAATACTGCTTATCAGTTTCCTTCTCAGAAAAATCTAAACCACCTTTAACCCTAGATTACTTATCTCTAAATTTTGCCACACGATTACTTATGTATCGTCAATTTAACTACTCCAATTTCTTTGTTTTTCTTTGCCAAAAATAATATATTAAACATTGTAATAACCCACACTTCTTTAGCACATGGAAAAAATATTATAGTAGCTACAAATACTACTATTAGAAAGAAGAAGAATAAATACGACTAAGTTATAATGGAATAGTGAAACAAATGTTTAAAAAAGTCTTTTTAAAATAATGTTAAACACAATTTAATTATAAAAAACACAGAATGTAACAAACGAATGAATTGTAGAACAGGTTTTTAATTAAATTAAAGAATTTTTACAAAAGAGAATACAAACATAGAACAAAATCACACTATCACTTATGTATCGTCAAATGACGACATGAGCTCCGTTTCACTAAGACGCATGCGAACTTTAGAGGCAAAACTGCACATCTGACATCAGCTGTTGTAGGTACGAAGTTACTGGAAAGATGAATGTACCTGAATCGCTCATTTGTCAGGTACAGATATTTTTCAGATGGAGTGTCGTCATTTTGGGGTTAAAGTGAAGGTACATAAGTTTATATAAAAAATATCCTCTCAACCCTTAAATGGATATTATTTATAAATTTTGTCTCATTTACCTCTTAACTGATAGAGTAGTGATTTATGACTCATTATTTCGATGCCACATGGTTTGGCAATCCTTAAATTATTTACAACTTTTTAAAAAAAAATGTTTTAACTTGCCTATAGTAGCACTTACTTTTTTTGTTGTTGCACTTCGCGTACTAGTGGCTCACGCGAAGATGGAATCAACAAATGTCTTAAATTATTGTTTTTGAAATTTACTATTCCTCAGTCATTGTCTACATCCAGATAAAACCAGATAACAAATTACCCTTACACGCATGTGTATTGTCTCCAACTGACATCAATGCCTCTGCCTTTGGATATGTGTGTCAGCATGACACATAATAAAAACACTAAATACATGCCTAATACACTGATTGAAGATAACTAGGGTGTTGTGACAAAAAATGACAAAAAACAGTCATTATACTTGTTTGCAACTGGTTGTGACTCAGAAGATAAACTAGGTGTTGATCAGAGTATTTACAATAGGGAAGACAGAGCACTACTGGGGTAGAAACAACAAACATTGAGGACAAAAAACAGTCATTATACTTGTTTACAACTGGTTGTGACTCAGAAGATAAACTAGATGTTGATCAGAGTATTTACAATAGGGAAGACAGAGCACTACTGGGGTAGAAACAACAAACATTGAGTACAAAAAACAGTCATTATACTTGTTTACAACTGGTTGTGATCAGAAGATAAACTAGGTGTTGATCAGAGTATTTACAATAGGGAAGACAGAGCACTACTGGGGTAGAAACAACAAACATTGAGGACAAAAACATTCATTATACTTGTTTGAAACTGGTTGTGACTCAGAAGATAAACTAGGTGTTGATCAGAGTATTTACAATAGGGAAGAGCACTACTGGGGTAGAAGCAACAAACATTGAGGACAAAAAACAGTCATTATACTTGTTTACAACTGGTTGTGACTCAGAAGATAAACTAGGTGTTGATCAGAGTATTTACAATAGGGAAGAGCACTACTGGGGTAGAAGCAACAAACATTGAGGACAAAAAACAGTCATTATACTTGTTTGCAACTGGTTGTGACTCAGAAGATAAACTAGGTGTTGATCAGAGTATTTACAATAGGGAAGACAGAGCACTACTGGGGTAGAAACAACAAACATTGAGGACAAAAAACAGTCATTATACTTGTTTGCAACTGGTTGTGACTCAGAAGATAAACTAGGTGTTGATCAGAGTATTTACAATAGGGAAGAGCACTACTGGGGTAGAAGCAACAAACATTGAGGACAAAAAACAGTCATTATACTTGTTTACAACTGGTTGTGACTCAGAAGATAAACTAGGTGTTGATCAGAGTATTTACAATAGGGAAGAGCACTACTGGGGTAGAAGCAACAAACATTGAGGACAAAAAACAGTCATTATACTTGTTTACAACTGGTTGTGACTCAGAAGATAAACTAGGTGTTGATCAGAGTATTTACAATAGGGAAGAGCACTACTGGGGTAGAAGCAACAAACATTGAGGACAAAAAACAGTCATTATACTTGTTTACAACTGGTTGTGACTCAGAAGATAAACTAGGTGTTGATCAGAGTATTTACAATAGGGAAGAGCACTACTGGGGTAGAAGCAACAAACATTGAGGACAAAAAACAGTCATTATACTTGTTTACAACTGGTTGTGACTCAGAAGATAAACTAGATGTTGATCAGAGTATTTACAATAGGGAAGAGCACTACTGGGGTAGAAACAACAAACATTGAGGACAAAAAACAGTCATTATACTTGTTTACAACTGGTTGTGACTCAGAAGATAAACTAGGTGTTGATCAGAGTATTTACAATAGGGAAGACAGAGCATTACTGGGGTAGAAACAACAAACATTGAGGACAAAAACATTCATTATACTTGTTTGCAACTGGTTGTGACTCAGAAGATAAACTAGGTGTTGATCAGTGTATTTACAATAGGGAAGACAGAGCACTACTGGGGTAGAAACAACAAACATTGAGGACAAAAACATTCATTATACTTGTTTGCAACTGGTTGTGACTCAGAAGATAAACTAGATGTTGATCAGGGTATTTACAATAGGGAAGACAGAGCACTACTGGGGTAGAAACAACAAACATTGAGGACAAAAAACAGTCATTATACTTGTTTGCAACTGGTTGTGACTCAGAAGATAAACTAGGTGTTGATCAGAGTATTTACAATAGGGAAGACAGAGCACTACTGGGGTAGAAACAACAAACATTGAGGACAAAAAACAGTCATTATACTTGTTTACAACTGGTTGTGACTCAGAAGATAAACTAGATATTGATCAGAGTATTTACAATAGGGAAGACAGAGCACTACTGGGGTAGAAACAACAAACATTGAGGACAAAAACATTCATTATACTTGTTTGCAACTGGTTGTGACTCAGAAGATAAACTAGGTGTTGATCAGAGTATTTACAATAGAGAAGACAGAGCACTACTGGGGTAGAAACAACAAACACTGAGGACAAAAAACAGTCATTATACTTGTTTGCAACTGGTTGTGACTCAGAAGATAAACTAGGTGTTGATCAGAGGATTTACAATAGGGAAGAGCACTACTGGGGTAGAAGCAACAAACATTGAGGACAAAAAACAGTCATTATACTTGTTTGCAACTGGTTGTGACTCAGAAGATAAACTAGGTGTTGATCAGAGTATTTACAATAGGGAAGAGCACTACTGGGGTAGAAGCAACAAACATTGAGGACAAAAAACAGTCATTATACTTGTTTACAACTGGTTGTGACTCAGAAGATAAACTAGGTGTTGATCAGAGTATTTACAATAGGGAAGAGCACTACTGGGGTAGAAGCAACAAACATTGAGGACAAAAAACAGTCATTATACTTGTTTACAACTGGTTGTGACTCAGAAGATAAACTAGGTGTTGATCAGAGTATTTACAATAGGGAAGAGCACTACTGGGGTAGAAGCAACAAACATTGAGGACAAAAAACAGTCATTATACTTGTTTACAACTGGTTGTGACTCAGAAGATAAACTAGGTGTTGATCAGAGTATTTACAATAGGGAAGAGCACTACTGGGGTAGAAGCAACAAACATTGAGGACAAAAAACAGTCATTATACTTGTTTACAACTGGTTGTGACTCAGAAGATAAACTAGGTGTTGATCAGAGTATTTACAATAGGGAAGAGCACTACTGGGGTAGAAGCAACAAACATTGAGGACAAAAAACAGTCATTATACTTGTTTACAACTGGTTGTGACTCAGAAGATAAACTAGATGTTGATCAGAGTATTTACAATAGGGAAGAGCACTACTGGGGTAGAAACAACAAACATTGAGGACAAAAAACAGTCATTATACTTGTTTACAACTGGTTGTGACTCAGAAGATAAACTAGGTGTTGATCAGAGTATTTACAATAGGGAAGAGCACTACTGGGGTAGAAACAACAAACATTGAGGACAAAAAACAGTCATTATACTTGTTTACAACTGGTTGTGACTCAGAAGATAAACTAGATATTGATCAGAGTATTTACAATAGGGAAGACAGAGCATTACTGGGGTAGAAACAACAAACATTGAGGACAAAAACATTCATTATACTTGTTTGCAACTGGTTGTGAGTAGTAAGGGGTTTGCTGGCCCTACCGGGCGTACGCAGCCGGTTCTGCCGGGTGTACGTAAATTACGTCATCACGTTGCCCCTTCCTTGGCGGGGAGCTCCAGCTCTCCCCCCTCTCAGTTCTCTGGTTCAGACAAGTCTATCGCGTTGTGTAATACGTAAATTGGACGTAAGAGGATAGAAATAGAATTGGCACAGCATCACTACACGCGTCTAGAAAAACCTTAGACGAAACAGTGTCAACAATTAGCAGACAATTATAAAAATCAACAGAAAATATTGCTACAAATAAACACAAGTAATATTTTAAAAAATGTTTAGAGTAAATTCCCACTGAGGTCGACAAAGAAAAATTTTATTTAAGTTAATTTTTATGTTAAAATAACAACTGATATAAATATGTATATACACATGATATAATCCAATATTAAATGCAAAATAGAAATCCCCTTTCTTGAAATTTTCCATTTTTTTCTCTACACAGAATATGGTGTTGGACTATTATTTTTGTTTGTTGCTATTTATTCCCATTTTTTCATTTCTAATTTATAAACCTAATGGTGTTATATAACTTTTCCCAATCTATCAATCTCTTTTAATACTTCATTATTTCATGGAAATCCTCTCTTTTAATTTCATATACATCTTTAAGTAAGAGATATCTACGAATAGAAAAGTTGGCTCAGTGCCAAAACGCTGGATTTCAAACATTCAGTTCGATTCCCACCGAGTCATCAACTTTTTAAAATTCAATTAATAAATAAATATTATTGTAAAACTGTATCAACATCAATTGTCATCCACTACAGGTTGTAAAAAAAGGAATTTGAACTTCATTGGATGAATAAAAACGTATTTTATTAACGATTGAAAATTTGCACAAGATATATATATATATATATATATATATATATATATATATATATATATATAAGGAGAGTGTGAGTTAATCGAAGGAATTGAATGACGGTTTAAAAATAAAAACCAGGCAATTTTTTTAGAGACAAACTTTCATATTATACGCAGATTAAAACGTAGTAAGTGGTTTTGCTAACCATAACTATATACCACATGTGGTAGGTCATACAGCACAGCAGAATAGTGCGTAATTTACAAGTCACAGAGAATAAATTTCTTTTTATCAGTGTTCGAATATTTTCTGTGACGTAAATCATTTCAAAGCTATCACCAGACGATGATAAGACTGTAAGAAGGATATTTAATGCACAAAAACGTGGAAAAGAATTTTCGAGGGTTGATGAATGAGGACTACCCTGACTTTAGTTCGGAAGGTGAGGACAATCATTGCCCATGTGGCCAGAGCTTCTTCTCATGTTGTAAGCTTCATCCCATCCCTACAGAAGGTATCTTTGTCTACAGTTTTAGTAAAATAAGGCAAGGGAGGAACAAGATGAATATCGGTAGAATTAAAATGCGCGTATTGCAATGCCTAGTAGTGGTCGTAATGGAGAATGTAAGGCCCACTTGTCAGAAACATAGGTCCTTATTTTACTGTATCGAGATGTTTCTAAGGATAGGCATGTTTCCCGTATAAGGATATATATATGTTTAGTATGTTTTCTTGTAAAATAATCAAAAACAACTGAAATTATTCAAGTACAAGAATTACTTATTAATTTCTTATTTCCACTCTATTTATATACTTCGAATGCTTCACATACATTCATTCTTAATCCTTTATTTTTATCTTTTTTAAGTTTATTATTTCAATATTTGGAAATTGGTGGTTATTATTAGTACCATGATTTAACATATGTTTTATATCTTGAATTATTATATTGATTCAGTCTTGATGATGTTGGTACTGTTTAATGTCGGTATTATAGTGTCTGCCGTCGCTGCTGCGCAAGGAAATATTTCTACATGTTTCTAGACATGAAAATAACGTAAGGTATTTGGTAACTTCTACGATCCTAAACAATAATTTTACTTAGAAAAATTCTAACGAGAGTTAAAAAATGGCTGATGATGTTTTATAATTACTAATACAATTATTTTTAAACACTGTTAAACTGAATATAGAGTCAGAGATTTTCTAATTTAATTTAATTGAATTGATAACTTTTATAAAGTGCTAGAAATGTTCAACACATGACGTGACTTACTCTGTACAATGATTATATAGCACTGCTGTTAAAATGAAATGAATATTCGGGCTTGAACTTTGCCCTCGACAGGAAGTTTTGAGAGCAGCTGTTTTGCGTAACTCAATTATTTGCATGCACATATTAGTCTGAGGCGACAAAATTTAGATCTTTTGATTTCCTTTATTCATGAAATTTATAATATATAAAAATAAATGCATCTTAAACTTGATCATTTAAAAAAATTAATCAATTTGTTTATAATTAACACATATTTTTTAAATAATATTTCGTTAAAAAAGTAGGTAAAATTTTGAATCATTAAATGTATCTTTGGTCTTTCTATGGACACTTTTACTTTCGAACAAACTCTACTTCGTAATTTTGTGACTGAAAACTAAACACAAAATTATGTTATGTTAATGTTTGTAGATTAATAAAGATAAAACAAAATAGCATTTTATGAATTATCCATTGTCTATATCCTATAAATTTTGGTGGGTCTTATAAATAAAATACACTATTTTTGTTTACAACTTTTTATTTTTCTCAGTTAAAAAAAAGAAATACAATTAAAATATTTTACGCACAAGACCAGAGAGTGGTGTATATTCGACGAGAGCGTCTTGGATGACGAGACAATATGCAGCAGTCTTTTCAGGCAGGTTTGTATTTGCTTCGATTTCAATTCGCACATCTATGGTGCCAGTTTTTAATGATTCATTTTGTCTTGAACAGTCTATAACAAATATTGGTGTTTTTGCAATGAATGTTTTAAAATCTATGGCCGGTCTATTATTGCTGCCATGGTAGTATGACGACTGAAATCTTGTGAAAAAATCGTAGATGATTGCCTTATTACCGTTAAAATTATCGTACGGATAATATTGCGAATTTAAATATAGTTTAATGTTGACAATGTTGCAAAAATCAAAATGACCGGCATTCTTGTTTTTCACATTCCTTCTGTCCGTTTGAAAAGCGATGATGACGTAACGAGGTTTTTCGCTATTGGACGCTGTTTTTACTGTCCAGGTTGAATTTTTTGAAGTCGGCAAAGCAGGATTATCGATGAGTGTCCAACGTCGAAATCCTAATGAAATTGGTTGGTCCTTATCGATTATTCTTAATAGCGATAAATTATAATCATCGGCCACTCGCACGTACGGAATTTTCCAAAATATTTTTGTAATTTTCAATTCGACATTATTGTTATTATTTTCCGTTATAATTGCATTTATATTGGTCGAACTTCTGAGTAATAATAATTCCTGTCTCACGTTTAATAAAATGTGGGCGTAGTCGTCTGCGAATCCGAGTAACATTTTCAGAGGAATACAAAACGAAAATTTATTATCGTGTTCGAAAGGAATCATATTTATATTCCATCCTCCGTTCAATAAAATATTTTTTTCATCTTCAGTGCTGGTTAATAGATTTTTAATTGTTGTCGTAATACCAACGTTTTTCACCCTGTCTATTTCTGTGCCACAAATTTCATATCTGATTTCGTCAAAAAGAAATGCCATCCCATTGCTAATTATTTTAACGCTTTGTTCCTCGTGATTGTTGGCCGGGTTCACTTCCTTATATTCTCCTTCTATATATATGTAACTCTTAGATGGCAACGTGTAAACATTTTGTTGGTGCGCTGGAATCCGAATTTCATCATTTTCACCAAATGTAGTTTGTGCGTACGGAAGATGCGTATGATATTCCAAATCTACAATAGTTTCGTCAAAAATGACCTTTTCATCTACTCGTAACATGTTCTTTATTAACAGTATAACCTAAAGATTCCAAAAATTCTTTGTTCCTTTTTGTTAGCAGCTTATGGTGATCTATTGGCTGACGTCTACTGACTGCCGCTGTAAAATCTGTTGTATTACTACTATTCAAAATTAGAACCATTATTAACTAACACTTCGCCGCAAATGAAGTCTGAGCGTTATATATTCTTCCCGCAAGTTTATCAGTTGTCCGTCCTGATCTTCGAGACGCACTGCAATATTATGAAGTAGTCCTGTTATGTTTAACGGCAGATAGATTACTGTAGTAGGTTTTTCAATAATTTTATAACCGGGTTCGACGGCCGGATAAAATTCGTGAATAATATGACCTTCAACACCGTTTCTATATGAACCTCTAGCAATGTTGCAAACAATTCGAATAACGTCTACTCTGTTAATATTTACCGTATTTTTGGAAGTATGCCAAATATTTGGTTTTAACTCCTTCGCCTCGAACCCCAATAGCGATCCAATGCTGTGCTCTTTGTCGAATCTAATTGCTTTCGAACAGAAGATTTTCGTTTTTAACGTATTGTTATTTCCTTTAAGATCAAACACAATGTTTTTCTCTCCAAAATTTTCATGAATAGCTTCCTTTAAAAACGAAACTATATTATCAATTTCGTATGATCCTTCGGGCAATTCTATAACTTTATTATTATCAAAATGAAATTTATCATTTACGTCTTTCTCAATGTTCGGTATGGTGTTGTAAGTCATAAAATCAATTAATCCAATTTCCCATTTTTCGCTGCGCAAATCTATGGGCGGATATATATCGCAAGAGATGTTTGACCCTTTACCATTTAAACAGAGCATTTTCGCCGGTTATATGTTGTTCGTTAAAAACTGTAAACACAAATGACCGCAGTTGTAACTAGTCAGTTTTTGTTTATTGGTATAATTGTAGAAAATGTTTGCATTGTCCGACGCTGTTTTGAAATATCGAATTATTTCCGGAGATGGAGGCAGATTGCCAAAACTGTCGAAATAGTAGATTTTATTTTTAAATTTTCGATAGGCCACCCAATGCGTTCCCATATTGTGTGCAGAATTTATTACACTTAAAAATGACGTCTTCTTTTATTGATACTGATGAAAATTCGTGTATTGATGGTTTTGTAAAAAAACATTACTGCGGTTTGGAGGGTTTTATTGAAAATAGTAATAAAAACGAAAAAATATGTTGTAAAGATGTAAATGACTGTATGAGAAAACAAATGTACAAAATTTTAAATCTAAGTTGTATTGGCCAACATTATGTAGAGTGTAAGTTGTCCATTTTTGATATAGAGAAGAAAATGCGAGATACGTTCGCAAATTGGCCAAAACCATATCCAAATGTCGACGACATGGTACAATCTGGGTTTTATTATAATTCAATTGGAGATCATGCTGTTTGTATTTGTTGTAATATACAAATTCATAGTTGGCAGGAAAAAGACGTTCCAGCTATTGAACATCGTATTTATTCACCAAAATGTAAATTAGTTAATAAGTAAACAGGAAAAGATGTAAATTAGTTTGTATAAAATAAATGTTTCAATTTATGTGTTAAATAATTTATTTATTCACCTTTACATTGTCTATAATAATTTCTGTTGCTGATTTTGGACGTAAACACACATGTCACAGCAACTCCTATTGTCTTAACATTGAAAACAGGTAATTGTCCATCTGATTTTGGACCTTAATAATTTTCTGTATTGTGGATAGTTCATTAGCATGAAATCATCACTCAATAAACTCTCTTTGGAATACACTCTTAAAAATTCGTATACTTCATTATCGGGTATATTTATAGTCATAAAAATCTAAAAATGCTGTTGAAATGGAAAAGTCATTACAACCGATTTTAGATACATATTCTATGCGTCACTTACAAACCGATAAGGGAACCGAATTTTTTAATTCGAAAATTAAATCCTTACTAAGTAAATACAATATAAATCATTATTCTACGCATTCCGATAAGAAAGCGTCTATAGTTGAAAGATTAAATAGAACATTGAAAGCGAAAATGTGGAGAGCGTTTAGCGAGCAAGGAAATTATAAATGGCTAAACATTTTGGGCGATATAGTTGAAAATTATAATAATACCGTGCACAGAACAATTGGAATGCGACCCGCCGATGTCAATGAAAATAACGAGCATTTAGTACTCAGGCGTATAGTTGAAAATAGACAAAAGAAACAGCAATCTATACGCAACCGATTTAATGTGGGCGATGCAGTTAGAATCAGCAGGTTGAAAAAGACTTTCAATAAAGGTTATTGGCCGTCTTGGAGCCACGAAATATATAAAATTTGGAAAGTTGAACCAACTATTCCAGTGACCTATAAACTAAAGGACGAATCTGGAAATGAGATAAAGGGCGGTTTCTATCAAGAGGAATTGAGTAAAACAAAATTTAGTGACGTATTTCTCATTGAAAAAGTGGTGCGTCGTAAAGGTAATAAATTACTCGTTCGCTGGCTAGGTTATGACAAGACAAAAGACACTTGGATAAACGAAAAGGATCTATTAATGTGATGAAGGTGGTGAAACAAAGTCAAACGTTACGTGTCATGAATTTCGACACATATTTCGAAAATGATTGCGCTAATAAGTGTGATGGGCGTAATGGCCCGCTTTTACCGAATTCCATCAGATGTCTTATTGTGGGACCGTCAAATTGTGGTAAAACTAATCTCATGTTCAATTTAATATTCCATCCAAGAGCATTATTTTTTGAGAATATCTATATTTTTTCCAAATCGATTAATCAAACAAAATATCAGTTTCTAAGTCGCATATTTTCGAAAATACCAAATGTCGGTTATTTTATTTTCACCGAAAACGACGATGTGCCCCATCCCAATGAAATCAGCCCAAACTCAATTATGATATTTGATGACGTAATGTGCGAACGCCAAAATAATATTCGAAATTTCTTCGCAATGGGTCGCCATAACGATGTAGATACATTCTACTTGTGCCAAACATATAGCAGAATACCAAAGCAACTGATACGAGATAACGCTAATTTAGTGATATTATTTCGACAAGACGAAAGAAATATACGTCATGCATACAATGATCACGCCAACGCAGACATGAAATTTGAGGCTTTCAAAGAAATGTGTTCATTGGCCTGGTCTAAAAACGAAAATTCATTTCTACTGTATAGTTGGCAGGAAAAAGACGTTCCAGCTATTGAACATCGTATTTATTCACCAAAATGTAAATTAGTTAATAAGTAAACAGGAAAGATGTAAATTAGTTTGTATAAAATAAATGTTTCAATTTATGTGTTAAATAATTTATTTATTCACCTTTACATTGAGAAAAGATAATTGTCTATAATAATTTCTGTTACTGATTTTGAACGTAAACACACATGTCACAACAGCTCCTATTGTCCTAACATTGAAAACAGGTAATTGTCCATCATACCTGCTATTACTGATTTTGGACGATGACCCCACCTTAATAATTTTCTGTATTGTTCGGCGCTGAGTATTGTAAACAACGGTGCGAAAATACACATGTCACACCAACTGCTAGGGTCCCAAAAAATGTTTTGCAAAATTGACCAATTATCTTCTCTTTTATATCTGTAAGTTATAATCACTCTGGTAAAATCGTCAAATAAGAAATCTCCACTTCTGTAAAGCAGTTTTGTGATACAGCCCCTGCACAAATTGTTATATCGATTATCATAGGAGAAATGTTCAAATAGAATAAAATTATCAACGTAAACAAATTCAACATAATCGTTTTTCGGATGGTTCATTAACATTATGAAATCATTACTCAATAAACTCTCTTTGGAATACACTCTTAAATATTCGTATACTTCATTATCGGGTATATATATAGTCATAATATTTTTTAATAATGAATAATTGTATCCATCAGTATTGCGTTTGATTAAAGTCATAAACACTTCCTTATAAGATTCGTGCAGACACTTAATAATCGTAGTGGGTAATTCAAGGCTATCCAAATAATCCTTTCTTATTATACGCGAACACACTTCAATAATACACAATTGAAATAACGATTTAATCATTTTAGGCTAGTCAGAACAACAACAATGACAATGTCAACTGCAACAGTGAGGAGAGGCATTGCAAGAGAGATTTATAAACAGGCTCGTAGGAATTCTCCCACTCGTCATGTTGAGGTGAAATGATTGTATGATCTTTACCAAGCCAACTTTGTGGAAATGCTGTCATTCGCTAGAGCGAATAAAGGTTATAAATTGTTTTAGTAAATATGCGTTGACGGTGTACATACGTTGGCATATGGCCATGTTATGTTAAAAGATAAATAATTCTCCTGTGTTAAAATGTTTGTAGATTAATAAAGAAAAAACAGCAATAGCATTTTGTGAAAAGTTATTTAATCCTATATCCTACAAATTTTTGGAAACACAAAATTATGTTATGTTAATGTTTGTAAATTAATAAAGATAAAACAAAACAGCATTTTATGAATTATCCATTGTCTATATCCTATAAATTTTGGTAACAGAAAGTGGGTCTTATAAATAAAATACACTATTTTTGTGTACAACTTTTTATTTTCTCAGTTAAAAAAAGAAATACAATTAACTAAATTTATTTAATTAATTTTAGTTAGGAACTTTTAAAAAAAGGGGCAATGTATGCAATATGGTAATTTCGTCCCAAATAAGTTATAACGTATGATTTCACAAAACAGCCGATTTTATGTTAAAAGTTATGTGGTGGCTGTTTTAAAGGTTATGTTACATTAACTGTATTAATTGTAATCATATTTAATAAATTTTTTCTTTGTTGATTCAAGTAAGAATTGACTTTAAAACTTGTTTATATTAATGATTACTACTTATATACAGCTACAATGGTAACAAAGACATCTACATAGTATTTGCTCTACAAATATCTTTTTACATTCATATATTTTTATTTCAATAAAATTTAAGTTTTTTAAAACTATAAAATAAATAAAACCTCCTAACCACAAGTCTCATTCTTGTAGTCATATCCTCTGATGACGATTCCTTTACACTAAAGTTGTCAATAATTTAGATTGTTTACTGCCTGGCGGACATTTAGTTTCCGGTAGAAATGGCAATTGATTATGATCATCATGCAAGTAGCTAGGATATGCAATATCCACTTCTAAAATATATCCTATGGGAGAGTCATCCGCTATAGCCAAAACATCAAACGTATTTATTTCTTTAGACCTTTTCCATTCAAAAGAGGCGTACGGCATGGGTTTTGTCATACTCCATCCGTACAAATTTGTTGCATCAATATACATTATATATGACAGAGGTTCGGCTATTTCAAAATCGTCTCCCAATAGGGGGTTATTGGCTTTGCCATATCTAGTAATACAAGAAGTTATCCCGCCTCTAATACCTTGTTCTATAAATAAAAATTTATCATAATCTGTAAATAAATCTAATTGAATTTGAGTGAATTTGAGCATTGCGTCAAACGTTAAACCTGGTAATGTAAAATAATAGGCACAATCTAAATCATAATTTGTTAAAGATAAATCTCTAAAATTTTCAAACACATCACACAACAACAATACGTCAGTTAAAAGATACAAATCGCTATATTCGCCCAAAGTTTTACACTTAAAATGTTGCCACACGTTTTGTGCGTGTTTGTATTCATCATCAGAGATATGGCTGGCTTCTAGCATATTATAAAAATCATTTTTTGTCGGCAATTCGGTTTCTTGCAATTTTTCCCAAGAATCTGTATAATTGTACGGATATACACCTTTTCTAGTCACAAAAGGTATATCGTGTACAGAAAAATGTTTTTTCGTATATTTAAATTTTTCATTTGGCAAATTATTAACTAATTTACTCAGATTTGTGCTCATAAATTTATATGTATCAATAAATCGTAATGCAATACCATTTTTAGTATTTTTCGAAAATGTAATATACTTCTCGTTTGTGTGTGGTATCACACGAATGTCATTTGTATCGCAACCCAATTGTCGGACAATGAAATGACTGTCATAACTAGAGCTGCCGTGTATAAATATAGGCAAGAATTTTTGTTGTTGCCTCAACAAATTGCACTTACTACATAAAACAGATCTGAATTTACCAGTAATATGACAATGATCTTTAACAGGACTATTAATTAGAGTAAACTGGTGGTTACAAGATTCACATTTATTGGCTGTTTCAAATCTATACTTTTCATCTTCACTTAATTTTCTCATTGATTTATTAGTTTTACATATTTCACCAATATTATTAGCAAGTTCAATAAGATACGACATAAATTGTTCTGCCGCTCCTAAACCTCTATACACATACGGTTTTTTAGGTAATTTGTCTAAAATTTCGTTCGGCAAAACCAAATCAACATCAATAACTAAATATACTGCAAATGACATTGGTTCGTGGATGTCGTTTAATTTGACACACTTGCTAATTTTTTTGTTTACCGGTTTCAACAGACACTCAAAATCTGCATAAACAACAAAAGGCACTCTGTATTTATAGTGATAATGTTTAAATTTCAAGATACTACCATCATGCGAAGGCATTTTTACCTTTACAGGTTTTGTTTTTTCACACACACTCAAATGATTGTTCAAATTTACATCTTTATTTTTTCCACTATAATGTACTAAACATCTTTTACAAAAAACCATTTTTTTTGTATGTTTATTGATTTGACTATTCATTAATCTTGAAAAATGTTTAATATAACAATAATGACTATTTCCCGACTGATTAGTTAACAATAATAAATCATAATGATTTTTCTTAATACTCTTACTGATTCTTAACGGATAAATATTGTTATTACCATCTTGACTTATTGCATAAACGTTTACACTGGTATTTACATTATGTTTTTCAAATTTTGAAATCTGACGCAAAGGCGTTGGAAAATCAATACCCTTAAGATTAAATATATTAGACAATTTAAAATAACGATTATTTACTATGTTCAAATGTTTGATATCTGTTTTTATATACGGGACTAAAAGTGACCATAAAAAGCATTTATTATCATAAAAATTTTGAGGGTTTATAATGGCCTTTTTATTTTTTATTGAATTAGGTAAAGGCAGATATGAGCTGGGAGCTAGCGGATTAAATTTACTAAATCGAAGTATAATTCGGGTAACCCTATCCAATGACCAAATTATTTCCTTTAACCTCTTCCAAAGCAGGTCGTATACAGGCAAGAGCCCTCTGCACAATTTGTATAGAAAACTTAACAGGTATTTGAGCTAGGCCAACATTTCCACCCAATATTTCAATAATCTCTTCAATTGTTAATTCTTTGTCTAACACTACCTCCGTATCTGCTTATCCTTGTTGTAACTATATCCATAATATTCCCTTACAAACTCATCCCTACGAAAATATAACACTGTAGTAAAGAGTACCTTGGCGTACAGTGCAGAAACGTGGATAATGTTTCAAACAGACAAGAGCAAGATAAACGAAGTAAAAATGGACTCTCTTAGGAGATCATGTCATTCTTTAGACGAGAAACATTGGATGTCGCAGATTACCAAGAGTTCCTAGGGAATGGACGCCACCGGAGAAAAAAGATAGGGAAGACCCAAACTATCAAGGGGAAACAATCAGTAAAGCCGTGAAAGGAGCATATCGGTGTAACACCGCTACAATAAGAAAACATACAGATGGAGTTTAGAAATCGGACAGCGACGGCAGACACTATAATACCGACATTAAACAGTACCAACATCATCAAGACTGAATCAATATAATAATTCAAGATATAAAACATATGTTAAATCATGGTACTAATAATAACCACCAATTTCCAAATATTGAAATAATAAACTTAAAAAAGATAAAAATAAAGGATTAAGAATGAATGTATGTGAAGCATTCGAAGTATATAAATAGAGTGGAAATAAGAAATTAATAAGTAATTCTTGTACTTGAATAATTTCAGTTGTTTTTGATTATTTTACAAGAAAACATACTAAACATATATATATCCTTATACGGGAAACATGCCTATCCTTAGAAACATCTCGATACAGTAAAATAAGGACCTATGTTTCTGACAAGTGGGCCTTACATTCTCCATTACGACCACTACTAGGCATTGCAATACGCGCATTTTAATTCTACCGATATTCATCTTGTTCCTCCCTTGCCTTATTTTACTAAAACTGTAGACAAAGATACCTTCTGTAGGGATGGGATGAAGCTTACAACATGAGAAGAAGCTCTGGCCACATGGGCAATGATTGTCCTCACCTTCCGAACTAAAGTCAGGGTAGTCCTCATTCATCAACCCTCGAAAATTCTTTTCCACGTTTTTGTGCATTAAATATCCTTCTTACAGTCTTATCATCGTCTGGTGATAGCTTTGAAATGATTTACGTCACAGAAAATATTCGAACACTGATAAAAAGAAATTTATTCTCTGTGACTTGTAAATTACGCACTATTCTGCTGTGCTGTATGACCTACCACATGTGGTATATAGTTATGGTTAGCAAAACCACTTACTACGTTTTAATCTGCGTATAATATGAAAGTTTGTCTCTAAAAAAATTGCCTGGTTTTTATTTTTAAACCGTCATTCAATTCCTTCGATTAACTCACACTCTCCTTATATATATATATATATATATATATATATATATATATATATATATATATATATATATATATATCTTGTGCAAATTTTCAATCGTTAATAAAATACGTTTTTATTCATCCAATGAAGTTCAAATTCCTTTTTTTACAACCTGTAGTGGATGACAATTGATGTTGATACAGTTTTACAATAATATTTATTTATTAATTGAATTTTAAAAAGTTGATGACTCGGTGGGAATCGAACTGAATGTTTGAAATCCAGCGTTTTGGCACTGAGCCAACTTTTCTATTCGTAGATATCTCTTACTTAAAGATGTATATGAAATTAAAAGAGAGGATTTCCATGAAATAATGAAGTATTAAAAGAGATTGATAGATTGGGAAAAGTTATATAACACCATTAGGTTTATAAATTAGAAATGAAAAAATGGGAATAAATAGCAACAAACAAAAATAATAGTCCAACACCATATTCTGTGTAGAGAAAAAAATGGAAAATTTCAAGAAAGGGGATTTCTATTTTGCATTTAATATTGGATTATATCATGTGTATATACATATTTATATCAGTTGTTATTTTAACATAAAAATTAACTTAAATAAAATTTTTCTTTGTCGACCTCAGTGGGAATTTACTCTAAACATTTTTTAAAATATTACTTGTGTTTATTTGTAGCAATATTTTCTGTTGATTTTTATAATTGTCTGCTAATTGTTGACACTGTTTCGTCTAAGGTTTTTCTAGACGCGTGTAGTGATGCTGTGCCAATTCTATTTCTATCCTCTTACGTCCAATTTACGTATTACACAACGCGATAGACTTGTCTGAACCAGAGAACTGAGAGGGGGGAGAGCTGGAGCTCGCCGCCAAGGAAGGGGCAACGTGATGACGTAATTTACGTACACCCGGCAGAACCGGCTGCGTACGCCCGGTGGGAACAGCAAACCCCTTACTACTGTTGTGACTCAGAAGATAAACTAGGTGTTGATCAGTGTATTTACAATAGGGAAGACAGAGCACTACTGGGGTAGAAACAACAAACATTGAGGACAAAAAACAGTCATTATACTTGTTTGCAACTGGTTGTGACTCAGAAGATAAACTAGGTGTTGATCAGTGTATTTACAATAGGGAAGACAGAGCACTACTGGGGTAGAAACAACAAACATTGAGGACAAAAACATTCATTATACTTGTTTGCAACTGGTTGTGACTCAGAAGATAAACTAGATGTTGATCAGGGTATTTACAATAGGGAAGACAGAGCACTACTGGGGTAGAAACAACAAACATTGAGGACAAAAAACAGTCATTATACTTGTTTGCAACTGGTTGTGACTCAGAAGATAAACTAGGTGTTGATCAGAGTATTTACAATAGGGAAGACAGAGCACTACTGGGGTAGAAACAACAAACATTGAGGACAAAAAACAGTCATTATACTTGTTTACAACTGGTTGTGACTCAGAAGATAAACTAGATATTGATCAGAGTATTTACAATAGGGAAGACAGAGCACTACTGGGGTAGAAACAACAAACATTGAGGACAAAAACATTCATTATACTTGTTTGCAACTGGTTGTGACTCAGAAGATAAACTAGGTGTTGATCAGAGTATTTACAATAGAGAAGACAGAGCACTACTGGGGTAGAAACAACAAACACTGAGGACAAAAAACAGTCATTATACTTGTTTGCAACTGGTTGTGACTCAGAAGATAAACTAGGTGTTGATCAGAGTATTTACAATAGGGAAGAGCACTACTGGGGTAGAAGCAACAAACATTGAGGACAAAAAACAGTCATTATACTTGTTTACAACTGGTTGTGACTCAGAAGATAAACTAGGTGTTGATCAGAGTATTTACAATAGGGAAGAGCACTACTGGGGTAGAAGCAACAAACATTGAGGACAAAAAACAGTCATTATACTTGTTTACAACTGGTTGTGACTCAGAAGATAAACTAGGTGTTGATCAGAGTATTTACAATAGGGAAGAGCACTACTGGGGTAGAAGCAACAAACATTGAGGACAAAAAACAGTCATTATACTTGTTTACAACTGGTTGTGACTCAGAAGATAAACTAGGTGTTGATCAGAGTATTTACAATAGGGAAGAGCACTACTGGGGTAGAAACAACAAACATTGAGGACAAAAAACAGTCATTATACTTGTTTACAACTGGTTGTGACTCAGAAGATAAACTAGGTGTTGATCAGAGTATTTACAATAGGGAAGACAGAGCACTACTGGGGTAGAAACAACAAACATTGAGGACAAAAACATTCATTATACTTGTTTGCAACTGGTTGTGACTCAGAAGATAAACTAGGTGTTGATCAGAGTATTTACAATAGGGAAGACAGAGCACTACTGGGGTAGAAACAACAAACATTGAGGACAAAAAACAGTCATTATACTTGTTTGCAACTGGTTGTGACTCAGAAGATAAACTAGGTGTTGATCAGAGTATTTACAATAGGGAAGACAGAGCACTACTGGGGTAGAAACAACAAACATTGAGGACAAAAAACAGTCATTATACTTGTTTGCAACTGGTTGTGACTCAGAAGATAAACTAGGTGTTGATCAGAGTATTTACAATAGGGAAGAGCACTACTGGGGTAGAAACAACAAACATTGAGGACAAAAAACAGTCATTATACTTGTTTACAACTGGTTGTGACTCAGAAGATAAACTAGATGTTGATCAGAGTATTTACAATAGGGAAGACAGAGAAACAACAAACATTGAGGACAAAAAACAGTCATTATACTTGTTTGCAACTGGTTGTGACTCAGAAGATAAACTAGGTGTTGATCAGTGTATTTACAATAGGGAAGACAGAGCACTACTGGGGTAGAAACAACAAACATTGAGGACAAAAACAGTCATTATACTTGTTTGCAACTGGTTGTGACTCAGAAGATAAACTAGGTGTTGATCAGAGTATTTACAATAGGGAAGACAGAGCACTACTGGGGTAGAACCAACAAACATTGAGGACAAAAAAACATTCATTATACTTGTTTGCAACTGGTTGTGACTCAGAAGATAAACTAGGTGTTGATCAGTGTATTTACAATAGGGAAGACAGAGTGCTACTAGTGACCATGCTGTAATTAGATAATTCGTTTAATATTTTATAATAGGCGTTGACAATTAATTACACTGTAAGTAGGTAATATTATAATTATATCTGTAACACATGTATAAACAACCTTTCAGATCAAATTATAGTTATTTCTTGAATATATGTGTGCATCTTAAATTACAACTATAATTGATATTGGGATGCACTCTCCTGATAACTCCAGGTATTCATTTTATAGTAACCCTATGTAAATTATCACGCACTTGCTTACTTATGACTGAGTGTTTAGAAAGAATTCCGAGTTCTTGTTAAGTAGACAAAACTACCTCCAACTGGTGGTGACACAGAGGAAAGATTCAATTGGAAAATTGAGATTATTATGGTGTTGAAGTTTATGATATAGTCAAAGAAAATACTGTTGCCGTTTGTGCATAATGTCTTATGTTAAAATTTCCAATTTTTTTATTGTTAAAAAAAATGTGTAATATAACATTTACCTGTTCTTTTGCATTACTAACATATTATTTAGCATAAGTATTTAAATTATAAACCATATAGTTATTTTAGGTTAAAAATAATGAAGGTTTTTTCGTTTTCTGAAAAGTACACTTTTGAGGGGAAAACAATAAGTATTTAAATTCAATCATTCATATAAAAAATGGTAATTTATAAAGTTGTTTAATGAACTGTAATACAGATTGTATATTGCTGAGATGCTGGGTATATTTAGTGGTACAGTTCTGTATGAGCATAAGTATTAAGTACAAAGATGCTTTTGCAACTGTACGTGTATATATATATCCATGCAACACACAAATGCGTGGCCATGCTGATTTAATCATTTATATGGCAAACACATTTTATGCATCACAACTAAACATAAATACCTTTCAATGAGGTAATAAACTCCATTAAAATAGCATCTGATAAGATTTGAAGACTGTAAAAATTTACCTCCAATGTTATACTCAGCCGCTCTGTGCCAACGGTATTATTAGCAATACAAATCCAACGACCGACATCACTTTCTTCGGCATGTAAAATTATAAGGCACTCCCCAAACTGAAATATTCTTTCATCCTCTTCTACCAGCATAAGTTGTTGTCTGTCTTGACGAAACCACCTGTAATATTAAAAAACATTGTTTACAATATTAGGGGATTTTACTTAAATTTGTAGACTGTTAAATATGTTTATTAATTGTACATGTTGTTAAATACTGTATATATTTATATATATATATATATATATATATATATATATATATATATATATATATATATACAGTATATCACACTTGTTTTATTTTTTCATTTTATTTTTGAATTACAGTATATATAATAAATATATAACAAGCATTGTTCTATTTCAACTAATATTTTCTAAAGATATTTCCTGAAAAACTGTGGCGTTATTAATTTTTAATTTAAAAAATATAACCTCAACTTCATATGAGGCACTGAGATGCAAAGGGGTGCAAGTGACAAAAATTAAAATTCAGAGATAACCAGTGCAAATGATAAGGGATACATTGTTTTATTTGTTGGCAAAGAGATGTAAGTGCTAACCCTGACATGTGCTGATATTTAGCGGTGTAAAGAAGAACTACCAATTGAAAGCTTCATTTTATTTAGCAGCAGAGGGGGTTAGGTGCACTTACACCTGTTTGCCTCTTAAGAAAATGCTTTATTGGGGTGTTGTTAAACCAGTGAAAACCAAATTAAAATTGCCATTAATGATGTTGAAAAATACAAAGCCCTCAAAGAAATTCACTTTAGAACAACAGAAAAACCTAGAGCTGCAAAGACAGAAGCTAAAAAGCTTGCTGAAGAAAGCGATTTGTTTTGACCTACAAAAAACTTAGCTTACTTCCGTATTAACTTGCAATAGAGTATACAAAGAACAACTATGCAAGGCAACTTTGGACTTATAATCTTGACATACATGACCTTGGTAGAAAGCACTCATCTATGTTCATGTGGCACGAGGGTGAAGCCTCAAGAGGATCACAAGAAATCGGATCATGTTTGTTGAAATTTGTTCAAAATTTACCACCTTCAGTTAAGCACCTCATAGCTTTTAGCGACAACTGTGGGGGGCAAAACAAAAATCAGTATATTGCTCGACTCTGGATGTATATTGTAAGGAATACAAACATTGAGGTGGTAGCATATGCATATTGTAAGGATCACAATTCTTGGTAGCAGGGCATTCTTACATGATTTCAGAATAATCGAAAATGCAAAGAAAAATTTGCAGTATGTTTTTGTGCCTCATGATTGGGTTTCAGCAGTGGCAAATTCAAACAGGAAGTTCCAGGTCGTAAAGATGAGTACAGAAGATTTCTTTTCCGCCGAAGATATGAGTGATAAATTGAAAGTAAATATTGATGGGATCGGCAAATTTCATTGGCTTCGATTCAAAAAAACAGATCCTTTGACAGTTTACTATAAATTATCAGTAGATGAGGACTTACATTTCTCAGAATTTAACATGACCAAACCCAAAACTGAGCAACCTTCAACGAACTATACTTTATACACAATATCAAGAGCACAGTGGTACAATATATTACAATAAAAATATTGAAAAGAACCCCAATACCACAAAAATAATCAAAAATAACAAATAAAACCAGTTACTAAAGATTAAACCCTTATGTGCATTTCGATGACCATGTCATCATCATCAGAGGGTCTTGTTACAAAACACAATCTAGCACACAAGAAGTTACAAACTAGAATGATGACATCGAACTATACTTTAAAACCACTCTTCGAACAGCCACCAAGTATCTCGACTGAAAAGTACAAGGACCTGCAGTCTCTTTTACAGTTTTTGCCACCCATTAACCCCAAATTCTATCAAGAACGTAAACATGCGAAGAAAAAATCCAAAGCAGTAAGACCCCCACCAAAAGGAAAAGGAAACAAGACTAAAGAGAAGAAAGGAACAAAGAACAACAAGGACATGACAAGGCAGTCCCATCTACTTCTCATGAAAATCCCTTTCCTGGCTTCTCTGACGAAGAACAAGAATGTATGACTCAGATTAACTTTGTATATAAAAAGTAATACATTATTTTCATTTTTATATTCAACAGGTGTTTTATAACCAACAAAATATGCCTTATTCTTCAGTTGCAAAGGGGTGTAAGTAACATGTTTGGAAGTAAAAGGGTGTAAGTGATGGCAGGGTAATTAAACAAAAATTACCCTGCCCTAATTTTCCATTATATTTATTTCATACTGCATATTTAAACAACTAAATACATGACAAAATAAAGTGTGTAGATAGCATTTGCAAAAAACATAAGTAAAATTTACAATAAGACTTAAACTTTGAACCAGTTTTACACAAAATCTTACTTTTGTCACTTGCACCCTTTTGCATCTCAGTGCCTCATATGATATTGATAATTTGAATATCTTTCAAATATAATTTATCGAACATATATTTAGTGTATATTCCGAAATCTCATCTAATAGTTTTAAATTTAAACAGGACACGATTCATTACAATATTTATAGGTCACAATATTAATTTATTTTAATAAACTTCAGAAATATTATTATTTGAATGTTGTGCTGCTCTGAGAACACTTATTGGCCCATTGTTAATTAAATTATTAGCAATACCAATGATCTACTGTTCATACATTAATCCCTTGCTGTAGTTGATTTGTATTTCACTACAAAAATATACCTACCTATAAAGCACTCAATTTTAATATTTTATATAGATGCTATTTTTTCATTATTTTGTAAACGAGTTAGTTTATAATTTTTGTTAATTAATTATTGTTTGTAAATTAAGGTTACTTAGGGTTGGAAGTTCTAGGCTCCCACTATTGTTGTTCACTTCAAATATATAAAAAAAAACGCTAATTATTAAAAATATTTACATACTGTAAGCTCTCTATAATCCGGTCCCTCCATTAATGCAGGGTATTCTTCAAGAGAGGGATATGTAAACATAATGTAAATGTAAACATTACTTGTATATTTTTCACTACATGTTGATTTCAGTGACTGAGTGACTTTCACCTTGCCTGGTTGCAGTTGTGTAGTTCTGATATACAAATGATTTCCAAGATTTAGAAGCTCGAAGAAGATGATGTGTCCACGGACAACGTAAGTCAGTGGCTGGTTTCGCAACATCCATTACGTGAGCAGAAAACAACGGTGTTTCAACAAGTGACATCTTAGTGTTAAAACGACTGCAAGGCTAAGTTTTAAAAGTGTGATTTCAAGCAAAAAAGCAGAAGAAAATATAAAACCTATTTAAGCCTGCTGAGCAATGCGAATAATGCAAGTTCAAATGACCTTTAAAAACTGTAATGTAGGCTATTTAAAAAAAAAAAAAATTGTCTGTACCTTAGATAAGGTAACCTTTTACTGTAAAGTACATTCATTCTCGTTTTATTATTTCAAATACAGTACAGGACTATTTAGTATGTTTTCTTTACTTTTGGGCAATACACATAAATGTTGTACGATGTACATTGTGTTTTGAATGGGCCAGTCATCCGGGGTTTTCAGTAATCTGGCAGTATTCCAGCCCCATAGCTGCCAGATTAATGAATGTTTACTGTATATTTACACTAAGTAGTTTTTAAGTTTAGAATTTTACTTTAGTGTCATAGAGTTTCAAGCACTCATTTTCCTAATGTAATGTACAATGTTCAAGCTCATATCAACCTCGGATAGCCAAAGATGTTCCATATTGACACAGTATGTCATCCAAGAAACATCAAATACTGAACAATACTGAGTACCAACTAACTGAGCAAGACAGACCATGATATAAAATCTGATGATTGGTCTAGCTACCATGTCTAGAACATCTGATAAAGGAACAACTAACTTATGGGCTATAAATATCTATCTTTATCTATGCTGCAGGTTTCAGGAATCAAAAAATATGTCTGGTACTTGAGATGTTAAAAGATAAACTCTCTTAAAGCAAAGAAACAAAAACAGAAATCATGAAAAAACCTGATCTCTGTATGATATGGATGAATAATGTGTTGTGACAAATATCTTTCGTCCCCAGGAAACAATGTGTTAGTTAATTTTTCTCTCTATTTTAATCGTTTAGCTTAATTGAAAAATCTTCTTAAAACAGAAGTGTTATGTTGTAGCTAACTACACTCTAATATTAACTCTTCAGAAACTTCCTTCCAGGTTTTACTTTTGAGGCTTTATTTATACCCTTTTACCTAACCTTATGTTTTCTGACAAAACAAAAGTATTTCTGATTAGAAATATTGTAATATTTGAAGAAAACATGGAAAATGTATTTTGAGAATAAAATATAATTATTGTATAAATACAAAATCATGTTTACAACATTTTATTACCAACACAGATACTTACTGGAATAC
This sequence comes from Prosapia bicincta, assembly GCA_036971475.1. NCBI lineage: Eukaryota > Metazoa > Arthropoda > Insecta > Hemiptera > Cercopidae > Prosapia > Prosapia bicincta. Next base: position 137,678,000 of record JBAIZL010000006.1, read on the forward strand.
TGGTGCAGGATTTCCTTCTGCAAAACAAGGCAGAGCTATGGGTTGATTTTTGTTCACTTGAAATGTTGTTGGTCCTTCCACGTGCCTTGGTGCTATTGGTTGGCGAGCATCTGGATAGTTGCAAAATTAATCATTTCATTTTAAAAGTTATACTTTAAATGCAAATTAGAGTATTTTGTATTAAATATAACTGTTTGATTTAATAGCAAAACCATAGTCATGTATATGCTATCAAAATAAGGTATAAGATAAAATGATATAGATGGTTACATACAAAATATGTATTTTTATATGTAGCTAGTGGCAACACTGTGTTGGATGACTTTGCCTGTTAAAGTTTGTAATAAACAATGTTTCTCCTTTTACAATTCCCGTTGTTTTACACTATTAAAACTCTGCATCCCAACATTATTTTCATAAATCATTTAACATTTGATAAAGTAATTGTAATACAGTTGGATGCAATACTCTGAAAAACCACTGCAATATAAACAATATAAATAGAAAGAATGATACACAAAGTGAGAATAGAAAGACAATGTACAGTAAGAGAAAAAGTTCCTTAATTAATTATTAATCACAGACATAATATTGCATTATTTTAAAAGAAAGTTTATATTTAAATGCTATAGAGCATTCAAGACTTAAATATGTCATATTAAATTTCTCAAAGAAAACAATGAGAAATTTTAAATGTGTAAGCACATTTAGAACAAAAGCAAGAAATGACAACACTTTGATTATAAAGACAAGCTTGTGAGGTAATTAGGGTTACATATTGATATTGCTTGAATGAGGATAAAATTTTAACTCAATAATCTCACTCATCTCAACTTTATTCGACCTTATATAAAATATTATTTCACAAAATTGAATAAACACATTGAATATGTTTTGATAACATGTGCAGTCTATATAAGTATTTCAAACACTATATGAAGGTTTTAAAAGTATGTAACATTAGTAAACTTTGACATAATTTAATAAATGATATGTGGAATGAAAAAGTAAATAAAACCGTATTTCTACAATTGTTTAATGTGAAGATCATTTGTCACACACCTAACACGCAGGCAATAAACTAACTACTCATAGCTTCAGCAGTTGTCTTAACTCTTGCTCAGTACAAAACCTAAACTCTTTCATTATTTTATATTAGGCAACACAATTGTGTTTAGCACTTTTACCGTATCACCAGCCTGTGATACCAAGAGAGAGAGAGAAAGAGAATTTGTTTCTTATAAATTTGGTACACCTGTTGTTCTGCTTAATCCAACACTCTCAGTACTATAAGTTCGACTGTATACGTTTGTAGTATCACTACGACTCCCACCTCATCTTCAGTTTGTGCTGTCTGACTCTACGCCTATCGTTATCAAAACGTATACAGCCATATGTTTAGAAATTCCACTTCACTAAGCGTCGCTCTGTATGTGTGTGACTTCTACACAGAATGAATAACTCCTATTAACCTCCTCCACTTACCATACAATTAGATACCACAAAAACCTGAAAAATGCATGATTTTTCTCAAGTATTTGAGAAAAATGGATGGTTTTTAAAGCGTTAAAACATATTTGTTTGGAATTCAGTAGATAACTCTAATTAATATTGCTCACTTAGCTCCGCCCGGGAGTTTTTTATGTTTCATTTTACTCACTACAGGAGGCATGATAATTGCACACTATAAGTATATATATATATGAAGTTAATATATTACTATTGTAAATACTTTTATCCACCAGTAAGTGCAATAATTTTGCCTTGTGTGATGAGGCACCTTTCGGTCACTTGACCATTGTCAAATCACTGATTATTTTTCTGGTGTGGATGTTCGGTCTGTAACATCCACACCAAAAAAATAGAGAAAAATAATCAGTGATTCAACAATGGTCAAGTGACCAAAAGGTGCCTCACCACACAGGGTAAAATTATTGCACTTAGTGGTGGATAAAAGTATTTACAATAGTAATATATTAACTTCATGAAGTCTGTGCAACGGAAAAATAATGGACAACGTAAAATATCAAGTATATATATGAAGTTGATATATTACTATTGTAAATACTTTTATCCACCACTAAGTGCAATAATTTTACCTTGTGTGATGAGGCATGGTTACTTGGCCATTGTGGAATCACTGATTATTTTTCTGGTGTAGATGTTTGGTCTGTGATGTTGGTATTTGTTGATGTTACACACATTTTCTCTTGATTTGCATGTATAATGTTTTTATATAGTATGTCTTCTGTATATGTGGACAACGTAATATATATATAATAAATTTAAAATATTTCAAACACAAGAATACTTTTAATGAATATATTTATTCAAAGCTTTTCGCCGATAAAAAAGTATCAGCATCTTCAGGAAAAATAATTATCTAATAAAAAATTATCTTATTTTTTTTTTTTTTTATTAGATAATTATTTTTCCTGAAGATGCTGATACTTTTTTATCGGCGAAAAGCTTTGAATAAATATATTCATTAAAAGTATTCTTGTGTTTGAAATATTTTAAATTTATTAACTATATATACAAGAAAACATATCACCATATTTAATATATATATATATATATATATATATATATATATATTTTTCTGTGAGAAAAAACATCAGTGATTCGACAATGGTCAATTGACCGAAAGGTGCCTCATCACTCAAGGTAAAATTATTGCACTTAATGGTGGATAAAATTACTTACAATAGTAATATATTAACTTCATAAAGTCAGTGCAACGGAAAAACAATGGATAACGTTAAATATCAAGAATATATATATATATATATATATATATATATTGTATACAAATTGTAACCCCTAGCTAAATAATTTAGGTAATGTAAATTGTCAAAGATTGCATTAGTTACTTACTCTAACTATTTAATTATTAATATTCTGTAACTTGATCATAATAACTGTATAAAAGTTGCATTGGAACCTATAATTTGTATTGTGCAATACATTTAAAAGTCAAAAATATGAATTTTTAAACTATACAAAAATATTTTCTAAAACTTATGTTATAGGATGTTTAACATGTGTAGGTATTTAACATTATGTACTATTGACGTTAAACCCCTCATTTATTTGGTTGGTCATAAATAACTTGAGCAAAAAAAACTCTCTGAATTTTGTAGTCCATTATATTTGGTGAAACTTAATCAATGACTTTTACAATAGTTTATGACTATCCGAACGTTTTGTAAATTTGTGATCTTATTTAGTGTCTAAATTTTCCACTTGGAGTTTATGTTGAGTTAAGCGGTGACAGTTTTAAAGGTAGGTTTTCGATAGTATCAAAGAGCGTTTGTTTAACCAAGAAATCTTACACATAAACAAAAAAGAACGACATCTCAACACACTAGAACCGCTCAATCACCGCTTAACCTAACAACAACTCCAAGCGGAAAATTTAGATACTGATAAAGATTGTCACAGAGCAATCAAAAATGTTCTGTCTCAGTAAGTTTTTACAAATTTACAAAATTAAAGTTCGGACGGTCATAAACTAATTTAAAAGTGATTGAAAAACTCTCTCCTATGTAATTTACATAATTCGTGGACAAGACTTGGACCCTAAGAAAAACAAATTGGCTATATCTGTTTAAAGCCTTGGTTATAACTTTTCATCTAAAACAACTAATCATTGTGAAAATATTTATAGCATAATTATTAAGTGTTAAAAGAATAGCTAAATACCTCTTACATATGTTACTCTTTGATGTTGGTATGCTACTATTACATTACAATGTGCCAAAAATACACTGGAAAAAACAATAATGGGTTTCATTAGAATTTCTTTTTAGGGTTTGAGTTATTATTAATGCAAAACAATCGTTTGTGAATTATGACATAAAACATTCAAGTGTTACTCAAATATATTGCTTGGAGTAACTGCTAAAAATTTGTTTAAAATTTATGTTTGTTGTTACTTCTAGCATCTGTTGATTTTTATTGAAGTAATTTCATACCCATAACAGAAACCCGAGCACGGCCAACACTGAGAATTGTTTTCGCAGTTAAACGATTCAAAGCTCTGCACTGGTAGCTCCTGTATTTGTCGGCTTCATCTATTTTTCTAACCAAGAGCTCCCCTGTAGGCAACATGTGGTATTTCCCATCTATAAAAAGAATTTTCATTGTTATTTAAACCCAAGGAAACCATTAAGCTTAAAACACTTATAGACTTAAAAGTTATCTCCAACTCTTATAATAAATGATATGCCAAAACCATGATATATATAACATTTCAAAATGGTAATGAGAAACCAATGACATGTGTCATTTTATTACTTGTGATTAAAATTTTTATTCACATTAAAATTTTTTTAACTAGATTAATACTTAAACAAAATGTTCAAAGATTTGTGTTAACCAACATTGTTGGCATCTTCAGATTCAAGTTAATTCATTTTACACTGTTGTTTTAGGAAAAGCTGTAAACAGTTTGTTCAAATAAAAATATATTTTTGTATTTATAATAGTCTTATTTATTAATTATTTGTAACAAAAACATTATATATACACATAATATAAAGGCATGTGCATGGCCTGGAGGGCACAAGATTGTCCTGGGGATATCAAATGGTGTCCTCCCAAAAATAGAGAACATTTAAAAACTTGTTGACAGAAATATATGGGTTACTAATTCTAATCAAGAAAAAGCAATTCGGTCTGTTCAAAGGCCTCTTGATGTCATAGGTAGATGCTGCAAGAAATGATCATTCAAAATTTCTAGTTAGAAAAGCAAGTGTGCCTTCTTTTCTGGGCAAAATAGCCTTGCAAATTATATACCATATCTCATACATAAATGGCATAGTGCTTCAGCATAATAAACACCCAAAACTCATGGGACTTGAGTTAGACGGTGGTCAGCTCATGTGGATTATGTTGTACAAAGATGTATACCTAGCCTAAATGCCTTGAAAGTGGTGGCCAGCCGTATCTAGGGCGCAGACACAACAACGTTGAAGTTCTTCTATCTCTTGTTTGTAAGGTCAAAGACCATGTACGTATTGCTCTGAAGTATGAGATTCTACGTCAAAAACCCACATAGATAAAATTCAAGCTATCCAATCAGCAGCAATTCACCTCTGCCCAGGGTGCCCAAAAACAACTTAAATAAGTGCAATGGAAGTCGAACAGGGAGTGGAACCCATTGAAATTTCCATTATAAGTGAAAGTGGAATAAATTTCAAAAATCAAAACTTTGACAATCAAACACCTACTGTACATCTTTGATACTCGTAGGTGTAGCATTCAAATTTCATTCACCTTCCAAATGAACAATCTTTCTAGAATGATTTCGCAACCAACGAGAACATATACCACCGTTGTACAAGGAATAACCTAGGATCATGTGGGGCATCCAAGTAATATTAGAACTTCCTCAAAAAGTGACTAAAAACGATCATGGCGAAATTTTGAGAGCAGTCACGGCAGAAATGATTAATGATGAGTACTGTAGTCTTATAAAAATATTTACAGATGGATCTTTGAATGAAAATTGCAAGGTGCTGGCTACTTAAACCAAAAGAATGGCGATCGGTGTTATGTACCTGCAAATGCTCAATCCAGCATGGACGCTGAACTGCTAGCAATCAACGCAGCATTAGCAAGCTGATACTCACTGAAGAGTAATTATATTTGCATTTTCAGTGACTCTAAATTAGCGTTGGAAGCTTTATCCAGGTCCAAGATGAGCGCAAACTTCTTCAGAATTGTTAAAATGAGGAAACAGTTTCTGTATCTTCACTCTGAAGGTAGAACTATAACTTTGCAGTGGGTGCGATCAGATTGTGGTGTAATTGGTAACGAAATAGCGGATAAAACTGCCAGAAAGGCCAATTCAATGTTTCCAGCTGATCAAAACAGAATCCTTTTCTGCAATGCAAGAGCTCAGAAGCCACTGGAGAGATATTTGGAAGTTGGGGACCACGGGTCATAACCTGTACTGAATACATCCAAAGCCGCCTAAGGATGACATATACAGAGATATACCAGTTCCGATTGTTACTTTTGCAACTAGAGCATGTACATGTGATATTGTGACTCAAAAATATTTGTTTCGTTTTGGCCTTTCAGATTTGTCGCAATGCCAAATTTTTGTGACAACGAGGAGAGCTTGGAGCACATATTACTTAATTGTTACTACCAAACTCCTGCAAGGATTATTCTACAAACTCAAGAATCTGCAAGGCAGGAAATACTAAAGGTTAAACAATGCTGGGCTCTTGTATCTGTCATATACCATGGACATCAGGCTATCGGCTACACCTGAAGCTGGATGCCTGTACAAAGAAGTAAGAAGAAGTAATTTGTAGCTCTTAAAATTTAAATAAATGGTCACATTTTACGCCACTGATTGTATCACATATAAATGTAATAATGATACATGTATTAGTAACAAAGAGACACATTGAAATGAAAAAGTTCTTATGCTTTTATAAAAAATTATTTTTGAAGGAGCTATATCTAGAGAAGATGTATTATTTATGCCAGGGTATGTTTTAATATTGTATAAATCACAAGATTTTTTTATAAGTATTAAGTTTCATATAGATCTTCATATATTACTTATTTGTAATTTATTTTTTGTTTGTCCAATCTACTATTTATATTAACTCTCGCAGGCTACATCCATTTGTGAAGATTGTGGTTATGTTTTGAATAATTTATGTAAATATATTGGCCTATGTTAACTATTAGTTGCTTCCAGTTGTTAACTACTAATAGTAGTAGCTATTAGTTGTTAACTAAAGTTGCTTTACAAAAATATTTGAAAAGTTACCTTCTATCAAACGTTTTTGTCCGTTTTCCTTGCAAAAATTATCAAGATATGGGTATTATTACGTCTTCGGTGATAACGGGTAATTCCTCAAATATTCTTGGCAAAGAACTTAGTAAATGTCATTTATTTCAATTTTCCTTCCAATGGTAACTTAAATTCAATAATATTATCAGATACTCTGTTATTAAATTACTTACTTTCAACTTACCTCCTTTTAAAGAAGGGTATATGTTAAAAGAAGAGTCCTGTAACCATGACGTGATTGTAACATATTCTTTTACAAAACTTGGAATTACACATTTAAAAAATGCAGTATTGCCACGTAGTACAGTCTTGCTGATTTGAGCTTGTATTTCATAATATTGTAAGACAACTGAAACATGGCAAAGAATTGATAAAGAGTATCTAAAGATACTAAAGATTTAAATCTTTTACAACTGTAAAATCAAATTAAAGAATCTTTAGAATACAAAGTTTTCATCTTGAATGATTTACCAAATGACAAAAACAGCAAAATCAAGATGAAAATTTTTAAACTTTATTTATTGTCTGTTAGTAAATATTTAATGTGTTTAAGGATAATGACAAATCACAACCTTAATGTTTATGGCTGATTATAAAATTAATTAACTCTCAGATCTTAAAAAAATTTCTGAGAGAAAATCGAAATGTAGAGTGTATTTGGATTAGCATGAATTGGTCTGTGACCTGTCATTAATCATAAACACATTAATGAAAATATTAAACAAGGTATTTGTTTCATGAATACATAACCATCATTAAATAATTTTAAAAAAAATTCCTTTTAAACTTTTTTCCAGTACCTAAAATGAACTAATCCTGGTATACAATTATAAAATTTAACTTAAGTTATTATAAAAAAGTATCTTGGGCTTACCTTTTATAATACCATTCTATATAATAATAACAATAATATAATTATATTATATATCACTTATACAACAGTTAATGACTATCCGAACTTTGAATAGTAATGGACTATAAAATTCAGAATTATATTATATAATTATATAATAATAAATAATTTAACTTTCCATTGCATAGGTCAAATATAAGCTGGAACTTGTGGGACTGCAGGCCTCGGCGAGAGATCGAGGGCGAGGGGAGGGTGGATGTGCTTGCAGATCATTTTCAAAAACATTGACCGTTGGACTTCCGTTGATTCATAAGATTGACTCATTATTTTGTTACTTATTAATACTTTTTAATGTATAGTATAAATAACAACAACTGTAAATAGGGCATTCACAGAATAGTGCTAATAGGATTGTCTAAGGGTTGGGATGAGTAGACCAAGATTTATGTCCCCAATGAAAGATGACGACAGTGCCTGATGTTTTATAGATGACAAATACACAACTTCTACCTAAGAGCCAAGTGCCGGCTTATAAAACTTTACCTATAACAGCAAACTTTTATTGAGTAGTAAATGTATAACTCACTTAGTCATGAGATTATGGTTCAAAATCATGGTCAGGCTACAACATAAAAGGTCAGCATTTTCCCTTACAATTAGAATTAAAAAGTCTTTAAAATGTTTGTATGAATCTTACATCTAAGGATCCTAAGACAGGTTAACCCCTGTGGAAAAGGAGTGTTATAAGTCATGGCAGAGGAACTGATGTTCCTAATTACTGCAGAAAATGCTACGTACTTTAAAATTTATGATTATGTCACTGACAAATTCAACCCCTATTATGAAAGAGAATTTGCAGTGTGTTGAGCTAGTTGGGCAAAGATGTTACTTCAATAGAAGAGTAAATTTGTATTTGGTGTGTTGAGATAATTGGGAAAACACATGATGCTGCTAATAAATTTGTTTTTGGTATGTTGAGCTAATTGAGCAAAATTTTGACACTCCTAATAAAAGAGCAAATTTTCTGTTCAGTGTTTTGAACTAGTTGAGCAAAGATCTGACACTCCAAAAAAAATAATTTGTGTTAAAAATGTTGAGCTAGTTGGGCAAAAATATGATACTCCCTATGAAACAGTAAATTTGTATTCAGTGTTTTGAGTTAGTTAGACATGATGCTCCTAATAAATTTGTTTTCGGTAAGTTGAGCTAGTTGGGCAAAAATGAGATATTCCTAATAAAGGAGTAAATTTGTGTTCGGTTGTTGAGCTAATTGAGAAAAGAAGTGACACTTACAATAAAAAAATAAGTTTCAGTTCGGTTATGTTGAGCTAGTTGGGCAAAGATGTGATACTTCCAATAAAAAAATAAATTTGTATTTGGTATGTTGAGGAAGTTGGTAAAAATGTGATACTCTTAATAAAAGAGTAAATTTGTGTTAAGTATGTTCATCTAGTTCGGCAAAGATCTGATACTCCAAATTAAAGAGTAAATTTGGTGGTTGTTGATTTAGTTGAGAAAAAATGTGATACTCCTAATAAAAAAGTAAATTTAATGTTCAGTATTTTGAGATAGTTAGACGTGATGTTCCGAATAAATTTGTTTTTGGTAAGCTGAGCTAGTTAGGTAAAGACGTGTTACTCCAAAAAAAAATAAGAAATTTGTGTTCAGTTCTTGAGCTGATTGAGTAAAGATGGGATATTCCAAATAAAAGATTAGATTTGTGTTTGATGTGTCTAGCTATTTGATAAAATATGTGATACTCCCAATAAAAGAGTAAACTGTTTAAAAATAAAGGCTATAAAAAGCCTCTATCTTGATTTTGTATTTTACTTCTTTCTGTATTATATTTAACGAAAACCAGACAATCTTTCTGGCACATACAAGACTGACTGGCAACAGTAATAGAAGGAAAAAGAGCAAAGGTGGAAATAAATACATTTTATAAAATACGACTAATTAGGACTATGTTCAAAAAATGTCTTTGCAACTACAGTTTAGGAAATGGTGCTTCAGAAAATGAAAGACTACAATATGAATGTTTCCAATCGTTACAGATGAAAAGTAATAATAAATAACACTAGACCATGAAAATCTTTCTCTCTCATGAAAAATATATATTGAGAGAGAGAGAGAGAGAGAGAGAGAGAGAGAGAGACAAACCAAAGAAAGAGCGATTAAGAAATCAGAGAGTGAAGGGGAGAGGGAAATTGGAAAGTAGATGGGGGAGGAAATATGGAGAGGGAGGAAGACAGGAGGAAAGATAGGGGAGACAGAAAAGAGAGAGATATATACATAGAGTTTTGACGTACCTAGTCTACAATCTATTTTGTTATGGTATATTTTGCAACAAAAGATGGATAGGAATATGAAGCAAAATGATGTGTTCTCAATGTTAGCGATTTTCAGGAGAAGATCACTTGATATTAGACTAAACTAGATTTTGTTGGAAATAAATTTGTATAATATTTACTCAGTTTTATTTTGGGTGAAATATTGTTGTTGTTTGATCCAATCAAAGTGCTTAGCTGCCCTAATCACATTGCTAAAGTATACTATTTTTACCAATGTACTTCACAATCTCCCTTTTAGTGACAACAATGGTCTTTATGATTACTCTGTTACTGAGAATAGGCAATATGTATGACACTTCCCCATAATACTGCCCTCATTCAGATCTACTCTCCATCGGGGTCATAGGAAGGTATCTACTTAGAAGAGGTTAGATGAAGGTTATTTGGAAATGGGTATTACTAAGGAAGGGTCAATATGATGACTCTGTTACTAAGAATAGGGTATATGTATGACACTTCCCCTTAATACTGCCCTCATTCAGATCTACTCTCCATCGGGGTCATAGGAAAGTATCTACTTAGAACAGGTTAGATGAAGGTTATTTGGAAATATGAATTACTAAAGAAAGGTCAATATGATCACTCTGTTACTAGGAATAGTGAATATGTATGACACTTCCCCTTAATACTGACCTCATTCAGATCTACTCTCCATCGGGGTCATAGGAAAGTATCTACTTAGAACAGGTTAGATGAAGGTTATTTGGAAATATGAATTACTAAAGAAAGGTCAATATGATCACTCTGTTACTAGGAATAGTGAATATGTATGACACTTCCCCTTAATACTATCCTCATTCAGATCTACTCTCCATCGGGGTCATAGGAAAGTATCTACTTAGAACAGGTTAGATGAAGGTTATTTGGAAATATGAATTACTAAAGAAAGGTCAATATGATCACTCTGTTACTAGGAATAGTGAATATGTATGACACTTCCCCTTAATACTATCCTCATTCAGATCTACTCTCCATCGGGGTCATAGGAAAGTATCTACTTAGAACAGGTTAGATGAAGGTTATTTGGAAATATGAATTACTAAAGAAAGGTCAATATGATCACTCTGTTACTAGGAATAGTGAATATGTATGACACTTCCCCTTAATACTATCCTCATTCAGATCTACTCTCCATCGGGGTCATAGGAAAGTATCTACTTAGAACAGGTTAGATGAAGGTTATTTGGAAATATGAATTACTAAAGAAAGGTCAATATGATCACTCTGTTACTAGGAATAGTGAATATGTATGACACTTCCCCTTAATACTATCCTCATTCAGATCTACTCTCCATCGGGGTCATAGGAAAGTATCTACTTAGAACAGGTTAGATGAAGGTTATTTGGAAATATGAATTACTAAAGAAAGGTCAATATGATCACTCTGTTACTAGGAATAGTGAATATGTATGACACTTCCCCTTAATACTATCCTCATTCAGATCTACTCTCCATCGGGGTCATAGGAAAGTATCTACTTAGAACAGGTTAGATGAAGGTTATTTGGAAATATGAATTACTAAAGAAAGGTCAATATGATCACTCTGTTACTAGGAATAGTGAATATGTATGACACTTCCCCTTAATACTGACCTCATTCAGATCTACTCTCCATCGGGGCCATAGGAAAGTATCTACTTAGAAGAGGTTAGATGAAGGTTATTTGGAAATATGAATTACTAAAGAAAGGTCAATATGATGACTCTGTTACTAGGAATAGGGAATATGTATGACACTTCCCCTTAATACTGACCTCATTCAGATCTACTCTCCATCGGGGCCATAGGAAAGTATCTACTTAGAAGAGGTTAGATGAAGGTTATTTGGAAATATGAATTACTAAAGAAAGGTCAATATGATCACTCTGTTACTAGGAATAGGGAATATGTATGACACTTCCCCTTAATACTGACCTCATTCAGATCTACTCTCCATCGGGGCCATAGGAAAGTATATACTTAGAAGAGGTTAGATGAAGGTTATTTGGAAATATGAATTACTAAAGAAAGGTCAATATGATGACTCTGTTACTAGGAATAGGGAATATGTATGATACTTCCCCTTAATACTGACCTCATTCAGATCTACTCTCCATCGGGGTCATAGGAAGGTATATACTTAGAAGAGGTTAGATGAAGGTTATTTGGAAATATGAATTACTAAAGAAAGGTCAATATGATGACTCTGTTACTAGGAATAGGGAATATGTATGACACTTCCCCTTAATACTGACCTCATTCAGATCTACTCTCCATCGGGGCCATAGGAAAGTATCTACTTAGAAGAGGTTAGATGAAGGTTATTTGGAAATATGAATTACTAAAGAAAGGTCAATATGATGACTCTGTTACTAGGAATAGGGAATATGTATGACACTTCCCCTTAATACTGACCTCATTCAGATCTACTCTCCATCGGGGTCATAGGAAGGTATATACTTAGAAGAGGTTAGATGAAGGTTATTTGGAAATATGAATTACTAAAGAAAGGTCAATATGATCACTCTGTTACTAGGAATAGGGAATATGTATGACACTTCCCCTTAATACTGACCTCATTCAGATCTACTCTCCATCGGGGCCATAGGAAAGTATCTACTTAGAAGAGTTTAGATGAAGGTTATTTGGAAATATGAATTACTAAAGAAAGGTCAATATGATGACTCTGTTACTAGGAATAGGGAATATGTATGACACTTCCCCTTAATACTGACCTCATTCAGATCTACTCTCCATCGGGGCCATAGGAAAGTATCTACTTAGAAGAGGTTAGATGAAGGTTATTTAGAAATGGGTATTACTAAGCAAAGGTCAATATGATTACCTTTGCTCTGTTCTTAGCATAAGGTAATGTGTGGAGCTCGTCACCTTGATACTGACCTGTATCAGACCCTATTCTCTATCGAGTTTAATATATTGGTATCTAACTAAAGAATCATGGATAAGTGGAAGTGAAATTAGGTACACTATGGACTTATGATCACTCTGATAGAATGTTTTGGATGAATATGGCCTCCAGCTTTATCCCAGTTACAAATAGACATTTATGTGTGTATTTAAAAGCACAGTAGCCTATAACTTCTATTTCTTTATTATAAATTTAATGAAGGCTTTTCTTCAGTTGGTTTTCAATATAATAAATAAGAAATACCTTGTAAATGATGATGACTGGACTATAACAAAAAGTTTTGTTTTACAATTTCGTCGTTCAATAAATATTTGTACGCCGTTGGTTTTTCGAGTGCGTTTTGTTTTTACAAAGTTATTAAAAATATAATTTGATCCTATGAAAACTTTTCATTGCTCGCTTAGCAGCAACAGCTATTTTGTATGCTATTTGAAAATTGTAAACAATAAAATAATTACGAGTTGAAGATAAATTTTTAAAACCTATCTTTCATGAGTCACTTCTCAAGTCAAATAATTCGATCTCTTGAGAATGTTTTAAAATAAATCTTAAAGTCATAAAATAAATTTTCCTCAAGATTTTTATATACATGTAAATATGTAGACAACCCATTTGGTATTGCAAGATACCCTTTTTGTGTGCATTTTGGAAAATTAAAGACAATATTTGTAACAATTTATAATATAATTGCTACTTTATACATGTTCTAAACTGTATAAACGTGTTATTTCCATGTTGTTTGTATCCAAATGCAATGTAATATCTTATTATAAGAATAGGGATCTTAGAATGGCAAAAATAAATTGTAAAAAACAAGTGTAAGATTGGAAGTATTAAAATGCTTTTTGATCATATTGAAAAAAAATGTTTACAATACTAAACCCTTATAAACAAAATACATATTACAGCATATATATCTAATTATAGGAGGGTAATGAAAAATGTTCAATTTGAACAATAACAATATAGACCCTAAACATACACGACTTCGAAAAGAACTGTTATGAAAACATAGGTTTTAATATTAGTTAGAACAAATTAGTAACCAGTGTTTAATAAAGAAAGTTCACACGCAAACACACACACACACACTAACACACACACACACACACACACACACACACACACATATTAACTTTGTAACACTAGTTTCTTGTATTCACTTATCACTTTCACTATATGTACTTAAACAAGAATCTTACTTGGTATTTATGCGAGTTAACTTTCAAAGATTGATAGTATCTCCGTTATCGAGCATCACTGACTGGGGGTTGTAATAGACTGCAAGCTGTATGGAATTTCCGTTGTCACAAGTTGTGGTGTATCATTTTTGTTCTATTTTCGGATTCACTGCACTGTGGGAGTCTTTTAAGTTTGTCTTAGGGTTAATTTTGCCTATTAGGTTGAATAATTTATCGTTTTTTTATTTTACTTGTATTTGTTCGTTTATGATATTATTTTTATGTTTATAAATTTGTAGTTGTTCCCAGATTGTCATTTTGAGGCCTTTTTGTACTTTTTTTATTAGGTGTACATTTTCTAAAGTGGGGAATGTGTGTTTGTTTTTGGTGGCGTGTGTAGCTAAGTTTGAGGTTTGATGTATGCATTGAGGTGTTCTTGATATCTGTCTTTTTATTTTTTTTGTTTGGCCTATGTATATTTTATTACAGTCTGGACATTCGATTTTGTATATTCCGTTTTTAAGTGTGGGACATATTTTTTCCGGTTGGTATATTTTATTGATTATGTTTCCTGTGTTTTTGTAAGCTATGTTAATATTATTATTATTATTTAGTGCTTTAGCTATTCCTTTTATGTTGCATCCTGTGTATGTGAATGTGGCCCATTTTATTATTGTTTGTAGTTCGATTTTAGGTTGTTTTAATTTATTTAGTATTTTAAATTCTAATTTATCTCTAGTTTTTTTTATTGTATCCATTTTTGGGGCTATTTGATAAATTATTTGTTTTTATTTGGCTTTTTCTTTATATTTTAAAGATAGTTTTAGCACTCTATATAAGAATGAGTTGTAAGCAGCCATTTTATGTTGTGGGGGATAGTTGGAGTGGTTTGGTATTGTATTAATGGTTTGTGTGGGTTTCCTATAAATTGAGTATTCAATGTTATTTGTTTTTCTGATTATTGATAGGTTTAGATAGTTTATTTTATTGTTTATTTCTACCTCCATGGTGAATTTTATGTTAGGGTGTGAGTTGTTGATTTCATTTAGGATGATAGTAATATTTATTGCTTTATTTTGTGAGATGTATAATCCATCATCATATTTCATTTGTTTCAAT
>JBAIZL010000006.1:137695730-137705730 GCA_036971475.1 Prosapia bicincta
ACTGAGTATTTTGCCTACGTCGTTGGACGCCATGCTTCTGTAAGTAGCACCATGTACGTCTTGTCTGTATCCGCTAGGATGGAAGGGGAGGTACAATAAGGACCCGTTGCTTAATAAAGTTTGCTTGAACATGCACGGGTGCAGTAACTCACCCGCACGAACTCTGATGTGGCGACTGAGTATTTTGCCTACGTCGTTGGACGCCATGCATCTGTAAGTAGCACCATGTACGTCTTGTCTGTGTCCGCTAGGATGGAAGGGGAGGAACAATAAGGACCCGTTGCTTAATAAGGTTTGCTTGAACATGCACGGGTGCTGTAACTCACCTGCACGAACTCTGATGTGGCGACTGAGTATCTTGCCTACGTCGTTGGACGCCATGCATCTGTAAGTAGCACCATGTACGTCTTGTCTGTATCCGCTAGGATGGAAGGGGAGGAACAATAAGGACCCGTTGCTTAATAAGGTTTGCTTGAACATGCACGGGTGCTGTAACTCACCTGCACGAACTCTGATATGGCGACTGAGTATTTTGCCTACGTCGTTGGACGCCATGCATCTGTAAGTAGCACCATGTACGTCTTGTCTGTATCCGCTAGGATGGAAGGGTAGGAACAATAAGGAGCCGTTGCTTAGAATGTCCAAAGTTTGCGGAATAGGCACGATGGGCTTCAGGTTGTCTCCAACCCAAGATATAGATGGTGATGGGCTACCTTCGGCGGTGCAGTCGATGCGTGTGCCCGTATCATTGGCGAAGTCTACTCGAGAAGGGGGCTCGTTGAAGAACGAAGGGCCTACAAATGTCCCCATATCTGAAACAAATTTTAAGCCTTTTGTATTTTAATTTAACAAAGTAAGTTATAAGCTTAAATGATGTATAATAGTAACGATGATGAAATATTGATGATAATAATAATGATGTAAATATTAACATTTATTACTGAAAAGTGGTCAATTTTACTGCTCTAAGTATTTTATTACTAGTGTATTTTTTTGCCTTTTAGAAAATAATTTTCTGATAAAATCATTAGCATTTTATAAGAAAATATTTGTTTGTACACGTCACAATATTTTTAGGCGTGTTTAAAATGGCACAGTGGTTTCGGAAGCTGTGACCATTATCATCTCGAACCGCAACACAATTGGATCGACAAATATAACTATAACTAATGGGACAGGATGTAGGAACATTATGACCCTACTCATGGCGAGTGTTCTCCCTTTCAGAATATGTATTTACGAGTATTTGCAATCCACATTCACTTATTCCTTTAACAAATATGAATACTTTCAAATCTATTTCACATTAAATTCTTGATATACAGATTTGTATTACTGTCAGGAACATTGGTGTACATCCGAGTACGTTCTTCTGGCTTTCCTGACATCAGGATATTTTACTCCGTTGAAGCGTTTCGAATTAATTAAATCGTCTATACTTCCTAGATCTCGGGAAGTAGGCCTAAAGTTTAATGTTCTGATGTCGCGGAAGGAAAAAGAATGTATTCAAATGAATTTCACATTATTTAATGCAGTTTTGCACATATGGCTTCTTAACAACAAACTTTACTACAAAAAAAAAAAAAAAACGATACATCAGTGAAAAAATATAATAAAGTATGAAGCTATTATATAATAATAATTTCATATTC
The DNA here is from genome assembly GCA_036971475.1 of Prosapia bicincta. Classification (NCBI taxonomy): domain Eukaryota; kingdom Metazoa; phylum Arthropoda; class Insecta; order Hemiptera; family Cercopidae; genus Prosapia; species Prosapia bicincta. Next base: position 137,697,383 of record JBAIZL010000006.1, read on the forward strand.
CATTAAAACCAATACAACCACATTCTTGTATATTACAATCCTAATCTGACCTTATACAATAAACCTCATAGACTATCATCGTATTGTGCATAAGCTACGCAGTATTTGGAAGAAATGTTTTCTAATATAATCTTATTTAATTTTAGCATAATCCTAATCTAATCAAATCTTCATTTATTTTTATTATATCTAAAACTCGAGTCCAACTGACACATAACCGAATTTTAGATCTTATTTTATTCAAATTTTTTCGAACTTTAATAAAATCTCAAAAGGGGTTTAGTTATTTTAAAACAATCTATCATAGTATTTATTATATTAAACTAATTTAATATTATGTATTCCCAGTTTAATAGAATTATACCTATTTATAGTTCGTACTCCTGTAGATGGGATTGTAACATTATTATTACGTAATGTTACATATTAAACACAGATTCAGAAAACAAACGTGATATTAATTTTAGAATGTAAAATAAAATTATAACAAAATTGTAAATTATAATTTAAAAATCTCTGGCGGAGACTGAGATTTCGTTGCCAAGATGTGAACCAGTACTGACGTTATTAAGATCCGAAGAGCGAGGGACGCCTTTATTTTAAAATGTATTATATGTAACAGTTTATTTAATTTTTTTTTTGTTAGAAGAAATGTTGCTACGTTAAGATACCACACCGGGCCAGTTTCCAAATCACGAGCTAGCCAACATAACATGCAGAATGGCGAGATCAGTTCCGGAACCATGTTTGCGACTCAAGTCTTGTAAAATCACAGCTAAGTCATAACTTTAATACATAAAGTGATCAAAAAGGAAAAATTTAACTTTTAAACTTTAACCATTCACGGCATGATAATGCTAGTTTTCTATTAAAAAGGGAAAGTGTAAATTCATTAGTGTAATGTGGAAACAAAATTTTAAAGTCGAATAGACAAATTGAAATGTATTCTAAATACGCAAAGCAATCTCGAATGGATGTCATGTGCCATGCCATAGATATTCTTTAACATATAAAGTACTTATAAATTAAAAATGTAAAACATTGTAAAAATCATAAAGTAGCGTAACATTTCAAATGTAATTTTGTTTGTATTTTATATTTCTTTTTTGGTGCAGTATAATTTAATTTATTTAAATTAACATTTGTCATAAGGCACATAGACTCTGTAGATACAGACGTACTACTGTAGGTGGTATAAGGCACACAGACTCTGTAGATACAGTCGTACTACTGTAGGTGGTATAAGGCACATAGACTCTGTAGATAGAGCCATGCTACTGTAGGTGGTACAAGGCACATAGACTCTGTAGATACAGACGTACTACTGTAGGTGGTATAAGGCACACAGACTCTGTAGATACAGTCGTACTACTGTAGGTGGTATAAGGCACATAGACTCTGTAGATAGAGCCGTGCTACTGTAGGTGGTATAAGGCACATAGACTCTGTAGATACAGACGTACTACTGTAGATGGGATAAGGCACATAGACTCTGTAGATACAGACGTAATACTGTAGGTGGTATAAGGCACATAGACTCTGTAGATACAGACGTACTACTGTAGGTGGTATAAGGCACATAGACTCTTTAGATACAGATGTACTACTGTAGATGGGATAAGGCACATAGACTCTGTAGATACAGTCGTACTCCTGTAGATGGGATAAGGCACATAGACTCTGTAGATACAGATGTACTACTGTAGGTGGTATAAGGCACACAGACTCTGTAGATAGAGTCGTACTCCTGTAGATGGGATAAGGCACATAGACTCTGTAGATACAGTCGTACTGCTGTAGATGGGATAAGGCACATAGACTCTGTAGATACAGACGTACTACTGTAGGTGGTATAAGGCACATAGACTCTGTAGATAGAGTCGTACTACTGTAGATGGGATAATGCACACAGACTCTGTAGATAGAGTCGTAATCCTGTAGATGGGATAAGGCACATAGACTCTGTAGATACAGTCGTACTACTGTAGATGGGATAAGGCACATAGACTCTGTAGATACAGACGTACTACTGTAGGTGGTATAAGGCACACAGACTCTGTAGATAGAGTCGTACTCCTGTAGATGGGATAAGGCACATAGACTCTGTAGATACAGTCGTACTACTGTAGATGGGATAAGGCACATAGACTCTGTAGATACAGACGTACTACTGTAGGTGGGATAAGGCACATAGACTCTGTAGATACAGTCGTACTCCTGTAGATGGGATAAGGCACACAGACTCTGTAGATAGAGTCGTACTCCTGTAGATGAGATAAGGCACATAGACTCTGTAGATACAGTCGTACTACTGTAGATGGGATAATGCACACAGACTCTGTAGATAGAGTCGTACTCCTGTAGATGGGATAAGGCACATAGACTCTGTAGATACAGACGTACTACTGTAGGTGGTATAAGGCACATTGACTCTGTAGATAGAGTCGTAATATTGTGGATGGGATAAGGCACATAGACTCTGTAGATACAGTAGTATTACTGTAGATGGGATAAGGCACATAGACTCTGTAGATAGAGTCGTACTCCTGTATATGGGATAAGGCACATAGACTCTGTAGATAGAGTCGTACTACTACTGTAGATGTAATAAGGCACATAGACTCTGTAGATAGAGTCGTACTACTGTAAATGGTATAAGGCACATATACTCTGTAGATAGAGTCGTACTACTGTAAATGGGATAAGGCACAAAGGCTCTCTAGATAGAGTCGTACTACTGTAGATGGGATAAGGCACATGCCACCTTATACTACCACCTTGTACAGTCCTACTCTGTACAATTTAAATCTAACATTATAACCTTATGTAATTTAGTTTATTATAAGTTTAATTGTATATAATTTAAATATAATATATACTACTATCGTAAATAATTTTAAACTAATACAATTTTATTTAGTTTAAATTTAACATACCTCTGAATAGTTTTAGCCTAATAATCAATTTATATATTAATACAACCAAATTTAGTCTAATGTAGGTTAGTTTTATTTAATTTTAACTAATATACAATTGCCTAGTTTTGGTGCAATATAATTTTATCTAATATATTCCAATCTAAATGTAGTCTAATATAAGTTTATTTTTATTCAATGTAAATATAATGTAAACATTCAACTACACAGTTCTCGATTAATAAAATTGCATTTAATATAAACCTAATATGCCTCTGTCTATTTTTAGGTTATCATAGTTTTTTTCGAAATTTAAATCAAATATAACACTATATAGTTTTAGTATAACTTCATCTAGTTTAAATCCAACATAATCCTGGATAACCATAGTACAGGGTGACCGAAAAAACCGGAACAATTAACATTACTGATTTATTAATTTGTTAATTAGAACTTATATTACATTAAAATATTTATCTATATTTGTCATTTAAGCTCCAAAGAAAAAAATCACAACAGCTCAAAAGTTCGATCTTGGAGGCCGCGGGATATCCGCGAAACGCAAAATGAGCCTTCCCTGAAACATGCGAAGCACCGCAGCCATTGCATCTCTAAAAATGTGTGCAGTGGCGATATCTTGCTTGAAATAAGCATTGTATTGATGAAATAACACGTCTTTTTGCAAAATTGTTCATAGGTTCTCACGAGTTGGACGGTGTTCTTGCTGATCGTCTTGGACTACGAGCTTGCGTTGCCATTTCCAGACTTGTCTCGACCAGAAGACGTCTTTCTTACAATACTTCTCGTTGCTTTCAAGTTAATAACCCACCCGAGAATATTATTCCAGCTGGAGACGATATCGTTGCATACAAGTTGCTAACCCACCCGAGAATCTTATTCCGGCTGGGAACGAAATTGCTGCGTCCAAGTTGCTAACCCACCCGAGAATCTTATTCCGGCTGGGAACGAAATCGCTGCGCCCAAGTTGCTAACCCACCCGAGAATCTTATTCCGGCTGGGAACGATATCGCTGCGTCCAAGTTGCTAACCCACCCGAGAATCTTATTCCGGCTGGGAACGATATCGCTTCGTCCAAGTTGAAAGGGAACGCGAAAAGGCCGATGCGTAGCTGTGGTAGACACACTGTTACGCATCGTAAGCAAACCTATAGCGTTGTACGTCCTCTGCTCCATGAATAATGAAGTGGCATCATATGCAGAGGTCTACGATCGCAGCTCCCCTTCCAAACAACTCCTGCCACGTGTGTACTATCCATTTCAGAATCAACAGTTCTTTTCCGGTCAACCTGTATAATGCCATCCTACCTAATACAATCTTATGTTATTATAGTACGGTGAAGTGGCATCATGTGCGGAGGTCTACGATCGCAGCTCCCCTTCTAAACAACTCCTGCCGCGAGCCTACTAGCCATTTCAAAAACCACCGTTCTTTTCCGGTCAACCTGTATAATGCCATACTATCTAATACAATCTCATCTCATTATAGTATGGTGAAGTGGCATCACGTGCAGAGATCTACGATCGCAGCTCCCCTTCCAAACAACTCTTGCCACGTGTGTACTAGCCATTTCAAAAACACCGTCTTTTTTCGGTCAACCTGTATAATGCCATACTATCTAATACAATCTTATCTTATTATAGTACGGTGAAGTGGCATCATGTGCAGAGGTCTACGATCGCAGCTCCCCTTCCAAACAATTCCTGCCACGTGTTCAAAAACCACCGTTCTTTTCCGGTCAACCTGTATAATGCCATACTATCTAATACAATCTTATCTTATTATAGTACGGTGAAGTGGCATCATGTGCAGAGGTCTACGATCGCAGCTCCCCTTCCAAACAACTCCTGCCACGTGTTCAAAAACCACCGTTCTTTTCCGGCCAACCTGTATAATGCCATACTATCTAATACAATCTTATCTTATTATAGTATAATGAAATTCTATCTTCACTTAATCCAATAAAATTGAAACTAATTTTGGTTGTTAATAAAATTTTAAATCTTATCTAACTATAAAATAATATAACCTTTTATAAACAACCCTATCTTGAGAGGTATGATTATATATTATTATTAGATCCTAATTGGCCATTATCTCAACTAATTTACCCCAAGATGCAATCATCGGCCTCATTAGCCTGTTTACTTAGCCGTGGACAATGGTTGATTAGGACTTGAGGCGATTTGGATCTTACGTCAACTGGTCTTCACATAACTCTAGGATAGTATATGAATGAATCACGACATCCCTGTATTCGTTGGAAACTTTTAACATTCAAATTTATTCCCCCTTTTTTAATCTGCTCTGCTATTCCAATAAAATTTAAGCCAATTACAATAACAATGCGTTTATAATACAACATTATAAAAGTTTTCATAACGTGTTATAACGCCTAGAATACCTATAGAGGCACATATTTTCATTTTTATACTACAAAGTATTATGAGGCACTAGGTCTATAGGTTTATGGGCATCGATTGTGTTCGTATTTTTTACGGTGTTGAATTGTGAACAGGACTTTTTATGTTTATTTTCTGTGTAAAAACAAAACATCAGCATTTGAGTAGTGATCGTTTTCATTGTATGTAAAAGCGAGTTTCTAACCTGTTCCTTACATTTTCAGTTAAGTAAAATGGGAATGTTTAACCGAACAGAAAAAAAATATTTAAATAAACATTGCGCTCGTTATCATTAAAATTTCCGATCAATAGAGATTTTATAAAACACGAATAATTATACTTAAATATTAATAGATAACTAGATAAATAGATAGCAAATGAAATACATGATGAGTTCATCTGGAGAGAGGACAGTTATTCGGAAATCGTACATCAATCTACAAGATCAAGGTATTAAAACTAAATATGATTAGGATAAATTGATAATTGTAAGAGACTCCGAGAGAAAAGTTTATTTAACATCAATCCTTATAATTAATACTACTTGAATCATACTTTTAACTTACGTATCGATTACTTACTAATCATCTGATGTAGTGGGTAGTGGAGTAAGAACGGAACATGTCTGCAGGCTCTTGCTTACTTCAAGCACCAATTTGCTTTTAATTTGTACCTGTTTGTATTTTCAGCGCAAAGAAATTAAAAACAATTACAATAAGTTAAATATGTGGAGCAACGATCGAATTTACTTTTTAAAACTTGGATTTTATACAAAGACGAATATAGAAATTTGCAGGATTTAGGTAATTTATTGAAAAAATATTACAATCGTAGGGTAAGTATGAAAAACACATTAGGAAAGCAATTAGAACAGGCTATTCCCAATGCAGTTGCATCACGCGAGTTAATTTTCAATCTTTTGTAACAACAAATCTTTTACAATGAAATTTCAGCATTATTTTCCGAGTTACATTACTGTTTCCTTCGAATCTATCGACAATTTTGTTCCTTTTTTGTGTATGAATTTAGAAGCTCCTCACTCTTAACCCCAAGGGTCATAACTAGTGGCCTGAATTTAGAAGCTCCTCACTCTTTACCCCAAGGGTCATAACTAGTGGCCTGATGTTAGAAGCTCCTCACTCTTAACCCCAAGGGTCATAACTAGTGGCCTGATGTTAGAAGCTCCTCACTCTTTACCCCAAGGGTCATAACTAGTGGCCTGATGTTAGAAGCTCCTCACTCTTTACCCCAAGGGTCATAACTAGTGGCCTGATGTTAGAAGCTCCTCACTCTTTACCCCAAGGGTCATAACTAGTGGCCTGATGTTAGAAGCTCCTCACTCTTAACCCCAAGGGTCATAACTAGTGGCCTGAATTTAGAAGCTCCTCACTCTTTACCCCAAGGGTCATAACTAGTGGCCTGATGTTAGAAGCTCCTCACTCTTAACCCCAAGGGTCATAACTAGTGGCCTGATGTTAGAAGCTCCTCACTCTTAACCCCAAGGGTCATAACTAGTGGCCTGAAGTTAGAAGCTCCTCACTCTTAACCCCAAGGGTCATAACTAGTGGCCTGAAGTTAGAAGCTCCTCACTCTTAACCCCAAGGGTCATAACTAGTGGCCTGAAGTTAGAAGCTCTTCACTCTTAACCCCAAGGATGATAACTAGTGGCCTGAAGTTAAAAGCTCCTCACTCTTAACCCCAAGGGTCATAACTAGTGGCCTGAAGTTAGAAGCTCCTCACTCTTAACCCCAAGGGTCATAACTAGTGGCCTGAAGTTAGAACTCCTCACTCTTAACCCCAAGGGTCATAACTAGTGGCCTGAAGTTAGAAGCTCCTTACTCTTAACCCCAAGTGTCATAACTAGTGGCCTGAAGTTAGAACCCCTCACTCTTAACCCCAAGGGTCATAACTAGTGGCCTGAAGTTAGAAGCTCCTCACTCTTAACCCCAAGGGTCATAACTAGTGGCCTGAAGTTAGAAGCTCCTCACTCTTAACCCCAAGGGTCATAACTAGTGGCCTGAAGTTAGAAGCTCCTCACTCTTAACCCCAAGGGTCATAACTAGTGGCCTGAAGTTAGAAGCTCCTCACTCTTTACCCCAAGGGTCATAACTAGTGGCCTGATGTTAGAAGCTCCTCACTCTTTACCCCAAGGGTCATAACTAGTGGCCTGATGTTAGAAGCTCCTCACTCTTAACCCCAAGGGTCATAACTAGTGGCCTGAATTTAGAAGCTCCTCACTCTTTACCCCAAGGGTCATAACTAGTGGCCTGATGTTAGAAGCTCCTCACTCTTAACCCCAAGGGTCATAACTAGTGGCCTGATGTTAGAAGCTCCTCACTCTTAACCCCAAGGGTCATAACTAGTGGCCTGAAGTTAGAAGCTCCTCACTCTTAACCCCAAGGGTCATAACTAGTGGCCTGAAGGTAGAAGCTCCTCACTCTTAACCCCAAGGGTCATAACTAGTGGCCTGAAGTTAAAAGCTCCTCACTCTTAACCCCAAGGGTCATAACTAGTGGCCTGAAGTTAGAAGCTCCTCACTCTTAACCCCAAGGGTCATAACTAGTGGCCTGAAGTTAGAAGCTCTTCACTCTTAACCCCAAGGATGATAACTAGTGGCCTGAAGTTAAAAGCTCCTCACTCTTAACCCCAAGGGTCATAACTAGTGGCCTGAAGTTAGAAGCTCCTCACTCTTAACCCCAAGGGTCATAACTAGTGGCCTGAAGTTAGAAGCTTCTCACTCTTAACCCTAAGGGTCATAACTGGTGGCCTGAAGTTAGAACACCTCACTCTTAACCCCAAGGGTCATAACTAGTGGCCTGAAGTTAAAACCCCTCACTCTTAACCCCAAGGGTCATAACTAGTGGTGGCCTGAAGTTAGAAGCTCCTCAGTACAATAAACAATAGAAGTTCTCCCCGGAGCATAAAATCTCCCTTTAACCATCTTAAGAAGGAGCTGTTACAAACGTTACACTTGTTAACCATTTTTACAACAAGAAATACAAGTCTAATGTTT